>CM034359.1:2027787-2305565 GCA_019925275.1 Mytilus edulis
GATAATAAAACCTATAGTATCTGAACATTCATGACAAAAAAGTATCAACAAATACTGAACTGTTTTGAGGGATGATGATTTTTAATCCTATTTTTTTCAAAGATATGTTTAGGCTTATATTAAATATTTGTATTGTAGCATACGATCTTACTATACAAATCATTGCTTATATATACCGGTATACCCTGATGATTGCTATTTGTTCAGCTTAAATATTTATCAACAATACTGTTGCTCAAATCTTTAGACTTTTATATTGTTTTGCTTATCTGTGCAGTATTGTCTATTGTAGACAAACAGGTACATATACATATAAAAAAGGAGATGTGGTAAAATTGCCAATGAGACAACTCTCCACAAGAGAGCAAACGACACAGAAATTAACAACATTCAACTATAGGTCAGCTTACATAAAATTTGCCGGCTGGTCCTTTTACGACTTCAATATACATATAACATATATAAATTAATAATGGTCATTTGGCTTCTGATATTCTTGTAATTAAAGTAATACATTTTTTTTCTATTTACTTGTCCCCAAATGTAGTGCTTCACATCAGGAAAAGTCTGTAAAAAGTCTGTAAAAAGACTAGCTACAACGTAGACCTATATGCACATGTAGTAAATTTGAGAAAAACAAGAATGTGTCCAAAGTACACGAATGCCCCACTCGCACTATCATTTTCCATGTTCAATGGACCGTGAAATTGGATAAAAAATATAATTAGGCATTAAAATTAGAAAGATAATATCATAGGGAACATGTGAACTAAGTTTCAAGTTGATTGGACTTCATCAAAAACTACCTTGACCAAAAACTTTAATCTGAAACATACACTTTCATTTTCTATGTTCAGTGGACCGTGAAATTGGGGTCAAAAGTTTAATTTGGCTTTAAAATTAGAAAGATCATATCATAAGAAACATGTGTACTAAGTTTCAAGTTGATTGGACTTCAACTTCATCAAAAACTACCTTGACCAAGAACTTTAACCTGAAGCGGGACAGAAGGACGAACAGACGGACGAACGAACGGACAGACAGACAGACAGACAGACAGACGAACAGACGCACAGATCAGAAAACATAATGCCCCACTACTATCGTAGGTGGGGCATAAAAACTGTTATGAAATGGACACACATATATCTATGATACTAGATACGAAATAAATATATAAAGGTCGACCTCTGATGAGGGTTTACCTGGGATTATTCCCGAAAGAACCCGAAACATTGCATATTAAATTCTAAAGAATTAAGCAATAAAAAGTACGTAGTGTCAGGTCAGAAATATTGATACCATACCTTGGATAAGTGGGTTAATGGTCAATTTATAAAACTAGGTCAGAAATATTGATACCATACCATGAATAAGTGGGTTTAGGGTCAATTTATAAAACTAGGTCAGAAATATTGATACCATACCATGAATCAGTGGGTTAATGGTCAATTTATAAAACTAGGTCAGAAATATTGATACCATACCATGAATAAGTGGGTTAATGGTCAATTTATAAAACTAGGTCAGAAATATTGATACCATACCATGAATAAGTGGGTTTATGGTCAATTTATAAAACTAGGTCAGAAATATTGATACCATACCATGAATAAGTGGGTTTATGGTCAATTTATAAAACTCTTCACAACAAGATAAATAATTTGTATTCAATAGTAATTTTAAAATCAGACACGAGGCTTTCTGATGTGAATTTTTAAAATGCTGCACTAAAGGAAAGACATGAAACAATGGTTTACAACACCGGATTTCCACAGTGTTTGCAAAACTGGTCCAAAACCTGAAATCTTTGTAAAATTTGTGGGAAGTTGATGAAAATTTGGAAAAAAAGTGAAAGTGGAGGAAAACCACATGGTAAGGACTCTGTGCTGCAATACACGAGTTATTGTCACTGGTGGTATCTGTTTCTCTAATAATTTGTATCCCTCCTTTTTTAAAGATTTGCAGCAAGTTGTGTTCTTTATATCTGACATCATCAGGCATGGTTGTCTATTTTCATGGCTTCAAAATAAGTAATTTCAGAAGAAATCAAGAAAATTTGATGTCCTTATTAATTTTTGACCAATTATGACATTTGCAGAGAATAAATTTTTCACTTGTGAGGAGAAAAGTTTTTCTCACAACGATCAAGAAATGTGAAAATAGCACAACAATTTGAGAAACAAAATAAATATTTTAATAATCAGATTGAAGTTCAACATGTTAAATATAACAACAAGGTATTATTGCAAATTATTCACCAGAGTGAAAATGTTGTGCAAACATAAGTACATTATTGTTTAAAACATTGACAAATGTGTACAGTGAGCAAAGTCAGCAATGAAAGGTTTGGATGTGACAAAATATAGAAATTATTAAAAGAAAACATCTGATAAAATTACATTATCATAGTAAAATTATTTGGCATGGTTATATGCATGGGTAGAAGTGCAAAACAGTCAAAGTGTAGGATTGTAGGAAAAAGTACAAGTTCAGGATTAATATATATATACCATGTAAGTTGTGGTTAATCCTGAATATCTGCGGTTGAAGTCAAAAATTAATTAATCATTTAAAAAGTAAAATCTGAATCATAAATCTATACTGCATTTGTCCATGTTGTCTGAAGGGTTCACAGGTGATAAACAAAATATTTACAGAACAGTTTTTATAAGATTCAAGGATGTTCAGACGCTACACTTTTTGAAAATAACAAGGTTTGTTAAAGGAAGGGGGCAAATACCTTTCTATGTTAACCTGTTCCGGTCTTTTTCAAGATGTTGTTAACTGTTTTCCGAGATAAAATTAAACTGTTAACTGTTTTCAACCACTTTGTTAATTAACAGTTATCATAATTTTGACATTTTGTTGTTAACTGTTTTCAACCACTTTGTTAACTTACAGTTATCATAATTTTGGCATTTTGTTGTTAACTGTTTTTGCCAAAATTGAGGTGTTGTTAACATGTTAACAGACCCCCTATTGCGCCCCCTCTTAAAGACAGTTGTGTCATGGGACGGAACCCTACCCAAATGAAAAGGGAGATAACTGAAAACCAAATCTAGGCATCATGGGAAGGAAACCGACCTAGATGGCAAGGGAGATGACTGAAAACTAAATCTAAGCATTATGGGAAGGAAACCTATCTAGATGAAAAGGGAGATAACTGAAAACCAAATATAGGCATCGTGGGAAGGGAACCTTCCTAGAGGAAAAGGGAGATAATTGAAAACCAAATCTAGGCATCATGGGAACGGAACCTACCAATGGCTAGATGAAAAGGAAAATAACTGAAAACCAAATCTAGGTATCATGGGAAGGGAACCTAACTAGATGAAAGGGAGATAACTAAAAACCAAATCCAGGCATCATGGGAAGGGAACCTACCTAGATGAAAAGGGAGATAACTGAAAACCAAATCTAGGCATCATGGGAAGAGAACCTACCTAGATGGTAAGCAGTGTCCTTGCTAGTTAGAATTGGACTGTGTACAACCCCACAGTCATTAGAATTTAGTGATAGAAATATTGAACAAAGTTTGTCTTTGAATTAATGCGATGGAAATATTGAAACAATAAATTAAACTTTTTAACAAAAAATTGTTATCTACATAGTACAATTATTCCATTTTTTATCATTAAAATTTAAATGACTGTCAACCCCTCCATAATGCATTGTACCCTCTGCCCTCACACTTGAAAACAATATGCCCCTTGTTCACCTTTCCCTAATGTCCACAACATACTTAACCAACCCTGACCAGGGACTGAAACAGTATACAGTGAAACTTGCCTTATCCCGACACCTGAGTATTCCAACATGCTTTAACCTACAATTTTCATGGTCATAAATGTCTATCCTTGTAGCTAAAACTTAAGTATAACGACACCCTGCTTCATAAAACATTTTTTTCTGATTCCCAAGTGTGTGAGATAACACTGCAATACTTACTTCCTCCATGACGATTAACATTGTCCTCAGGGATCAATCTCTCCTGGTCTTCATCAGGTGGTAAGGGTCTCCGTAAAACACATGTCAGAATTGACCTCTTTATAAACTGTTCACAAATATCATTGTATAACATCATTCCGATGATCAGAGCAACAAATCCCAATATCTGGAGGGGGATACATTTCTGCCAATCTAACGCTCGAGCAGCAACCCAGATAATGATTGTTTTTACACTGTCCAGAACCATTCGTGTGGTAACACTGATTTCTTTTGTCACACTTATTCCGGCAAAATTGAAGAATGCAATGCTGAAAATATTACCTGCAAAATATATTATGATACTGTATTTAGTAGAAAAACTAAGGATACAGGGTATCTATCCATGACACAAAATCAGTTCATGAACTGGAAAAAAAAGCATAAAAAAGCAAAGGAACAGTTACAGAACTTTTTAGGTCTTGTATAACAAGCATATATTTACCTTTGAGGAAGGTATTTATTATTTTACCTGTGAGAGAAGCAACACCATGGTAGCTTCATACGATATTGTGATTTTTTCGAGTGTATTTTCCCATTCATCAAAAATTGTGCACAGTGAAAAGGAGTAAGTTCGGTAAGGGCCATACTTGGGCCCGTTTATAAAGTTCAATGTTTCTTGACAAAAAATGTTTTATGTTGACTTAAAGACATGTGAGAAAGTTAAACAGTTAAACAGAACTAGTTTTGACAAAGTTCAATTCACACATGTTGAGTTTTACATCCCAAAAGGATAAGACATTTTGGTGAAATTTGACAAAATCAGCTTGATTTCAACCAAATTTAGGACCAGGAAATATAAAGCGCAGGTGTCGACAAGCTAGATATTCAAATAAGACATGTGAAATGTCTTCACACACATTACTTTAATTGATCTTTGTTATCAACGTATGCGCTCTATGTTTCCCGTCCAATAATCAGTTGAAATTTGTTTATTTTCATTGTTTTTTTTCTTCAACTTGTGACGTTATAATAAAAAGCAGGAACGTATATTTTCAACAAAATGGCTCCTTCCCTATCTAGTCACTATATTAGCTATAATCTACGGTGTTATTGATTAATAAATCATACTTTGAAATTTACGCTAAAACAGGGACCATTTTAGGACCTTGTCGAAACCTACTCCTGTCACCTGCCCATTGTGTGTCATCAAATCATGAAAACCCTGATATGTTTATGGTATTCTGTATCTAGATTTTTTTCTCGAAATACATCCTTAACATGTTTTCCAATACATATATCAAAGTTGTTCTCTTACCTACTCATGTTCTGAATCAAAACTACAATAACAAGATACTATTTTCAATTTCAGTCTTTTATTGTATTATGTCCTCATTTTGGATATTCCAGTAAAAAATATATACGATGACCCCGCCCGCCAAGCAAGATGGTCGATTAAACAATTTAACAATTTAGAAAGAAGGTTACAGAACCTGCAAAGGCGGCGATACCAACAGTGAAAGCACATGTCTTAATTTTTAAATGTCAGTTGTATTTGATGATAACACAAAACATACATAAAGATTGAAAGTGTACACGGATGCGGCCATTTACTTTTTTGACAAAAAACATATAAAAAGTGACATATTATGGCATATTTGACAGGTTTTTTTATGTTTGACTTCAACAGGAAGAAAGCTTGACGACGATATCACATTTAAAAATAGAGGAATTTCACTAGCGTTGAAATTAATCACTAATTATTATTGGTAGAGCAGTATTTACATGGTAGCTTTATACAAAATGGTGAGTTTTCGTGTGTATTTTCCAATTCATAAAAAGCATTCTTAGGGTTTTGCATCTACTACCGGTTAGAAATACATTTTAATGAAACAAAATGCTAACTTGATTTATTAACTTGTCATGATAATAATAAAATCAGTATCTTCAAACATGACTTAAAAAGTGTGGAAAATTGAAAATTCCATAGTCTAAGTCTAAGTCTTAGACCATGACTCTACACAAAATTATCAAACAGAGAAAATAGAACTTGATCAGTTACTTATCACAATAAAACAATACAAAAATATCAAATCAATACATTTATTTAAGCACACAGTGTTACAATGCAGCGTGTTAACTGAGTCAGCTAAAGAAGTACTTCCTTTAAGCTCAACTGCTTACGACTGACTAAGTATTTTAAACATGTTCGAAGGGAAGCAATCCCGTCACACTCTCAAAAACATGTTTAACCCCCATCACATTCTGTATGGCCTGACACTTCAAGGTCATGAGCTAATAGTTCAGCTTTTGGCTTGTTTAATTTTCATAAAATTTAAAAAAAATATATTTACCAAATTGACCTTTTGACTTTGACAAAAGTATGAAAATTGAAGAAAAAAAAAAATAAACCACACACTTTGTCAAAACAATTTCATTGGATATTATGATATCAGTTTGACAAACACAAACATTAACTTTGATAATTAACAGAAAAGTTTAACAATAGAATGTGATTTAAATTTTTAACTGATTTTCACAGAGTTATCTCCCTGTAGTGTTTTGTACCAACTTAATTGTAGATTTAAATCTAGATGAGTGTAATGAATCCTTAATATGCAGTTCATAGAAAAAATGTGGAATATACGTCAATGACAGTATACCCTCACGACGCATATGATAGTAAGATGTGGAATATATGTCAATGAAACAATAGCCTTAGGATGCAGATAAAAAAAAAGATGTGAACTATACGTCAAGGAGACTATACACTTACGACGCAGATAATAAAAAGATAAATAAAATACATTGACGACACAAGTACTAAATGTTATTCATTTCAATGAAACAACTCCAACAATTATAAAAAATATGGGAAAATGGTTAACGAGACATATCCTAGAATAGGATGTATAATATGAATCAGGGATAAAATGGGAAATGTGTCAAACAACAACATGGCCACAGAGCAGACAATAGCCGAAGGCAACCAATGTTTCATCAATGCATCGGGAAACTGCCGCAACCAGTGGCATCCATCATGGTTCTTTAATGAAAGAATTATATATAACAGATGTTTCATGTAATTTTTTGACACACAAAAATTCAAACAAATTGGCATGGTACAATATTCCTATATCAGACGAAAACCATTTAACAAACAAGAAAATAGAAAGGTTTTGAAATAAAGACAAATAAGACTAGCAGCTGATTAGAACAGAATTAATAAATGCAATTATTGAAAAAATACACGTTGAATAGACGTAAACGGATAGTACAATGTGTATAAAAGTGACACCTAACATCCACGTATTCCAACATCAATCCGAATTCCGATAGCAAACAATCTTATTCGGAAGACTCCGTATACATACTATACGTATGTTATTGTAATTATATTACAAAATATTGATCACATGATGCTAGTATTACTAGACTTGCAATTGCTTTCCATTGCTTTCAGATGCTATTCTCTGTGATAACGGATATGGCTAGACATTATAAGAAATATGCTAAAAGAAATAAACATAAACGAAGGCTGAAAAACGAAGCTGCAATGCAGCAAAGTAAGCTAGAATTTATGCTATCACAAGCTAGAAAACAGGTTGTTAATCTTTCGCATAGAAAATTAACTGATGACGAGTATTTGGTTTTATCCAGAGGTTTGAAATTCATTCCTTCACCATCAGTCAAAAGGGCAAAGCAAGACTTATTACATGATTTCGATGAATTAGCTAGAACAAAGAGATGTCGTTACTTATATCATGGTAACTTGGATGAAATTCATCCCTCTAGAGTTAAATCTGGACATACGCCACCTTTAACCTGCAACACCCTTGAAAATTACCTGTTTAATACACAGAACGAACTATCTTCAATACAAATTCGAAAATTTCGAAACAATCTAAGTCTATCACATAGGTCCGGCATTTCTTTTCTGTTAAATGATGAATCGTTTATCATTAAGAAAGCCGATAAAAGTAACAATGTTGTTATTTTAGATAATGTCAATTACCTTCTTGAAGGCAATCGCCAATTACATACACAACATTACACCACATTGGAAAACTTTGACCTAAAAGCACTTAGATGTAATACCAATACAAATGTTAAAGGCACGTACACCAAAGGTGTTATAGATTACTCCACATGTGATTACCTTAATAATGATAATCAAATTGATTATGGGCCTGGGTATATGCATATCTTGCCTAAAATACACCGATCAAATGAATCGGAATTAGTAAAAATCAATAAATACGGGTTAAATATTGATAACATAATGCCGCCATGTCGGCCAATCATATCTCAGATTGGTACTGTCACAGAATTTATTGGACGCTATATCGATTATTTTTAAGTACCTATGGTACAAAAACAACACATGTATATAAAGGATACGTCTGATCTAATATACAAGTTGGAAAGAATTGAGCCTAATGCAGGTTGCTGGTTATGTAGTTTTGATGTTGTATTAATGTACACTGATTGCCCGATTGATGAATTATTATCGGCAGTTAGAATTTCGTATGATCAGTTTGATAAATCAGATTACAAAATCAAATGCCCACCGACGGATAATTTAATCTATCTCCCCAGATCACTTTTAGAGAACAACATTTTTGATTTTAATGGACAGCTATATAAGCAAACAATATGAGCCGCAATAGGAGCCGTGCCTAGCTCGGAAATCTGTGATATACTCCTGTATAAAATTATAAAAGAAATTCTTTCTAAGTTTGAACATAGAAAAAATATATTTTTCTATGGAAGGTATCGTGATGATATTATATTAATATATCACGGCAATTCAAAGGATATAAAGGATTTGCTAGAGTTAGCAAATAATCATCATACGTTCCTGAAATTCACACTAGAATTTCATCTAAAGAAATAATATTTCTTGATATTAATATTTTCAATGAAAATATTTTGGATGTGAAAACACACTTTAAACCGACAAATGCCTTCCTTTATCTAGATCGTAAAAGCTGTCACAGTAGACATGTGTTTGCAGGGTTTATCAAGGGCGAAGTAATCAGATACATTAGAACAACAAATAATGATGTTGATTTACAATATATTTTGTTACAGTTCAGATCGAACTTAATAAGGAGAGGATACAAGGAGATTGAAATCGAAAAGTACATAACCGAGGCATTATCATGTAATAGATCTGATTTAATAAGAAAAAAGACCAAGCAAAACACAAACGAAATTCCTTTAGTATTGGCATCGAAATTTAATTCATGCATTCATAAATTAAACCAATAGTTTAAACATATTTATTTATAGTGGATTGGGAAACAAGTTTTGCAACTGATATTAATCCCTTTCCACTTTGCGGATGCGAGTGCTGCCTTGTAGCGGCATTAGCCTGCTCTTTTTCGAAATCTACAAGGGTGTCTTTAACGTGCAAGAGATATGGCTCTCTCTTAACACGCAATGCATTAAACCAATGCATTAATAAACATTGGCACCTACTAAAAGTGGATGCAGTTTGCAACGAAATATTTATATTGTATATTTTCAAGCAAACCAAAAATAGCTTATAAAACGCATAAACATATTGCAGATCTATTGACAACGACAAAATTAAAGTAAATTGATATAGGTAAATCCCTGATGATGGCGGGCCTACAATGTTTAAACACTTTCATAAATGTTATACATTTATCATTGGCATATAATACAAAAACCGCCGAAACATTATATTAATATCGGATTGATGTAAACAATTGCAAGTCTAGTAATACTAGCATCATGGAATCAATATTTTGTAATATAATTACAATAGCATACTTATAGTATGTATACGGAGTCTTCCGAATAAGATTGTTTGCTATCGGAATTCGGATTGATGTTAGAATAAGTGGATGTTAGATGTCACTTTTATACAAAGTTGTAGTATCAAGTGCAATAAATTATAAAAAGATGTTTCTGAACCCGTATGCCATATGACATGATACTCCAACAACTCAAAGTTAAAATAAATTACAATTTTCGCCAATCAGAAAGTAATTGTATATTAACACCAGTGTAAAAAAAGAGTGACATAATTATTTCTTGACATCAACGAGACGGTAATATCACAACAGAAATGGTGAATGAGACGATAGGCAAATATGTCATATACGCTATAGAGAGAGAGGGTACATTTACGACGCAAATAAATAAGAAAAAGTTGTATATAAGTAATAAGACAGTACATCAATGGAACAAATAATCTATGAAAAATGTGTCATATACCTAAATGAGATAGTAAATCAAAGATACAATAAGTGAAAGCTGTTAGATTTTCACCAACAACAAAGTACACTAACCACGAACATTTTTCAACAATTGGCATTGACTACAATCAGACCGAACTCTCACTGACAATAAAATGGTATACTTCAATGTCACTCAAACGAAATACATGATAGAACAAACATGTAATGGGGTATTGACGACAGTCAAGACTGAACTCTCACTTCCAGTAAAATGATGTGCGTATACATCAATGTCACTCAAACGACACACATGATAAAACAAACATGTAATAGGTTATTGAAACATATACTTAAGTAGAATGTATCGTATACACCACGGACACAGTACTCATACATGTTCAACACAAATTAAACAAATATGTAATAGGTTATTGAAACATATAATTAAGTAGGATTATTGTATTCACCAATGCCGCAGTATTCATACATGTTCAACACAAATTAAACAAACATGTAATAGGTTATTGAAACATATACTTAAGTAGGATGTATCGTATACAGTAATGACACTGTACTTATACATGTTCAACACAAACAAAAATATTATTCGTCAATGTGACAGTACCTTAACGACGCTAAACAGAGTAGAAGGTAGGTCAATCAGACCGTACTCAAACTACACATATGTATGTGTAGCATGTTTTATAATGAGACATAATACTAACGAGATGAGACAATAAATGAAAATGTGTCAGATACGTCAACTAGACGATATCCTAACAATGCAAATGATAAAGAAAAATGTGTCCGTTACGTCAACTAGACGATATCCTAACGACGCAAATGATAAAGAACAATGTGTCCGATACGTCAACTAAACGATATCCTAACAATGCAAATGATAAAGAAAAATTTGTCCGTTACGTCAACTAGACGATATCCTAACAATGCAAACGATAAAGAACAATGCAAACGATACGTCAACTAGACGATATCCTAACAATGCAAATGGTAAAGAAAAATGTGTACGATACGTCAACTAGACGATATCCTAACAACACAAATGATAAAGACAAATGTGTCCGTTACGTCAACTAGACGATATCCTAACAATGCAAATGATAAAGAACAATGTGTCCGATACGTCAACTAGACGATATCCTAACAATGCAAATGATAAAGAAAAATGTGTACGATACGTCAACTAGACGATATCCTAACAATGCAAATGATAAAGAAAAATGTGTACGATACGTCAACTAGACGATATCCTAACAACGCAAATGATAAAGAAAAATGTGTCCGTTACGTCAACTAGACGATATCCTAACAATGCAAATGATAAAGAAAAATGTGTCCGTTACGTCAACTAGACGATATCCTAACCATGCAAATGATAAAGAACAATGTGTCCGATACGTCAACTAGACGATATCCTAACAATGCAAATGATAAAGAAAAATGTGTACGATACGTCAACTAGACGATATCCTAACAATGCAAATGATAAAGAAAAATGTGTACGATACGTCAACTAGACGATATCCTAACAATGCAAATGATAAAGAAAAATGTGTACGATACGTCAACTAGACGATATCCTAACAATGCAAATGATAAAGAAAAATGTGTACGATACGTCAACAGACGATATCCTAACAACGCAAATGATAAAGAAAAATGTGTCCGATACGTCAACTAGACGATATTCTTACGACGCAAATGATAAAGAAAAATGTGTCCGATACGTCAACTAGACGATATCCTAACGACGCAAATGATAAAGAACAATGTGTCTGATACGTCAACTAGACGATATCCTAACAACGCAAATGATAAAGAAAAATGTGTCCGATACGTCAACAAGACGATATCCTAACAACGCAAATGATAAAGAAAAATGTGTCCGATACGTCAACTAGACGATATCCTAACAATGCAAATGATAAAGAAAAATGTGTCCGATACGTCAACAAGACGATATCCTAACAACACAAATGATAAATGTGGCATATTTAGTCAATGAGACAGTGTCTTAATAACACATATAAAACAGATGACATATCCGTCAAAGATACAGAACACTTACTAACTACAAACATAATAAAATATGACACATACGTTGTTATGAAAAAATTCCCGAAACTGTAGCGTGAAAACAGTCCGATGATTTTTTTTCTTCATATTTTTGAAAAAAAACATGATAAAAACTATATTTGTGACTTACTATAGAAAAAAAATCATATGGATTTTAATAAGTACTCTCCATTCTTCTTAAGGACTATAACTTTCACAAAAAGTCGCCTGACACTTTTGCCATCCAAACAATTGATAAAATTCAAAAATATTAAATCAACACGTTTAATGATTGCATGCGTCCGATGCCCTTTTGGTATGGAAATATCGTCATCAGGAACGCCTGGAGCCAAACATATGAAATCCGAGAATGTATAAGTACCGAAACAATTGAAGAGCTATATGACAAGTATACCTTATATAAACATATAGCCGAATTCATCTAAGGTCAACATTCTGAACAGTTTTGCCCTTTCAGAATTTTTCTATTTATATATTTTTTTTTTAAAGAAATAAACTTAATTTCATTCTACCTCTATGTACTTATTATAGCCATGTCGGCCTTTTTTGGTTGGCAGGCGATGTCATCGAACGGAATTTTCAACGCAACACTCCAATACTGATTTAATGTAGCTAAAGTTTCAAAGGAGAAATTATTGTAAAAGTTACTGACGACGAAGACGGACGCCAAATTACTTTTTATACCAGTTGATCTGAAAAGGCAACGAATATAATTGAGGGAAAACAAGCATTGTACTGACAAAAGTTGGAAGCTGAATAGAAAATGGTTTGTTTGTTTGAATTGAAGACAAATAGAACATTAAACGAACTTGGTCATTAAACAGACAATATTCCCAATGTTCTAAATGTAAACATTCTCGGATATGTTTTGGACTGTAGAGAAAACATGCGATATGTTTTCTGAAACTAGTGGAACATGAAATGATTTCACTGTTATCGTATAGGCGCAGTCAATATCGGAATGAGAATAACATTCATATACGCTTAGAAATATAAAATGTCAACACCGAAGTTTTCACTCGATTAGGTAAAAAAAATATTCATTCAAATATCGTTACATATTCCTCTGTTATTCCATTCTGAAATAAATCATTCATCAAAAAACATGTTCCTACAATAATTGAAAGATTGGTGCTGTGGTGAAGCAATATTCAGACAATGCTTAAAACACAAAAATTATAAAGAGATATTTTTATGAACCAATATTATTCTAACGACAAAAACAAATTGACATAACAATACCAACAAGATCTTAAAATCATTTTGATTTTAGATTCATGTTAATTTACGCTCAATAATTCGGGTAGGCAGTGTTTTAATGGTTTTAGTGGGACCGATGATGTACAAATACAGATGATCAAAACGCAACTTTTCACAAATCAAAGAGACACAACGACTCAAATATAATAAAATAACGTGCCTTTTTGGGGTAAGGCATATTGGTCAAATAATTATTGGGAAAAGCTCGATGATATGGCGAATCTTAGAAGGAGTTTGTATAAAAAGTTTAGAAATAGGTTTGTAAAAAGAGTTGCATGCACCCAAACAGAAAAAAATAAATGAACAAATTGCTTTCAAATCGTATTCACATCTTTTTGAAATCGTGATTCTGCGATTTGTTAGTACCATTTGCTTGCGATTCATTTAACAAATCATAAACAAATCAAAATTTTCAAAATTCCCTAAAACTGATTTCTTTGTGATTTCTTTCCATTGTATGATTTGTAAGTAATTTGTTTCTGTTTTTGTGCGATTTCCGGATGATTTGTCTACTTAGAATATCGTATGAAATGATTTGAAAGAGATTTGTTAACTTTGTAAGCTAGCATGGTGTCATTTCTTTATTATTTGATAACTTTGAATATCATATGAAATGATTTGGAATTAATTTGTTAATTTTGTTAACTATCTTAGTGTGATTCATTGATGATTTGCTACAATGAATAAAATGTTAATGTATTCAAATTTTCTTTGTTTATCTATCTCTCTGACTTTCGATTGAGGTCAAATTCAAATTCAAATACTGTTCTATATTAACTGAACAAAGAAGGTTGCAAGATGAGAAGTTTTATTCAGTCTATGAAAGATCACGGTGGTAAAGAATCTCTGTTATTTATTTATAATTTCACATATTCAACTTATACTATTCATACGTTAATTAACCTTTAAAATTCATAAACTGTGCATTGCAGTATCTTGTTATATATAATCATGATAATTTTGTGCTGTAAGGATTATTTTTTCAAAATAGAAATGTGTAAAAGATGTGTAAACAGATCAAAACATTCATTTCAAGACTAGCCTCCCGAGCCAGCAGACACAGTTTACTGGCAAGTTTAATGTTTTAATTGTTGCTTACTGACCAGGTCCCTGGCAAAATGGACACAGCTATATTACAATGTAGAAGATTTGGACCAAGACTAAGACCCAACACCTATTCGACATCATTCTACTAAGTACACGTGGTTGTCTATGTATTTTTTCTTCAAATTTCATTATAGTCAAATTCGGGAGAAAAGTAAGAAAAACCTACACAGAGGGAACAATTCGTCCCTCAATGCAACCATAGATAGTATTCCTTTTTGCAATTAAAGAAGTAGCTATTAAAGGTAAAATGAAGACAATTGCGTTTCAAAGTTAGGGGGTTTCAGCGGCAGAACATATTTTTGATCTGGATGTAAATAATTTAATCTGAGTGTGAATTAATGTTTTACGATTTGCTTGTGATTTGCTTGGGGTAGAAATATATGATTTACTGCTGATTTGTTTAAGATTTCATAACAATTTGTTGATAATTTCTTCATAATTTGAAAACAATTCGTGTATGAGGTAGGAATATGATTTACTTCTGATTTGTTAAAGATTTAATAATAATTTCTTTACAATTTCTTTACGATTTGAAAACAATTTGTTTGTGATTTGCTTGAAGTAGGAAAGCAATTATTTCTGATTTGTTAATGATTTTAAAACAATTTCTTCACAATTTGTTTATGATTTGCTTATGAATTGTAAGCGATTGGTTCGTGATTTGTTATTGTGATGTGATAGCTCATTTGCATGTGAAATTTTATCACTTTCAAATCACAAAGAAATCATACGATTTGTTTATCATTTGTTACTATGATTTGTTCCCCAATTTTGTTTGTTTGGTGGTATTCATTTGTAAGAATGGATGGAGATGTTATATATACAATAAACCAGCACCTGCACAAACAACGATGAAATACGGTTTTCCATCAAACCTCAAACTGACCTAGATGTTGGCTTGCATGCATTTGCTATATTTGAGATTTCCAAATTACCATCCACTATGAACTGGGTGTTTTTCTAAAAAAAATGAAAACAGATTATGTCACTGAAAGATGTTAATCATCGAACAGTTACATGTAGCTTCATGACATAATATCATTTCAAATATTAAGTTAAATTAGGTTGTAGATGAATAGATCAAATGTTACACAAATACTTTATTTGTTCAATGATATGATGATAAAACTGCATCACGAGATCATTATTTGCTAGTATTGATGATACAGCTAAAGGGTGAGTAAAAATACTAGTTTTTAATGTTGACTAATTTTTAACAATACACTGTGTTAAAGTAGCATCAACCCATCACATTTGATCGGGATATTCTTTGATTTATTATCAATATTTTGTAGTCGACAGATGTTTCCTGCCGTTTTCGTTTAACCATTCTTCATACATAATTTCTCAAAATAGAGATATTTTCACTTCTGTCATTAATGAGTTATCATTCTTTATAAATTCAAAATGGCATTTAGTGGGTTTATGTAATGGCATAACTTGAAATTTTTTTATTAGATCTTTAAAGATGCAAATGTTAACTAGCTGTTTCTCAAAGCTTATCTTTTATTTATAAGATACGACAAATGAAAATTAGACTAAGTTTGTTTATCCTTATTTATATGATTTGAATGTTCATACATATTTATACATGCCTTGCTTTTAAGAGATAAGACTTGAGCATTTTCTTATGAACATATTAAGATAAGGGCATCATACGCAGGAAATTGGTATGATAATGATGATATTTATTAAACGCCGTACGAATACACTACTTTGTAGAAAATACTCCAATAACAAAACAGTCGAATTGTCACACCATTGTCATATCTTATCAGATAAGGTGAAGCACATTTAAGAATGTGTTGTTCATCTGTGTTGATAGTTTTACTGAGATATATTGACACACAGATTAAGACACTTTACCACGTAGGGACGACAATTGGTTAGTGTGTAAATATCTAGTTATCTTGTCGATCATTTTGCTGAACAAAAATTTTTTGTTCATGTATATATTTTCCGTCTTAGCTATTTTGGCAAAACATAAACGTCATATAAGGGCAATCAATCGTATACGCTGTGGATTTTAGTATTAGCTTGACACCAATATTTGTGCAATTTATATCAGCTTTGCGTAATCTGTTTGTCGATATTTTTGTTCTGATATTGTTTTAAGAGCTTTGCAAACTGTCTGTATTGGTTGCATCTCACTAGTGACTATGACATTTTGGAATATTGTTGTCAACATAAACTTAAATTTCTTGACGATTAATCATTATTGGTTAGTACGACTGGTGTCACGGTCTGTTTGCATTCAGCCATTGTTAATCTAAAAATTCTTACATAACAACTAAGAAATAAAGTTTGAAAATAAATATTTTCACTCTTATCATTCTGGAGTTAAAGTCCTTGATAAATTGGAAAATGACAAGTTCTTTCTTTGTATATCCGAGAACGCATGATACATCACTCAGCTAAAATGTCTCAATCGGTAAAGAGAGACAATCTTTAGAAATTAAGCTATTAGAAAATTTATTTCATTTACTTAATAGCAGGGCGCAATGGCCAAAGGGACCCAACTTGTTTTTCGTGAACTATTATAACACTCTAGCAGTAAAGTCAAATTTTAAAGTGTAAACTGTATGACATAATATAATACTGAACATCAAACAAATTCATTTTTGAAGATTAGATGACAAATGTAAATCCTTAATCAATACAAATTCTGTATTTGTATTATGATATACGATGATAAAACTGCATGGCGGGATCAATATGCGCTACATCAATTCAGCTGATACGTGCATATATTACGAGAAATTACGAGAAATTGTGGGATTCGTGATAAAAGAATGAAACTGTTCCTACTTGTAGACTTGTGTCTGATTATCAATTTAAAATATGGACACACTCTGAGTCATTCAATATGAGGGTCATTTTCAAGGTTGCGACAAATTAGTCTAAATGTTAAAGCCTTGCATAAAAAAAGCAAACAAAATATTTTAAGAACAAATAAAATGTAATATAACGTTGAAGACCCATTGGTGGCCTTCGGCTGTTGTCTGCTCTATGGTCGGGTTGCTGTCTCTTTGACATATTCCCCATTCCCATTCTCAATTGTAATTGTATTACAAGATGTTATATTGGACTTAACAATATTTTGTTTTCAAAATAGTGAAAATTTTCGATTGGCCGCAAAAATAGAAAATGAATAAACTGAGATACGGCTTTGCTGATATCTATTTTTTTTGTGGAATTGTACATTGAAGAAGAAACAATATTCTAGGCATTGTGTGTTTATGATATACGGTTGCTGCTAACAAGAAGGCAACTTAATCTACGGTTTCATGTCCGGATTTTAAATTCATCTCTCAGATTCTACATTTTATATTGTTTCAATAAATTACAGAGACCAGTTGTATATAGTTATCAAAGGTACCAAGATTATAATTTAGTACGCCAGACGCGCGTTTCGTCTACATCAGACTCATCAGTGACGTTCATATCAAAATATTTATTAAGCCAAACAAGGAAAAAGTTGAAGAACATTGAGGATCTAAATTAAATAAGTTTAAGGAAGGAAGCTATTAAATCAAGAGTTCCAAATGGTGAAGTTGAAATCATCCCTTCGTAAATTTTACGGACGCCATCACGAGTTGGTTGACCGTTATGGAATAACCATTTCACAAATGATATCGGATATGTTCCTCACGTCGTAACTACAATCCCCTTCCCTTTCATGAATTTGACCTACCGAATTAGACTATTTACCGGATTTGTAATCACATAAGCAACACGACGGGTGCCGCATGTGGAGCAGGATCTGCTTACCCTTCCGGAGCACCTGAGATCACCCCTAGTTTTTGGTGGGGTTCGTGTTGTTTATTCTTTAGTTTTCTATGTTGTGTCATGTGTACTATTGTTTTTCTGTTTGTCTTTTTCATTTTTAGCCATGGCGTTGTCAGTTTGTTTTAGATTTATGAGTTTGACTGTCCCTTTGGTATCTTTCGTCCCTCTTTTTTTAAGAAACAGAATAAATACACTACATTGAGATCCAACAGCTTCCTTACTCTCAAAGCCAGTGATAGTTGACCTTACGTTTATTGTGTCCTATGATTCCATATCTTGTTAAATTTAAAATTGATTTATATTTTTATTAAAACCTTCACATTTCTTTCAAGAATTGAGTCTTTCCGTGACATTAAAGTTCATATGTAATCAGTCCTCTTTTTATTTGATATCTTGTTTCAAGAGTGTGTTTGATAATGTCCTAAATGCTCTTCCACTTTTTATTTGTTTGACTTTTAACTGTTTTGATCTGATCATTACTGATGAGTCTTATGTAGATGAAACGCGTGTCTTGCGTATCAAATTATAATCCTGGTACCCTTGATAACTATTCACATCACTGGGTCGATGCCACTCATTGTGGACGTTTCGTTAGCCCAGTAGTCAGTATTTCGGTGTTGACATGAATTTAAATTGTATGGTCACTTTTATAAATTTACTGTTTAAAAAGTGTGAATTATTCGAAATGCTAAGGATGTTCTTATCCCAGGCATATATTACCTGAGCCATATTTGGCACAATTTTTTGGAATTTTGGATCCTGAATACTCTTCATCTTTGTACTTTTTGGGTTTCTAAACTTTTTTATCTGAGCGTCACTAATGAGTCTTATGTAGACGAAACGCGCGTCTGGTGTATTGAATTATAAGCATGTAAGCTTTGATAACTATTAAGATATCATCAATCCTACGATAATTCATTATTGATCGTTGGTAGTACGACTGGTGTCAAGGTCTGTTTCTACTCAACCATTCTCCATTCAAAATTTATGTGATGACAAATGAGGAATCCAGCTTGAAAGTGGACATTTTCATTCTTCATAACTTCATTCAGGAGTTATCGTCCCTGAAAAATGGGAAAATGAAAAATTATGTTGTTTATTGGTATACACGAGAACGCGTGAGTACATCACTGTGTTAAAATATCACAATCGGTAAAATTACAGACAAGTCCTTGTTTTTTGGTGTTTTTTTTTAAATCCAAGGAAATGTCGGATATTTATTTGGTAATTTACGGCGGTCGTCTGTCAAACAGTGTATGTTCAATACCTTTACGAAATCCTTTCCCATTAAGCTATGTAATTTACATAACGGTCATGGTCGGTTTAAGTTGTTATCGTTATTATATTAACATCCTCATAGAAGGAAACACATGATACTTAGATACTACTGAAGGATACCGCAATAATCGTGCATAATCAATTTATTCAAAAGAAAAGAATGTCAACATTGAAAGTGAAACAATGTTAAATCATTTGATTGACTGATTTTTCAAAGGTAAAAACGATGTTTAACATATATTTTAAATCTATTATTTGAAATTTCAATATCAAAAGATTGTATAAGAATTGCACAATTATTTTTTTTCAATATTTGTTGGGTTTTTTTTTTCGAACACTATATATAGTATAATTGTTCAGTTTACAACTTTTATATATTGCTCAAACATAGTAAAAGAATGAAAGCCAAAAGAACAGGATTACTACCAACTATTACAATATTTCACCGGGGGACTCGTTATTATACTTATCAGATGAATTCGGTGTTATACACATCGGTCAATCGGACGGATTCGATCATGTCTATGTTTTATGTAAAAGAAAATTCTGTATTATTTGTTAAAAAGCAAAGACATTTTTTTTTCTCTAAACATCAATGTAACAAGCGTCTTGAGCAATCACTTAGACAATGTATCGAAAACAATATGAAAGTGCATGTTATAATTCAATCAAACGAAGTTAAACAGATAAACTGATTTTGTTGTGTTTTTCATTAAAGTTATCTTGTGATTGTTCTCGCTTCACATACTATACACATGTGTATATTCTTCCGTCTAAAGTCCATATTATAACATGTATAAATAGCCTGTGATTAAATAACAGTTCATGTTAACAATTTGTCATGTCCTTCTCGTACACATTTACTTGAATGGTACTTTGAGCATTATCTTTTCTTTCTCAACAAAAGTTTATATTTCTTTTACAATGTTGAAATAGGAAGAACTGTGTACACAAACATAAAAGTTCTTGCAGACAAAATAACTAAATTTAAAAAAAAATAATATTTTGATGTTGATTATATACTTTTTGTAATCAAAATTTGCGGAGTACAATTTTTTAATAATTCTTAGATTTATTGTTTTATTGCATGTCGGTAAAACAAAGGATTTTTTTCTGTCATTGCAAGCTTGTCTCGCTATTTAATTTTAATTGCATATCAATTTTGCTGCCAGTTATTCTCAATCATTACAATTTTCTGTATACCTTATTTCAGTTATCTTTAAACAATAATATAATTGTCAAATTCCAGGTGGTCATTGTAATATATGTGTTTATTTTGCCTTTAAGATGATTCTCTATTATGAAAAGTTGACTGCCTTATAATTATTCATATTTGTTATTAAGAGTTTTAGTCCATAAAAGAGGGACGAAAGATACCAAAGGGACAGTCAAACTCATAAATCCAAAACAAACTGACAACGCCATGGCTAAAAATGAAAAAGACAAACAGAAAGACAATAGTACAAATGACACAACATAGAAAACTAAAGAATAATTGATAAACTATCTATTATTATTATTTTACTCCCAACATGCCCAAAGGAGACTTGGCAATTGAAATACAGCCACCTTGGTATGGTTGCGATCGGCTGTAAAACTCTTACCCTGGGGCCTCCGTTTATATGTAAGGAATATAAAAGCACCATTCAATACCCGTGTATGATGAAGACGACACTATTTTTATGTTTAGAACACTTGCAAAAACGTTTTTTGGGGTCCGTGGGTGGATTGTCGCAAGCCTAAATGTCTGTTCCTATCCAATAAACCTTATTTTCCATTGGCAGTCAACATTTTGCGACCTTCACCCTCAACGACATATACTACAGGACTTAACTATTACATTTATTTATAATGTGTTCTCTTCCTAAATATACATAGACAGTTTGACACTGAACGGTCAGTAATTAACAATTTGAACGAGTAAACAAATGACAATTACTCATAAAAGAGCCACGGTGACCGTGATATTACACTTCGAATTATGAAATCTTTCTGGTTATTGTGTATCAGATTTTTATGTGTCCGTTTGTTACATAGCTTTTTTACGTTTTAAATCTTTTTTCATTCCTTGGTTTTAGATATCAAGGTTGAGCATATCCCTAAGAAGAAAACAAAAAACAAGATTAAAAAGTCAATTGTTCATGAACAATTGAATGGTCTTTCCTTTTTTCTTTTATGAATTGCCTTCTTAGTTAAAAATATATGGTTTCTAAGGACTTTTATGTTCATAAGTGGTTGCTTAGGGCAAAAATCATTCCTTAGGATAAATATATTAAAATAAGTTATTAAAAATGTCATATGTACTATTCATAGTATTTAAAGTTAAAAAAAATAAGTGATTGCTAAGGACTCGTATGTCGTTGCTAGGGACAAAAATGTCATTTCCAGTAATAGAAATGTCATATTTATATTATTCATAGCCTTCTAAGTTCAAAAATATATGTTTGCTATTGTGTTTTATGTCGTTGCTAGGGACTTGACCTCTGACCTTGACCTAACTTTGTAGATCTTATTATGCTGATCATTTTTGCAATTCAAAGTTTCTTTCTATCTCTAACCACTTTTGAGTTATAAGCAAACAATCATCATTTCGGACCCCGAAAACAGTTTTGGTGCCCTCGTTGCATAACATTTGGTCCAATGATTTTCAACTCAACATAACAAATGTAGATCTCGACAAGACACATATTTTCTCCGTTACATTTTATCAGCCATCTTTTACGGTTATTTAGTAAATCCGATAGCACGCTAAGGTCAAAATCTAGGTCATGACCTTAACCTTTGACCTGTGATCAATTTTCATGTTCATGTGAATTGATGATCATTGGTAATGATCTTAGGTGGCTGCAACTTACAGTTTCTGAGTTTTAGTGGCCAACCGACATTTGTTAATTTTCAAAGGGGCATAACCCTACCAATGAGTCGTTGAATCTTTTCGAATCAAAGGTACCGAAGCACCAGGGTCTGTTTTTGAACAAATTCCACCCTTTGTATTTTTTCTACCTATTATGGTTATGGAGTTAGAATGATAACAAGTTTTTCGGTGTTGGGGGAGATAACCCCTTTAAAGGAAATGTTACGGGGTCGTACCCTCACCACAAGATAGCTTTTGGTCAACCGATACTAGATTCCTAATATCATTTCAACATGTCGCGTACTTTTTGGGGGAAATTTCGTTAAAGTTTAGCAGAAAGAATACTAATAATAATAATAATTAAAAACCAATTGTTCAGAGAACCATTGATGGTCTTTCCACCAGTAAGGATTTTTTTTTATGAAAATATTAAAAATTTGGTTTTAAATGTCAATTGAACCGTCAAATGACAGCTTATTGAACGTTGATTCAAAAAATGTATGGTTTCTATGGAAAAAGATATAGATAAGGGGGATAATTGTTTACTTCCGGTTCAAACGATGTAATTTTCGGTATAGTTTGATAGTTTAATTGACACTGATTCCAAAAATATATGGTTCTATATACTTTTACATTTATTTAGAACAAAAAATAGCTACTTCCGGTAAACAAAAGGTCACTTCCGGTTGGCTTTTACAAGGTCACATTGCTTGCAACCTATTGCAAAAAGTCCCATGTCTTTATCATGTATACATATGAGGTAAAAGCAAAGGTCAAAATCTAGAACGTTAATTTTACCAATGACCTTGAGCTCAATTTCAAGGTCATCAACCAAGGACCGCAAATCAAAAGACTCTAGGTCTATACTTTATATTGTTAATGAGTTATACTACCATACGACTGATATAAGATATAAAAGGGGGGAAAACTCGCATCAAATGTTTACGTACCCTTTCGACTAAAATTTATGTGTAACGACATGTTGCGACTAACAATTGTGTGAAAATATTTTGTCAATATCTTATAAGATTTCTAAAAATGAGAGATAACAAGCCAAAATCAAAAATTTGAACATGACCTTGACCTTTGACCTTGACCTCATTTTCATTTTTTTGAACCAAGGACCTCAAATCAGAAAACCATAGGGCTTTATCACTTATGGTTTTTCAGTCTGAAATACATTTCACTTATATCAAACAAAAAAGGGGTAATAACTCTCATATGGAGTCTCCGGATAGCTTCGGTCAAAATAGATCAAATCATCCTGAGGATATAAAGAGCAATTTGGTAAAATAAATTTGTCGGTTTCATATACGGTTTCGGCATATAAGTAATAACAAGAAAAACAGTGTTCAGGGAGATAACTCTTACATGGATAAGATTTTGGTTACGCGGTGTCAGTTTCAAAAGCGTATTAATTGTTCGATATCATATACCATATATCTAAGCGACATCTTGCGAAACAAAAAAATTGCGAAGGAACAAAAAGTTGGTGGAAGAAAAAAAATAATAATAATAATTAAAAACCAATTGTTCAGAGAACAATTGAAGGTCTTTCCACTAGTAAAGATCTATTTTGATATTGAAATATTTAAAATGTTAGTCTCTATGGCTTTATGATGTATCTATATGAATTCAAAGCAAAGGTCAAAATCTAGAACGTCCTTTAAACCTTTAACCTTGACCTCAATTTCAAGGTCACAAACCAAGGACCTTAAATCAAAAGACCCTAGGTCTATAATATGTATGGTTAATGAGTTATATCACTTTAGGCATGATTTTAAATATAAGATGGGCGAAAACTATCATTTATTGTTTACGCACCCTTCCAACCAAAATTTATAAGTTACAACATGTCGCAACTCACAATTTAGTAAAAATAATTTGTCAATATCTTGCACGGTTGTTGAAAATAAGAGAAAATAAGCCAAAATCAAAATTTAGAATATGACCTTGACCTTTGACCTTGACCTTATTTTCATTTTTTTGGACCAAGGAACTTAAATCCAAAGACCCTAGGCCTATATCACTGATGGTTTTCCAGTTAAAAATGCATATATCTTATATCAAATATAAAAGGGGAAATAACTCTCATATGGAGTCTCCGGATAGCTTCGGTCAAAATAAATCAAATCATCCTGAGGATATATCGAGCAATTTGGTAAAATAAATTTGTCGGTTTCTTATACGGTTGCGAATATTAAGCAATCACAAGAAAAACAGTGTTCGGGGAGATAACTCTTACATTGAAAAGATTTTGGTTACGCGGTGTCAGTTACAAAAGCGTAATAACTGTTCGATATCATGTACCATATGTCTAAGCGACATCTTGCGAAACAAAAAAACTGCGAAGGAAAAAAAAGTTGGCGGAAGAAAAAAAATAATAATTAAACTGTCAATTGTTCTTGAACAATTGAGAGGTCTTTCCTTTTATAATATAAAATACATGTTTCTATAGACGTAAAATGTATTGAAAAGCTTTAAAACACACTGAAAATCCTTTAAATAAGGTCAAAAACACATAATTTGCTATATGGGACATGACCTTGACCTTTGACCTTTTGACCTTTGTCAAGGTCATTATTCCCCAATGTCATTGCTGAAGACCCCATGGGTCTAGGACCTTTGGTTATATAGTAAAAGATGATTTTGTCTTTCCAGAAACCTAAAACAGAGGTTATGCCCCTTAAAAAAGGTCAAATCTTTTTGGTCAAAATGTAATAAAGTTGCGCCATACTGACCCAAACATTTTCCACTATTCAAAACTTCTGTAAGTATAATGGTTTCTGAGATTATCCCATAACAAGGTGTTAGGTCAAAGGTTAAGGTCAACATACAAATTTGACCTTGAGGTATTTTACAAAGATACATGAATTGATGATGAATAGTGAAGATCCTAGGTGTCTACGACTTACGGTTTCTGAGTTTTGGTGGTCAACCGACACCGGTTAATTTTCATAGGGGCATAACCCTACCAATGAGTCGTTGAATCTTTTCGATCCAAATGTAACGAAGAACCGGGGTCTGGTCCTGAATAAATTTCACCCTTTGTTTTTTTTCTACCTATTACGGTTACGGTGTTGGAACGATAACAAGGTTTTTGGGTTTCGGAGGGATTACTCCGAACCAACAAAATATTTCGACTAACAGGGTGAGTTCCAGATAGGTATTCATGACACCGATACAAAGTGTGAACATGAAAGCGACACGTCTTACGGTTAACGCGGCTAAATTTGTCAAAGTTTGGCGGAAAAAGAATAATAATAATAAATATAAATCAATTGCTTTAAAAAAGCAATTGTAAGGGGTCTTTCCCCCTGTAAAATTAATTGAATTGGGGGGTGTTTGTTTGTTTGTTTGTTTGTTTGTTTCTGTATGGGGTCTATATTATTGTTACCGGAGAAGTTTCATGTTTAGTTTGGAAAGTTTTTCTTTTATTTTAGGTACAGCGCGCGCGCCACATCACGTGACACGGGTTTATAATAACGAAAAGATAGTCTTTATTTCTTTTTAGGTGGGGACGTTAAACAGACAACATCTATAGAGATGGAATGTACACAATGTAATTTCTTTTGTCATTGTAGGAAATTGACATTTTGATGACAGTTCACAAGTAGTGCATGTTTTGGATTTAATTGATCCGGTGTAACTTTAAAACACATTTATTGATTATTTTCTGATAATGTACATTTTTCAGCACCTGTTTGTAACACAGATTAGTATTTCAAACTCGGAGCGGACATTTTATTGTAGGTTTTTACTGAGATTTACGGACCTAGCAAGCTATTTTTACGGCATTGCCATTTCTTTTCTCTAGGAAAAGCTTTGAGAGATATCTGCACCAATTTTTTTTATAAACGTTTAGTACATGTATGCCCTGCTGACTGCAAATTTTGAGGTCGATTGTACTTGTAGTTTCAGAGAACATGTGGATTTTTTTTCAGAAGTGACGTAAGAACAATATTAAATTTCAATTTTTCTTCAATAATTGAGAGTTTGTTCCTTCAATAAACTGTCATGATTAAACAGTCATACAGATTGATTGATTGATTGATTGATTGATTGATTGATAAGTTGGTTAGTTGGTTGGTTGGTTGGTTGGTTGATTGGTTGGTTGGTTAAACACGTTGGATAGGGTCAATTGAAACACGGAAAAAGAAACAAAGAAGATCTTGGACCCTATATTAAACACATGAGACGGAAACATGATTGATTGATCATGATCATGATTGATTGATTAGTTGATTGATTGATTAATTGATTAGTTGGTTGGTTGGTTGGTTGGTTGGTTGGTTAAACACGTTGGATAGGGTCAATTGAAACACGGAAAAAGAAACAAAGAAGATCTTGGACCCTATATTAAACACATGAGACGGAAACATGATTGATTGATCATGATCATGATTGATTGATTAATTGATTAGTTGGTTGGTTGGTTGGTTGGTTAAACACGTTGGATAGGGTCAATTGAAACACGGAAAAAGAAACAAAGAAGATCTTGGACCCTATATTAAACACATGAGACGGAAACATGATTGATTGATCATGATCATGATTGATTGATTGATTGATTGATTGATTGATTGATTGATTAGTTGGTTGGTTGGTTGGTTAAACACATTGGATAGGGTCAATTGAAACACGGAAAAAGACACAAAGAAGATCTTGGACCCTATATTAAACACATGAGACGGAAACATGATTGGTTGATCATGATCATGATTGATTGATTGATTGATTGGTTGGTTGATTGGTTGGTTGGTTGGTTGGTTGAACCCTATAAGAAACACATGAGACGGAAACATGATTGATTGATTGATCATGATCATTATTGGTTGATTGATCATGATCATGATTGATTGATTGATTGATTGATTGGTTGGTTGGTTGGTTGGTTGGTTGGTTGGTTGGTTGGTTGGTTGGTATGTTGGTTGGTTTGTTGAAATTCAAACACACATAAAACTGTTTAAATAGTGCCAAAACCACATAATTTGATGACCTTGACCTTTGACCTTGTAACCTTCGTCAAGGTCATTGCTCCACAAGGTCATTGCAAAAGACCCTATGGGTCAAGGACCTTTTGTTTAAGAGTTTTGCCTAAAAATGGCCTTTTAAAAACCATCGATGGGAGTTATGTCCCTTACATGATGGTAAAATCAATATAGTCATAATGTAAAAAAAGTTGCCCCTTGAAGTAACAAGCATTTTTCACTGCTTAATTTTTTTGTATCTATAACCGTTCAAGAGTTATAGGGAAATCAAAGACATATGAAAATCTAAAATATGACCTTGACCTTTGACCTTGACCTAATTTTCTAAGTTAGGAATCAGGGGACTCAAATAAAAACATTCCAGGGTTATATGGTTAACGGTTTATGAGTTAAAAAAACATACCGACAAATTTATTCCGAAAAGATAGATAACTCCTATAAAATTTCTTCGAATCGCTTCGATCCAAATACGCCAAAAATTACTGAGGATGTAACGAACAATTTTGTAAAATAAATTTGTCATAATTTTTAACGGTTGCGAAGGAGATGCCATAACAAGGAAAACAGTGTTTGGGGAGATAACTCCTACAAAGAAAAGTATTCGTTTACGCAGGGTAAATTTCAAAAGCGCACAAACTGTTCGATATCATATACAAAATATCTAAGCGACATATTGCGAAACAAATGTTTATCGCAAGAACAAAATTAGGCGGAAGAAAAAAAAAAAATAATCAGAAGAAAAACAATAGGTCTTTCCACAGAAAAGTGGAAAGACCTAATAAATATAAATCAATTGCTTTTAAAAAGCAATTGTGAACGGTCTTTCACCCCTTTAAAAAGATGATTGATTGATGTGTGTGTGTGTGTGTGTGTTTGTTTGTTTGTTTGTTTGTTTGTTTGTTTGTTTGTTTGTTTGTTTGTTTGTGTAAGGGGTCTATAGTATTGTGTTACCGGAGAAGTTTCATGTTTAGTTTGGAAAGTGTTTCTTTTATTTTAGGTCCAGCGCGCGCACCAGATTGAGGAGACACCACGTGACTTGGGTTTATAATAACGAAAACTTAGTCTTTTTATTTCTTTTTAGGTGGGGACGTTGAACAGACAACATGTATAGAGACGGAATGCACACAATGTAATTTCTTTTGTCATTGTAGGAAATTGACATTTTGATCACAGGTCACGGTCAGTGCATGTTTTGGATTTAATCGATCCGGTGTAACTTGAAAACACATTTAATGATTATTTTCTGATAATGTACATTTTTCAGCACCTGTTTGTAACACAGATTAGTATTTCAATCTCGGAGCGGACATTTTATTGTAGGTTTTTACTGAGATTTACGGACCTAGCAAGCGATTTTTACGGTATTGCTATTTCTTTTCTCTAGGAAAAGTCTTGAGAGATATCTGCACCAAGTTTTTTTATGAACCTTTATTACATGTATGCCCTGCTGACTGCAAATTTTGAGGTCGATTGGACTTGCAGTTTCAGAGTACATGTGGATTTTTTTTCAGAAGAGACGTAAGAACAATATTAAATTTCAATTTTTCTTGAATAATTGAGAGTTTGTTCCTTCACTATACTGTCATAAATAAACAGTCATACATATTGATTGATTGATTGATTGATTGATTAGTTGGTTGGTTGATTGATTGATTGATTGATTGATTGATTGATTGGTTGGTTGGTTAAACACGTTGGATAGGGTCAATTGAAACAGCGAAAAAGAAACAGAAGATCTTGGACCCTATATTAAACACATGAAACGGAAACATGATTGATTGATTGGTCGATCATGATCATGATTGATTGATTGATCGATCATGATCATGATTGATTGATCATGATCATGATCATGATTGATTGATTGGTTGATTGATTGATTGATTGATTGATTGGTTGGTTGGTTGGTTGGTTGGTTGGTTGGTTAAACACGTTGGATAGGGTCAATTGAAACAGCGAAAAAGAAGCAAAGAAGATCTTGAACCCTATATTAAACACATGAGACGGAAACATGATTGATTGATCATGATTGATTGTTTGATCATGATTGGTTGATTGATCATGATTGATCATGATTGATTGATTGATTGATTGATTGATTGGTTGGTTGGTTGGTTGGTTGGTTGGTCGGTTGGTTGGTTGGTTAGTTGGCAAGCTTTATATAAACCAGCAATGGGGATTATGTCCCTTACACAATGGTAAAACCAATGCAGTCGAAATGTAACAAAGTTGCCCCTTGAGGTACCAAACATTTTTCACTATGAAAATTTTCTGTATCTATAACCATTCAAAAGTTATAGGGAAATCAAAGACCAATAAAAATCTAAAATACGACCTTGACCTTTGACCTTGACCTAATTTTCGTTTTTTTGGACCAAGGATCTCAAATCAAAAGACCCGAGGTCTCTATCACTTATGGTTTTCCAGTTTAAAATACATTTCAAAATTTCAAAAACAAAAGGGGAATTAACTCTCATATGGAATCTCTATAAGGCTTCGGTCAAAAAAAAACAGAACGTCCTGAGGATGTAACGCGCCATTTGGAAAAATAAATTTGTCGGTTTCTTAAACGGTTGTGAAGATTAAGCGATAACAAAAAAAACAGTGTTCGGGGAGATAACTCTTATATGGGAAAGTATTGGGTTTCGCGGTGTCAGTTTCAAAAGCGCATAAACTGTTCGATATCATATTTCATTTATTTAAGCGACATCTTGCGAAACAAAAAAACAGCGAAGGAAAAAAATGTTGGCGGAAGAAAAAAAATAATAATAATAATAATCAGAACAAAAACAATAGGTCTTTCATCCGAAAGGTTGAAAGACCTAATAATAATAATAATCAGAAGAAATCCAATAGGTCTTTCCACGGAAAAGTGGAAAGACCTAATAATTAAAAACCAATTGTTCAGAGAACTATTGATGGTCTTTCCACCACTTACAACCTATTTTGATGTGAAAATATTAAAAATTCAGTTGAAATGTCAGTTCCTATGACTTTATGATGTCTAAATATGAATTTGGAGCAAAGGTCAAAATCTAGAACTTCCAATTAACCTATGACCTTGACCTCAATTTCAAGGTCATAGACTAAGGATCTCAAATCTAAAGACACTAGTTCCTTAATATGTATGGTTCATGAGTAATATTACTTTACGCATAATTCTAAACATAAGAGGGGCGAAAACTCCCATTTATTGTCTACGCACCCTTTCAACCAAAATTTGTTAGTTACGACATGTCGCAACTAACAATTTAGTAAAAATAATTTGTTGATATCTTATAAGGTTAATGAAAATGAGTGAAAATAAGCCAAAATCAAAATTTAGAATATGACCTTGACCTTTGACCTTGACCTAATTTTCATTTTTTTGGACCAAGGATCTCAAATCAAAAGACCCTAGGTGTCTAATATGTATGCTTAATAAGTTATATCACTTTACGCATAATTTTAGATATGATAGGGGCTAAAACTCCCATTTATTGACTACGCACCCTTTCAACCAAAATTATTAAGTTACGACATGTCGCAACTAACAATTTAGTAAAAATAATTTGTCGATATCTTATAAGGTTCATGAAAATGAGTGAAAATAAGCCAAAATCAAAATTGAGAATATGACCTTGACCTTTGACCGTGACCTAATTTTCATTTTTTTGGACCAAGGATCTCAAATCAAAAGACCCTAGGTCTCTATCACTTATGGTTTTCCAGTTTAAAATACATTTCAAAATTTCAAATACAAAAGGGGAAATAACTCTCATATGGAATCTCGATACGGCTTCGGTCAAAATAAAACAGAACATCCTTAGGATATAACGAGCAATTTGGAAAAATAAATTTGTCGGTTTCTTATACGGTTGCGAAGCCTAAGCGATAACAAGAAAAACAGTGTTCAGGGAGATAACTCTTATATGGGAAAGTATTCGGTTAAGCAGAGTTGGTTTCAAAAGCGTATAAACTGTTCGATATCATATTCCAAATATCAAATCGACATCTTGCGAAACAAAAAACAGCAAAGGAAAAAAATTAGGCGGAAGAAAAAAAAAAAAATAATAATTAAAAACCAATTGTTCAGAGAACCATTGATGGTCTTTCCACCAGTTAAGACCTTTTTTATATGAAAATATTAAAATTTGATTTTAAATGTCTATTTTAGAGTCAAATGACAGCTTATTGAACGCTTATTCCAAAAATATATGGTTTCTATACCAAAAGATATAAATTAGGGAGACCATTTTTTACTTCCGGTTTAAAATATGTTACTTCCGGTAATTTTTTATTGTTTACTTAGCACTGATTCCAAAAATATATGGTTCTATATACTTTTTCATTAATTAAGTATAAAATATAGCTACTTCCGGTTTACAAAAGGTCACTTCCGGTTGTCTTTTTCTAGATCACATTGCTTGCAACTTAATTTAAAAAGTCCTATGTCTTAAACATGTATACATGTGAGGTAAAAGCAAAGGTCAAAATATAGAACTTTACATTTACCTATGACCTTGAGCTCAATTTCGAGGTCATCAACCAAGGACCTCAAATCAAAAGACTCTAGGCCTCTACAATATATTGTTAATGAGTTGTATCACCTAACAACAAATATTAGATATAAAAGGGGTCAAAACTGGCATCAAATGTCTACGTACTCTTTCGACTAAAATTTACGTGTAACGACATGTCGCAACTAACAATTTAGTAAAAATAATTTGTTGATAAGTTATACGGCTTTTGAAAATAAGTGAAATTAAGCCAAAATCAAAAATTTATAATATGACCTTGACCTTTGACCTTGACCTTATTTTCATTTTTTTGAACCAAGGATCTCAAATCAAAAGACCCTAGGTCTCTATCACTTATGGTTTATCAATTAGAAATGCATATTCTTATATTAAACATAAAAGGGGGGATACCTCTCATATGGAATCTATATACGGCTTCGGTCAAAATAAAACAGAACATCCTCAGCATATAACGAGCAATTTGGAAAAATAAATTCATCGGTTTCTTATACGGTTGCGAAGCCTTATAGATAACCAGGAAAACAATGTTCGGGGAGATAACTCTTATTTGGGAAAGTATTCGGTTAAGCAGAGTTGGTTTCAAAAGCGTATTAACTGTTCGATATCATATTCCAAAAATCTAAGCGACATCTTGTGAAACAAAAAAACAGCGAAGGAAAAAAATTAGGCGGAAGAAAAAAAAAAAAAATAATCAGAAGAAATCCTATAGGTCTTTTCACGGAAAAGTGGAAAGACCTAATTAAAAACCAATTGTTCAGAGAACCATTGATGGTCTTTCCACCAGTTAAGACCATTTTTTATACGAAAATATTAAAATTTGGTTTTAAATGTCAATTGTACCGTCAAATGACAGCTTATTGAACGCTAATTCCAAAAATGTATGGTTTCTATAGAAAAAGATATAGATAAGGGAGATAATTGTTCACTTCCGGTTCAAACGATGTTATTTCCGGTATAGTTTGATAGTTTAAGTGACACTGATTCCAAAAATATATGGTTCTATATACTTTTTCATTAATGAAGTACAAAATATAGCTACTTCCGGTTTACAAAAGGTCACTTCCGGTTGTCTTTTTCTAGATCACATTGATTGCAACCTAATTTAAAAAGTCCCAAGTCTTGATCATGTATACATATGAGGTAAAAGCAAAGGTCAAAATCTAGAACGTTACATTTACTTATGACCTTGAGCTCAATTTCGAGGTCATCAACCAAGGATCTCAAATCAAAAGACTCTAGGCCTCTACTATATATAGTTAATGAGTTGTATTACCTTACAACTCATATTAGATATAAAAGGGGGCAAAACTGGCATCAAATGTCTACGTACTATTTCGACTAAAATCTACGTGTTACCACATGTCGCAACTAACAATTTAGTAAAAATAAGTTGTCGAAAAGTTATACGGCTTTTGAAAATGAGTGAAAATAAGCCAAAATCAAAATTTATAATATGACCTTGATCTTTGACCTTGACCTTATTTTCATTTTTTTGGACCAAGGACCTCAAATCAAAAGACCCTAGGTCTCTATCACTTATGGTTTACCAGTTAGAAATGCAAATTCTTATATCAAACATAAAAGACGGGATAACTCTCATATGGAATCTATATAGGGCTTCGGTCAAAATAAAACAGAACATCCTGAGGATATAACGAGCAATTTGGAAAAATAAATTTGTCGGTTTCTTATACGGTTGCGAAGCCTTAGAGATAACAAGAAAAAGAGTGTTCGGGGAGATAACTCTTATTTGGGAAAGTATTCGGTTAAAACGAGTTGGTTTCAAAAGTGTATAAACTGTTCGATATCATATTCCAAAAATCTAAGCGACATCTTGCGAAACAAAAAAACAGCGAAGGAAAAAAATTAGGCGGAAGAAAAAAAAAAATAATAATCAGAAGAAATCCAATAGGTCTTTCCACGGAAAAGTGGAAAGACCTAATAATCAGAAGAAAACCAATAGGTCTTTCCACGGAAAAGTGGAAAGACCTAATAATCAGAAGAAGAAAACCAATAGGTCTTTCCACGGAAAAGTGGAAAGACCTAATAATCAGAAGAAATACAGTAAGGTCTTTCCTTATAGAAAAAGGAAAGACCTTAATGAGTACGTCAGGCGCAAGAAATATATGCTCATACAATTTATGTATGTTTGAAAATGATGGTATTTATCTAGAGCCATACACATACACTTCTATATTAAAGACATACTAAAAAAAAACAACATTACAACACATTTTTGTCAAGTTTAATGTTTAATAATACACTCTGCTGTCATATCTTACCAGATAAAGCTCTAAAATAAAGTACAATTTATATTGCGTTGTTAACCTGTATTTATAGTATATAGACATGTGGAGTAAGACACGTTAACAATCAAAATATATTACCTTCGACAAAATTTGTCAGTTCTGTCATAACAAAATAAGAATTACAAACTTTTTTTTTAGATGGTTGGGTTACTTTTTAGGCGAAACACTAATTGCACATTTCTGAGTAATTTCCAAAACAAAATAGTATTTTAGAAATGAAGTTATGTACTCATACGTAATATTTTGCCGAAAAGCAAGTTTCTTTAACGTTAATGCAACCCTTGTTAGCCAACTTTTCCATTAACACATAACACATCATCAAGCTGATAACGGAAACTTAAATGCGAAATAGTAGTGGTATTACATATTATGTAAATATTCACTATCATTTGGGTTTCATATAAACGTTTAACACTATATCTATGTTAACTCGATTGGTTGGTGTTAAACGTCACTTTAGCAATATTAGCTATTATTTTATTGGTGAAAGAAGCCGAAGAGAATCATCGACTTATATCAGGAACATCTTTAATCAATTAAATTTCCGAAAGTCATGCCGCTTTTTTTCAAAAATGCCTTGTCTTCATAGTAATTGTAATAGTAAACATATTCTTATAATTTGCAGGAACACAGTTGGAATGGTAAACTGTGTTCACATATGGCAATACACTTTACATGTAAATATAATGCCTTGTTATGTTAGATATGATTTATCTGAAGGGTTGAATTCAGAAGACATGTGATATTTTATGTTATACGTCAATAAAAGCAAATTTAATTAGAAACACAGAAATGTTGTAAATATATTTACCTGTATACTTCTTATGTTTCAGCCTATTTTTAACCCATTCTGAATAGTTAACACACGCACAATATTATAATTATTCTAACGCATTTACTTATTAAATCGTTGAAGACTTTGTTTAATATAATGTAAATATTATAATATGTGTTATATTACAATTGCATTAACGTTGAAGATAAACAAACAAACAAACAAACAAACAAACAAACAAACAAACAAACAAACACAAAAAAAACGATTTTGAAATTAAAATCAGATACATGTTTAGAAGGATAAGGTTCTTACTAAAAAAAAACAGTTAACAGGTGGGCTGGAAATATTGAAATCATTACCATTTCCAAAGGAATTTTAAAAGGTCAGTAAATACTTCAAACAAAACAGGACTATGAGTCTATCCTATTCAAAAGGCATGTTACTTTGTTATTGCAAATCCGTTGATATATTGTTACGTGACATATTATAACCTTTTACAAGTGATTTGTAATTTTATCAAGTGCAATCTTCATACTATCATTTTATACTAACATCAAACGAACTTCAATTTTACATGATTAGATTAACTATATAAGTGCTTAACAATGCTTAAGTTATACAAATAAAATTATATTTGTTTAACGATATTATAAACTGCATCAGGGGATCCATGTGCGTTATACTAAATCAGCTGGTACATGCAAAATCGTGGGATAGGTGATAATAGAATGAAACTTTGAACAGTTGTTAACAAATGTTTAATAATGATTTGAAGCTATGGACCCAATTAGAGACTTCCAACATGGTGGACGTCTAAATTACACAACCATGTTTAAAAACAACCCACACAACTTTTTTTAAAAGTAAATGAAATATAAATATCTTATCTAGTAAGTCAATCTGTTGCATTTAGATTTTTATTTTAATATCGAGAATTTTCGAAATGGCAGCAAAAAAAAGAAAACGAAAAACGGCTTTTCTGATATTTTTTAATACATCAAATGTTAATGCGAAGAATTCTAAGGATTTCGTTTCTATCATATAAAATTGCTGTAATTACATCAAGGGTAGCATGTACGGATTTTGTGGTAGTTCATGTTGATCGACATTAATTTAACCCCCATTTTGTGATGTAAATATTGTTGTTTGACTTTTGGTCATGTTTCATTTTTGGCATGACTTTGGCAGTTTGTCGTTTACTTGTAAATTTAAACATCCATTCTGTACCTTTCGACTTTCTTTAAAAAAAATACAAAGTCACCCATTAAAATATTCTTATCTATTAAATAGCGTTTGTATGTTGTAATTTGACATTTGTTTTTGTTGCAATTCAGTGTTTCTATTGTTTAGTTGTTTCTTAGAATAACTGATGTGTTCCCTCTGATTTAAAGTGTAACATGGATTTGTTGTCCACACATTATTTGTGAATTCTGAACAGAGGTATACTATTGTTGCCTTTATTTATTCATTCCCTAGAAACCCTCATTTCAACTCAAACGTGCAATTTTAGTAAATTTTAAGAGACTTTGTATACAGTTTTAAATTGTGATTCTAAAGGTTTTAGTTATCAACCTGTTATTGTAATAGTAGCTATATGCATAGATACTGGACATACTAATCAATTCAATTATACAACAGCACACAGGCAGGAGTCCCTTTTGTGACTATAACTGCTGACCCTTCTGGAGCAGCTAAGTTTAATACTGGTTTTCAGTGCGGTTCGTGTTGTTGTGTAAGTTTAGATATATGTGTAGTGATTCCATGATTGATTTTCCTCGTTACGTTGTATGTTTTTAACTACTTAGTAATAGTTTCTTCTCCATCACTTTATCATCGCATTTAAAAAATAAAAACACTTTTTCTGCATCAACAGTTTTCACATGTATGTGGTTGACAACCCATTTATATTTCGTTACACCCTCCATCACATTTACACAGCAGCGGTAAACATTTACCAAACCACATCATATCAGCTCATTTCATAATGTTCATATTGTTGGGTGAGTATCCAAAACAGTGCATGCTGATCACAATTTATTTGAAAAAGCAAAGTTCGAAAAAAGATCGGAGCAGTTTTCATCAATATGAGTACATGTTTGTTTGCTTTAAATCCGTTACTTATATCGAACATCATGTATGTTCTCTTATCTCGATTACAACTTGTTCTAAATTGGCAGCCAATCCGATTGTCCCACCTTCTCTTTTATAAGTTATTTTCCCCCTTGACTTGATTTAGACTTACATTGATCATTTCACATTAAATTTACTTTTTAACTGTATATCAGATGTCATCATATGGTGTATGGTACTTTAAAGTCATGATTTTTGGATGTTATAATGCAAAGTAGCAATGTACACACAGAAAAAAGAATTATCTATAAACTAAGAAGGACCATTCACATTATGATCTCACATCTGCATGTCCAGTTCAATTTTTGATGATACATACAAGAAGAGGTAAAGTGGTCTCAATTTCTATTTTATAACTCCATTCTTGAATATTACATAAATCCAACCAATGTCTCGTTCTTCAATACATCGATTGTCAAAAATTGAGGATTAGAACATGTAAAACTACCAGTACACTTTATATTACCTAATTAACATATCTTATTCATGTCAGATTCTAAAAAGACAACCACTCAAAACGAATTGCATCAAGTTCCATTTAGATATGAAAACCTATAATCAAACTGCTGATAAGATATAAGTTTTAGATTTAAAGATTATAATATGGATGGTCGAAATTATTTGACAGAAGACGTGGTATTTTGATTGAATTCCAGAGAATACAAGGTACCTAAACATATTTCAAAGCATAAGGTTGTGATGAGCATGCTAATGTTTATTCATGGAAATAGACAGAACAATTTGCAACTGCACAAAATCTTGATTGGAACTTTAACACCATAATGCAATTTTCAAGATGACATGTTCTTAAATTTAACGCCTGAAAGAAAGAAAAAACCAAATCGATACCCATTTTCTCATCACCATCGCCCGATTTAAGACAATGAACTGTTGGTATCTTTGGTGGTTCCTTTTGATAAAACATAATCATATGGTTATCAAATTAAAGGTACCAGGATTATAATTAAGTAGACCAGACGCGTGTTTCGTCTACATACGACTCATCAGTGACGCTCATATCAAAATATGCATGAAGCCAAAGAAGTAAAAAGTTGAAGAGCATTAAAGATTAATTTTCCAAAAAGTTGTGCCAAATACGTTGAAGGTAATTTATGCCTGGGATAAGAAATCCTTAGTTTACGAAAATTCAAAGTTTTGTAAATAGGAAATTTATTAAAATGACCACATTATTGATTATTGACTTCTGGGCAGGTGATACCCTCGGTGACGAAACGTTCATCAGAATTGGCATCGACCCATTGGTTTGAATAGTTAATAAAGATACCAGGATTATAACTTAGTAATTCAGACGTGCGTTTCTTCTACATAAGACTCATCAGTGACGCTCATATCAAAATATTTATGAAACCAAACAAGTATTATAATAAAGTACGTCAGTGTAGAAATTTTACATATCATGGTGAAAGTCACAGGTCCATCACCTTCCTCACAATTTTTTTGTTTGTTTATCGTTTGTTTTGAATCATTTTATTGTCTAATTACAATTTAATGTACAAAACCAAACTTTCATCTATATTTTTTACTAAATCAATCACGTTTCATTCAAGTATTTAAATGACGTTAAATGTTCTTTTTTCAAGTCCCTTTTAGTGTACATTGCTTTTGAAGTCACGTTTTGTCTGTTAACCTAAACTTGGATAAAGTAAGTAGTTCACTTTGATCCGAACTTGACTGCAATTGTTTTTCTTCAGTATCTATCAAAAATAATATGTCTCTTGTCTGCTGTAACGGTTCAAACAATAACATTGGGGTCATTAGAAGTCTTGTTTTTTATCGTATAAATCTTTAAGTTACATCCCAGTGTTCTAACAGGGGTGATCTGAGCCGTATCGCCCTACCAGAACACCCCAGTTTAAGTTTCTTTGTTATGCATGCTTTTCTTTGTTATTTAACATGTTGGAGGGAACGTCAAATCTATTATAAAACTTATAATTAATTATACGGAAAAGACTATCTATCAAAATTCACGTAGAAAAAAATCCAGTGTAAATGCTGGGATTCGAACTCAAGACCTTAAGCATATCAAACCACGACACATTTTTGTGTTATCTTTAACCACGACACATACCACTACACTAGTATGACTGGATACGAACTAATAGTAATTTGACATACTTAAAGGAAACAACATCTTTTTATAAGTCATTCGAGTTGTCAGAACTTTATTCAGTAAATTGGTGCAAAATACACTGGCTATTAACCAATCAAAACCCCGGATTTTTACATAAGGTGTTATTAGGTGTACTAATCATTGCACATCATGTTTATGGTTACCATGTTTGCACCTGTCTTAAGTCAGGAATCTGATGTACAGTAGTTGTCGTTTGTTTATGTAATATATACGTGTTTCTCGTTTCTCGTTTTGTTTATATAGATTAGACCGTTGGTTTTCCCGTTTGAATGGTTTTACACTAGTATTTTGGGGCCCTTTATAGCTTGTTGTTCGGTGTGAGCTAAGGCTCCGTGTTGAAGGCCGTACTTTAACCTATAATGGTTTACTTTTTAAATTGTTATTTGTATGGAGAGTTGTCTCATTGGCACTCACACCACATTTTCCTATATCTATTGTCGCAAATGTATTGTTTTCTGTTTGGTATTGAATTAATATTAAGATCCGTTTTGTTACTTCTTATGATCAAATTATTTGGCAATCGTCAATGGCAACCATCAGGGTTAAAGAACATCAGTTGTTCGACTTGTTAGTCAAATACGTTTTGTTAAATATACTTTTCCCCTTTTTTTTGGTCTTTTTGAAAAATGTTGTTTGTGCTCTATTTAAACCTCTCTTTAACGCAATTTGTTTTCTATGCACACGTATAAAAATTGCAGTTTTTATCCAACGCAACGATTATATAATCAGAATTTTCAAAATCTGATTATTAGTTTTAGCTTTTAGCCAAATTGTTAGTAAGATTTTGCATATCTTTGACATGCAATTTTTTAATGATGTCCTTTGAATTGCGTGGCAGTGACAAAATTTAGATTTTCCTGATTGACCACGACACAGTGTTCTGTGTGTTTTCGATGTTGATATTTTGATATATGATAGAATGGTACTTTGTGTACATGTAATGTCGTTAATTCTCTTATTGTTATAAGATCTACAGTTTAGAAGAATCTAACACTATTTTGATTAATAAATAAAACCAGTATTTTCTGACACTCTTAAAGAATAAAAATGTTGTAATTTCTAAGGGATCTAGTAGTTAAAGTGATTTAAGTTCATTAACGGGCGAACAGTGTATATTAACATGATTTTTATCTACAACAATATGTATACAATTAAAACAGCGTTTCTCTTTATGACGTTAGTTTGTAAAATCTCTTTTTCCCAAATAGATACCACTCCAGTTTTAATTGTAGCAAAATACTTCTTAAGGATGTACACCTCTGAGAAGCCAAACATTTCTAGAATTAAACTTTTTTTCGTAACATGATTTTTGGGTTTATAAGACTGTAACAAAAGAATTGGTGAGGAAAAAATCATATGGTGGTGCACTTCTTTTTTTGCTATGGCCCTTTGAAAATGCCCAATTTTGATGATTTCCCCATTTTCCATCGAATTTTACCTATTTTTTGGCTATTTTCATGGAAAAAATCACAGTTCCACAATTAAACTTTTTCCATACTTTCTATAAAGATGAAGTGGACCAATCTGAATAGATTTTACTTAAAAAAACTATAGGTAGGTGTTAATATAAGAAAGTTTTATCATATTTTGACACTTTTTGTGTAAAATTTACCATGCTGTCAATTTTGTATTTATGTGATTTTTCTCAGTTTTAAGAACAAAATGCATACTATTTCAACTTTTTTGTTTGAAAAAATACATGTCTAAGAAATTTGAAAAGACCAAAATGATATGGGATGTACATGATTCTTGTCAAATCATTTTTTGTATCCCTAATTTCTCAAAATTTTAGCTAAAAAAACTGACTTGATTGGTCGTAATATTTGAAAACTGGATTACTCATAAACCATTCATTTTTAATACACAATTTTTTCACAGAGTTATGTTTGATTATAATATTTTTAAAATTCATTGATATCTTCCACTTGTATCACATTAAATAATTCAAGAACGAGATTTCAACGAGACTGAACGAGACTGAAAAGTCAGAAGAACACATCCTTAAAAACAAGTCCCAAATAGGTTTCAACAACATAATATTGTTTAAAACATTATGTGTTTACAACTAGTTCCGCCCATTACCAAGTCTTGAAGATTACAAATTGTATGTTGTGTAATGTTTGGCTACTTTTTAATATTACGCTATATTTGTAGTTATACAAATTATTGCATTAATGCATATTCCAAATGATTTCTTGCTAAGCAATACAACCATTTCTTTACACCTTGTTGTCAATGAAAATGTAATTCTTATTTCGTCAGCTGGCGGAAAGATGGATCTTCCCTTCTTCAATTCTCGTTGAATTTTGTAATATTTCTGATTATCCATAGCATTTTCAAAGCTGAGTCTGATAGAAGTTGATATAACGAAATAAAGGCATATTAGAACAAGAAAATATGACATTGAAAACCTATTAATATTACACAAACACTCATCTCCACTTGTATGCATGCTTATGTCTTCTCACAGTCACAGGTTATTTCTCTTAATTAGAATAAACACAAAGGTAGTTTATAGGTCTCTTTTTAATTAATATTTGTACACTTTCTGAAATATATGTATGTCCATAATAACTTTTTGAATATAGACTGATATAAATTTCTGTTAGTAATAAATGATTACACATGGAATCTGTAGATGACATTAATCATTTATAAAACCGTCCATTTTAATATGAGATCCATTTATAGTTACTGAATTACGTCGATGTTCGTTATACGATGATTTTGATGAAGACATAGAACATCTTAACAGGTTATCGGGAAGAAAAACAAGTTAAAATATAAAAAAATGTAAAAACCATCACTAAGGAGATCTGGTTAGTTACAAAACTATAATACTTAAAGCTCACAGTTTGTTTAAACACATTTTGACAGTTTCCAGAAATGTACAATTATATGCAAAGATGTTTGAAAAATGATAAAAACCTAGTAGGTACTGACATGATTTATACTATATTCTAAAATGACGTGCCCTTTTCGTTTTGTAAATAACAAGGAGATAACATTACCGATCTATCTATATTAACACCGAGATATACAGAATTATGTCCGTTAAAATATACCTCCCACATACATCCACATTTATTGTTACCTATGTGCAAACGCTATGCCGATTTTGCTGTGTTGAACATTGCAATTGAAAAAGAAAACGTACAAACTTAAAAAAAAAAATGATGCAATAGAGCTGGGAAAAACGCAGAAAATCAAAGTTAAATTTAATTCCGTGAAATTCTAGTTATGATTTTGGCACATTTATGTCATTTCCAACGTCTTGCGAATAAAAACCCCCACGCCGAATGTTTTCCGTTACGCTTATCCTCCAAATTTATATAATATTGCAATTAAATTAAGTTTTGAGGTATGTGTTTTTTTTCTATGTTATTGTATTATTCACACCTTCACTGATGAAAGCAAGGTGTGCACAAACATGACAGCTCCTTGGCTACAAAATGTCCACCGTCAATTTGATGGTAGCTTACGAAAAAATGTTATTTGAAAATGGCAAATTTTGGCTTTGATAATTCAAAGAATGAAACACATTTTTTTCTATTTGTAATGTTAGAAATATTTCATGCACTTATAAGATGATCAAATATACTTATATGTTGTGCAAATGTACTTATATGAGGTGCAAACATTCATGTATGATGTGCAAATATTCTTATATAATGTGCAAATATCCTTATATGATGTGCAAATGTACTTATTTAAGGTGCAAACATTCGTGTATGAATAGCAAACATTCTTATATAATTTGCAAATATTCTTATATGAGTAGCAAAGATCCTTATTTGATTTGCAAATATACTTATATGATGTGCAAATATCCTGATATGATGTCAATTTACTGATATAATATGCATTTTCCCTTGTATTAATTATGTGCAAACATCTTTATATGTGGTTGTGTCGTTATAAAATGGGCGTGTTATCTTATATCATATGGTTCGGTTTATTTCATAATATACTGCAGCTGTGCTATTTGAGCAGTCAAATTGCATTGACCGTATATTCATATATGATATACAGTCACTGACCGTATATCACCTTGTTTATGACTTTAACAAAGCGTTTCCGTAGAGTTTTATTTATGACGTCAACAAAACATACAGGTTCGCGGCAATTTTACGTTGTCCGCTCACAATTAAAGAATAACAGTTTTTATCCTAAATACTTCATTTAGAACAGTTATAAGAGTTTTAGTATATAAAGAATAACCATACATTGTCTCAAAATATCAATCTGTTATTTGTACTCGGCTCGAAACAGGTAGAAATGCTCGGCACATCCTCGCTTTCTACCTGTTTCTAAGCCTTGTACAAATAACATTGATATTTCGAGACAATGTATGGTTATTCTATATATATGATGTCGAAACATTGTTATATGATGTGCTTTCATCGTCGTTATTGTCAATGAACTTGAATATTCGATTCCAAATTTCTTTTTCAGATGGGAAGCAAAATAATGTATTTCATTGAAAATAAGGGAAATAATAAAACAAATAATGAAATAAAAAATATGTTTTTTTTTAGCACAAGGAAATATTCGTGCTCCTGCTCACACTATAGATGAAGAATTAGTGCCTAACTAATCTGATTCAAATCAATGTCTGTCTTAAACTTTCGTTACAATGAACTGACGACATGCTTCATATTGTGTTCGGGCCCATTCCTTTCAAGTAACTTAATTTTTGATGTGCCTGTTCCAAATGAAGATTCATACACAAACATTGTAACAGTACATCGTATTTTCTCAATACCAATGAATAAACATTTCTGAATGTACATGTATATAAGACAAAGGGTCCGATAGTTAAAAATTAAAGTCTGTCCGAAATATCGATTACAACACAGTTTGTTGCTTGTTTGCTGTCGGATTGAAACATATGGAGTTGGTCTACACATTTCTCATGTTAAAAAATACACATTCCTGTTGGTAGTATGTGCCAGTGATTTGCAAAAGTTAGTGATCTGTGTAAAAAAGGTTTTAGACAAATACTGACCTCCAAGGAAATTCCTGTCGTTCCCTGACTTTAGGGTATACCTCTTTTGAGTTTCTGTATGCTATTTCCAAGACAAGATCTGCACATAGATCAACATGGTTTAAATCTACAGACGACTCCTTATTGTCGATTTGCAACGCAACGACATTTATCATCTTTTTTTTGTATTTAATTAACTATCATAGATAGATAGAATTAAACCAACCATAAATTACCAATAAGACGAGATTTTTCTAAAAGTGAAATCAGAAAAAATGCAGGAATCCGAAGAAAATTCAAAATGGAGAGTCCCTAATCAAATGGCAAAATCAAAATACATCAAACGAATGAAGAACAACTGTCATATTCCTGACTTGGTACTTACCAGATTTGTCAAGTTATTCTCCTTGTTGTAGTAATTGCTTTTTAAATGCGTTTGTTTGGCCTATTATGAGTGTTCTGCTTCTTTTTTTTTTTGAACCATCAAAGATAGATAGTCATTTTTGATAGTAAAAATTTTCAGCCAACCAACATATATAAGTAGGTAAATGGTTATCAAATTTGTCAGTACAAGTATAGACATTGATATAAAGGTGTAATTTCCCTTAAAGGATTTATTAACGTTTCTTTTTATTTTTGGCAATGTCGGAGACACTCATACGATTTAGTTTTAATCTGCAACAATCATAACAAAATTAAATGTGTCTGCATTTAATCCTTATTTAAATAATGCCAACCCGATATAAACAAGATTGTAAAAGTCTCGTGTTTACTATTATCAGAAATTGAACGTATTCGTGTTAACCGAAGAATATGATATTATCGTATAATTTGCTCTATTTGACAAAATAAACGTCAAATATATATAAAGCACGATATTTCATATTCACCAAACAAGGCATTTAACACTCAGCGAAAAGATTAATCAAACAATAGTCTGTAAAATACATTAAGATAATATTCGTCAAGAGTTTAAAATTCATTTAAAAAAAACCAGACTAAATATACTTTTACTACAGATAAACATTTTAACTTCTTCATCAATATGTTTCGGTTTTTTTATACTTTTGTCACGTGGTGTGATTCTTGCAGCTTATCATCCATGAAAGGTTTGGTTTTATTGTTGATGAAATATGCGGCTGTGAGAAGGGACAGAAAAAGTCTGGAACTAATTCGATCACGACGTTATCGATACAAAGTTGTATACACACAGACATATACATAGATTAAAAACCAATTGTTCAGAGAACAATTGAAGGTCTTTCCACCAGTTAATATCTATTTTGATATTAAAATATAAAAAATCAGTCTAAAATGTCAGTTCATATGGCTTTATGATGTATAGATATGAATTTAAAGCAAAGGTCAAAAACTAGAACGTCAAATTAACCTATGACCTTGACCTCAATTTGAAGGTCACAAACTGAGGATATCAAATCAAAAGATCTTAGTCTCTAATATCTATGGTTAATAAGTTATATCACTTTAAACATAATTTAAGATATGATAGGGGCTAAAACTCCCATTCATTGTTTACGCACCCTTTCAACTAAAATTATTAAGTTACGACATGTCGCAACTAACAATTTAGTCAAAATAATTTGTCGATATCTTATACGGTTTCTGGAAATGAGTGAAAATAAGCCTAATTCAAAAATTAGAATATGACCTTGACCTATGACCTTGACCTAATTTTCATTTTTTTGGACCAAGGACCTCAAATCAAAAGATCCTAGGTCTCTATCACTTATGGTTTATAAGATAGAAATGCATATCACTTATATCAGATGCATAAGGGGAAATAACTCTCATATGGAGCGGTCATATTGCTTCGGTCAAAAAAGGACAAATCATGCAAAGGATATAACGAGCAATTTTGTAAAATAAATTTGTCGTTATCTTTTACGGTTGCGAAGGAGTTGTGAGCACAAGGAAAACAGTGTTTGGGGAGATAACTCCTACAAAGAAAAGTATTCGGTTACGCAGGGTAAATTTCAAAAGCGCATAAACTGTTCGATATCATATACCAAATATCAAAGCGACATATTGCGAAACAAATGTTTATCGCAAGAACAAAATTAGGCGGAAGAAAAAAAAAAAAAAAATAATCAGAAGAAAAACTATAGGTCTTTCCACAGAAAAGTGGAAAGACCTAATTATACCACTGCATCGAGTGTGATACGATTTTTTTCCACTCGAGACAGTTAAGATTTTTAAAACGCTCTGCATGTTTGAAATGTTTAAAATTTAACTGTCGAGATTGAACAAATATCGTATTAGACGAGCTTTGGTGGTGGATTCCGTTTCTCAAATGATTTTCAAACAATACGCAGGCAAACCTATCCCTTCTTTGCGATTATTCTGCAAAAAGATCTGTTCTTTTTATAGGACGTAATCAGGCATTGTAGCATTTTCCATGCCGTTATAATTGAAAATTCAGTAGTAAACCAGAACATTAGTCGTCATAACCGGTTGTTATCCAATGACGAAATGAGATCAATCGAACCACACATTGATTAAGATTAATAAGGCAATAGGTGTAGACAGGGATAAATTGATGAAGAATTAGAAAAACATATTTATCGATTATTCAAGACCATATGCTTACTTGCGCCGTATTATTTAATCATTGGATCAACGTTGGACCTATGTATTGTATAAAACCTTACAACTTTGTGCCAACGCTATTTATTTTCTATTCGTATATGAAAGTAAAGTTAATCACCCAGTTCATTTATTATATTAAGTGCTTCACGAAACCGCTTTCTAAATCATTAATCTATTTTATTAACAATCAAAACCGGGCTTTAAAGATATTGTGAAACTGCTTATTCTAGAGGTGGCATGAATCAGATGTGGTACTAAACAAATTCCAAAGATCTTTAAGAGTACATACAATCTAACTTACTTTTATCTTGCAATAGTATATACTTTACAGAAGTATTCCACATTCCAAACAAAAAGACAAATTGAAAGAGTTGATGATACTTTACAGAGGTATTCCACATTTCAAACAAAAAGACAAATTGAAAGACTTGGTGATTGCTTTTTTTTTCATAAAAAGGAGTGACCAACGTAAATACACGTATATTATCTTAGTGGGATAAATCTTACTTTGTAAAGGATCACTCTGATTCAAACAAAAAAATCTCTGAAACTGACATTATCAAGATGCTTGACTTAATTGACAAAATATTGGTTACGTTCGAGGGACGGGTTTTTCAACAGTCTGTCAGCATTTCAATGGAAACCAGTGGTGCCTCCTCTTCTTGCCAACGTGTTTCTTCCTTATTATGAGGCTGTGAAAACAAGAGTTCCAAATGATGAAGTTGAAATCATCCCTTCGTAAATTTACGGACGCCATCACGAGTGTGTTTACCGTTATGGAATAACAGTTTCACAGATGATATCGGATATGTTCCTTACGTCGTAAATACAATCCCCTTCCCTTTCATGAATGTGTCCTATCAAATTAGACTTTTTACTGGATTTGTTATCAAATGAGCAACAAGACTGGTGCCACATGAGGAGCAGAATCTGCTTACCCTTCCGTAGCACATGAGATCACCACAAACTGTTGGAGGGGTTCCTGTTGGTTATTCTTACGTTTTCTATGTTATTTCATGAATACTATTGTGTGTCTGTTTGTCATTTTTCATTGTTAGCCATGGCGTTGTCAGATTATTTTTGATTTATGACCTTGACTGTCCCTCTGGTATCGTTCCCCCCTCTTTTATATATAAAAAAAAGAAGATGTGGTACGATTAACAATAAGACAACTTGTAATTGTTATAAAATATGTAAACCAACTCAATTTTGCGAATACTATATTTCGCGTCAAGTCCCATCATGCCAATTTCGCGGTTATTTACTTTTGCGATTTTCAAAGGAGTAGGTTCAGTAAGACCCCTTTTTGGCCCCAAAATTAAGCAGTTTTGCAAAATTGTGTAAATGTAATCTTTTAGCTATTTTTTTGGAAAGTAGAATGCTTCTGCTACATAAATATGTGCTCTTTTTGACAATACAATGCACATATATCGTGTACTAGCATCATAAAGTCATGCTTAATTAATGAAATCTTCACAATTATAGCATTTTAGTTAAATTTTAGACGGTTTCCGTCTTAAATGAAAGTGGCCGCATTCGTGTACATTCATAATATTGAAATGTAAGTTGTATTTGATGATAATACATAACATATATAAAGGTTGAGGATGAACACGGATGCGGCCACTTTCATTTTTGACGAAAACCATCTGAAAAGTGACGTTTTTTTGGCATATTTGATAGATTTTTCATATTAAAGCTTCAATCGGAGCGTTTTTAATGACTGAATCAGTTAAAATCTTTAACATAAACTAATCGAATCAATTGAAATAGACACTTAATTGTTTAAAAAGTGTCCTAAATATCTCGTTAGATGAAACTGAAATTAGGGGCCAAAATCGGCCCTTACCGGACCTACTCCTTTACTTGTAATTCAATAAAGAAAGATCCAAGTTTTACAAGTTCGCGACGATTTATATTCGCGTTATCTTTCTACTCGCAAATGTCGCAAAAATAATCGCTCGCTTGTATGGCGTTGATCCTATCGTGTGACATACATTTTGTAGTTCTGTTGTGCTGTTTTTGTGTACAGTCCTAGGTTGTTTTTTGTGTTCGTTTTTATTCTGTGGTTAGAATGCCGATTAATAGATGTGGTATGGGTGCCACTGAGACAATCTCTATCCTAGTCACAATTCATAAAAATAATAAGAAACCATTTTGTTGTTTTTGTGTGTATTTTTCTGTCCTGAATGTATTCCTGTCATGTTATGTTGTCATTTAAGTGTTAAATTTAACGTTGTCATAAAAATGCGAGGTTCAGCTTGCCACAAACAAGTCAATGAACATAGCAGTTGTTATCTTAAAGTTGTTGCTGTGTGTATTGTATTGTCGTTATATTTTTGTTGCACTTCAGTGTTCCTTTTATCATTCTCTATAGTCGCCGTCAGCTGAAATTCGTAGCGGTTATCGGTAAAAATAATCTGAACTATCAATCGCGTTCACTCTAAATATAGTTTTTCACATTCCATTCATAAATTGCAAAAAAATACACTACTGACCTACCTTGTAAGAGATTGCACTGTGATAATCCTGACCTTCACATTTTCCAAGACGATTTTATAAGGTGGAATCCGCCATTGTTTTTACCGGAAGTGTTTCCGTGGAGTTCAATCTCATAAAATTTACATAAAGCGAGGGAAACCTTATCACATCAATGAAAAGAACATTTCAGGAAACTGCGTAAGTGAGGAATGTCATATGTAAACAAATGATCCTCATAGAAACAAAGATGGCGGAATTACAATTCTGGAAAACATTCTGGAAAATGTGAAGGTCAGGATTAGTACAGTGCGATCACTTAAAAGGTAGGTCAGTAGTCTTTTTTCTTTTTGCGATTTATGAATGGAATGTGAGAAACCATATCTCGAGTGAACGCGATTGATAGTTTAGATTATTTTTACCGATAACCGCTACGAATTTCAGCAGACGGCGACTATAATAGTTGATGTGTTTCCGTCCGTTTTAGTTTGTTACCCAGATTTGTTTTCTCTCTATCAATTAATGACGTTCGATCAGCGGTATACTACTGTTGAGTTGACGTTTGGCTACTTTGGACCACTTTGCACTTATGCATTGGGCCCTCGTCTCAAAGCAACGTGGGCCAACGTCTTAAAACAAGGTTGGTCCATTGTTGTATCAACGTACACATGTTGTCTAGGACTTTTCTTGTTTTGGATTACAAATTGGTAACACACGGTTCTATTCAGGTTCTAACTTGGTAACACAAGGTTATATAAAGGTTCCGGATTGGATACACAAGGTTCTATTAGAGTTATACAAGGTTCTATGTAGTCTCTAAAATTGTTTGACGTAACTTTATATCATAGTCCACACTTTAATGTTTCCATAAATCTATAATACAATGTGTTCACAACAAAACTGAAACGTTCCATGAGCAGTTTCTGAACGTTTTTTGTTTTGTGGACAAGCAATGTAATTGTACAGTCTATCGAATATAGTTTATAACTTAAATTCTGTCCTTGTTCATATTTTTAGATGGCATAGATGTTATAACGATCAGAAATGATGGATATGTTCCTCTTACTGACTCTCATTCAGGTATGTATCGTTTTTATGTTCTAACTATCTTTTTTTGTTCTTCCGTCTCGTTTTTTCATGTTAAAGAAAACGGTTAACTGAGTTTACCACGAAGCTATCACATACACATTAAGTGTAATACATATGTGTATGTTAATGTTAACCTCGTATGCAAAATAACGGTTTCAATCCCGATGTCAATGTAATCTGACCACATTTAACTCTAGTGTCAAATCAGTTTATTTTTAGGTAAAATATTTTGTTTAAAATAGTTTTTCATCGAGTTATTGAATCTAGTGTACATATGTTAATATGTGTGTTAACCATCAAGTCAATGAATCTTAAGTTAATTAAATATATTGAAACAGTAAACAAACAATAAGGAGATCTTGAAAGAATTATAACGCCCATTGTTCTTTGTCGTGCGTTCGGCAAAAGCTATAAACGATAAGTAATATAGCGTTTCCCCTCCCCCATTCAAAACTCCAATGAGACAATTTCAATCAGATCATCACATATTTTTTCATGTTTAACAATATATGCATTACTTGGGAATTTGTCCTTACATTGAGAAAATCATTTATAAATATACCGATGGAAGCTATTTGACATTTCGTATTTCTTTTAAAACGCTGTTAAACTACAACTGATCAATTTCTACAGCATTATCTATAATTAATAGGGGAAAACAGAGATCGAAAATTAATAATAACATAAGCTGGTTTAGTGCCCTGCGGTTTATATATATACAACACCATTCAACAATGTAAATAGATGGAGTCGTCTTCTTTTTCATTCTTACCTTCAATGGTGACTTGTGACGGTTGGTCATCTTTTGACAGTGAAACAGTCGCTTAAACGGGGTGTTCATTTAACTCTGTTGGAAATATCAAATACACAACCACCACCAGCCAATATTCTGGTGCATTACGGATTCCATGTGTGGCCTGTTGCAAAGTCAAATTTTGTCTTTATCCAACATATCCACATTTTCCAGTGACAGACTTAATTTACCCGAAGACCTATATTATAGTACCTACCTATTGTATTTATTGTTAATTTATTCTGCCTACTCCCGGGATCGACCTTGATTTACTGGCTTAGAGGTCAAGAGTTCCGACTAATTCGGGTAAATAAAGTGTTAGCAATATGCTTTGTTAGAGACGTGGAAGGTGGAAGGGCTTTTAGTACACAATAGTATGTGTTAGATTGTATCATCCATTACAAGTTTCAATGGAGAATATAAATTTGATTGTGTTGATGTTGTATCCGTTGTTTATCTGATATTTACATACAGTGTTGATGCTTTTTAAATGTGATTTCACAAATCGCCAGTTTTTAAATACTCCATCTGTGTTGTTCTTTACAAACGTTTGTACTGGCATTTTTTTTATCAAAATGTTTACATAATAAGCATATAATAGACGTAGGTGTACAGGTACATATATTAAAGAAGGTGTTTTTCCAGTGGCATGTAGTAAAATGGTTAATTTTTTTCTTCTCGGTAAAGTATTTCGTTGACTCAACATAATTTAGTGGTAAATAGGAATTAAAAGATAATCACTTCAAGGCTAGTTTCGTACTGTGTGCATCCTATTTTGAATGGAATTTTTATAATGATATATGCATACATATACACAAAGTATGAATGGTGTTAAAAGAAAGGATTATATAAATTGCGTCTTTAAAATATGATTATTAGTGTTGTTTTGAATCATGTTGTAATTTATTAGATTTTGCATATATTTGAATCATGTGGCCTGTGTCAACATTTGTTTTTTCCTGATTGACCGCGAGACATTGTTTTGTGTGTTTTAGATGTTGATATTTTGAGATATGATAGAAATGGTATTTTGTACACATGTAATGTCTTTATTTCTCTTAGTTGAAATTTCAAATACAATGCCATGCGTACCTAAATCGACGTACGCACGTAACGGGACATGTTAATGCTTTCCTATTAATTTTGTTAAATGCGTCACTCAAGATTTAACTAAAAATGTGTAAACTATAAAACGCATTATTAATAAATTAAATTAATATCAAGTATTTCCAAGAAACTAGTCATGTTGATGCTTAAAGTTAACAATCGAAAGATTTTATGACTGATTTGACAGTTCCTAGCAGCAAAAGTAAGTTTATTTAAAGACCAAACAGCCTATTCATTTCTATCAGTGATTTGTCCTTAAAATATGAAGGTGTTGCATGATTTGAGGAACAAATTTATGATAAAAAACATTGGGGGTCACCGACGTTGTTTTGTCACTATAGCAACTTCAGTTTCATGCTTTCCCGAATATTAACATATTATTTGCTTGTTATCTAAACTCTAAAAAATGCTTTATATCCAACCTACAAGCATAATTCTTGTTTCACGTTAAACAGTAGATTTGTATCTTTCAAATACAGGTTTTAGAGTTTAAGGCTCATATTGATTTGATCTTTAAGAATATGATTTATTTCATTCCCGCCAAAAATAAACGTAAAACTGAAAAACGTTTCCAATATAAGAAAATATCTACCAGTTGGTTGATTATGTATTAGCTACAATGTACTTGTTAAATACTGTGCATCAATTGGGAAATATTTTAGCATGTTATCGTCTTTTAATTTAAAGGAACAATTTAACCATTTTACAAATTCGTGCATCCGATACAAGGTTCTGGATTTACCTCATCATTGTTTCGATTGTTGAAAATTTAGGTCAATGGGTTTTTAACATGTATACGAAATTTCATAAAAAAACAAATGGCTCAAAATGTTTAACGTGATATAAAAACATAACTCTGTTGTAGTATTTTTAAGTATTTTTATTGTTTTGAAATCAACGCTGGTTGGTGTACTTCAGAATAATGGAAGTGTAACAGTTTAGCAGCACAGGAAGGTTCATTTAACTAATAATGTAATTATATGTCTAATTATATCTTTAATAGGACAAATACTGAGGAACTCTTAAAATGCAATTACAACAATATATTTAAAACAAATATTGATCAATTCGGTTCAAATCATCACAAACGTTTGAAGTTTAAATAGATATTTAAAAAGTCTGTAACGTGCGTTGTAGAGATAATAAATACCAATTCAATCATTGTTTTTTCATGCGTCAGTTCTTTCTTTGTTTATTATTCAGTAAATGAGGTATGGTTTAGGAATTAGATTTCTGATATCTTTCAACAAATATAATCACTAAGAACTTTAAACCGACATTAACAATAGTATGAAACAAATGATTAGTCAACTATGTTAAAATGATTATATCCTTATAAAAGTTTGAAGTTTAAATGAATTATATAGTCCGTTGCATTCGTACTAGACATTGTAAATGCAATGCAATCATTGTTTTATTTAAAGAGTTAAGACCTTATATACTTAACATTCTGTAAATGAGGTTTGTGTTGAATTTGATCAACATTGGTTATACAGTAGGTTGGGGCTATTCGGTAGATAACATTGGTTATACAGTAGGTTGGGGCTATTCGGTAGATAACGATGAAATTTTTAATAATTTTCATTGGAAAAAACGTAGGCAATATAATGTTCTCGTTTAAGATTACAAGAATTCATCAACGTGCGAGATGTGGAAGACTTCTTTCTTAAACCTTATTAGCGAAATTTTCGACAAACGACTTATAACGGTTCGGCGTAGTACATCTTATTTATTATTTTGAGGCTTCTAAACTGATAGATAAAAGGTGTAAACTTGATACAATTTTATGAAAAAAAAATAAGAGTTGTTTTTACAATTTGTGTAAAAGTTCACGACGGACGAAGGATGGCGACGACTGACGATGGATGGACTGACGACGGACGCCAAGTGATAGCCAGATGAGCTAAACTTATGTTTCGTGTAAGGGATGGCGAACAATTGCCTAGGAAGGACAATATAATTGACCAACTACTGACATGATGCATTGACATTTCGCTCATTTTAAATATAAGAATTATTAACTCCCTCGGGTTACATTCGATGTCCGTTTCGTTCCCATATAGATAAAGAAAGATGTGGTATGAGTGCCAATGAGACAACTCTCAATTCAAGTCACAATTTGTAAAATTAAACCATTATAGGTCAAGGTACGGTCTTCAACACGGAGCATAGGCTCACACCGAACAACAAGCTATAAAGGGCCCCAAAATATACTAGTGTAAAACCATCCGAAGGGTAAAACTAACGGTCTAATCTAGCTATTTCACTGACTCAGCTTTTCTACATTCTTTGATTTCCAATACTTGAAAAGCTATCCAGATGATATTTTTAAAGCGATTTTCTTTCATTTAAATAGAAATATAAGTGTCACAACTTTCATTGACTGTTCTAAGTCATACTCAAAATCAATACGAACATTTTGTTATGGAACAACATTTCATTTCCTAGATGTCAGCCTTCTAAGATGCATTTAAATCCCTTTGTAACAAAGCAACTCGTTATTTCCTAATTACATTGATTCTAATAAAGACTTAACAGCATTGAGTTTTTAAAAAGCAAAGACTAAATATATACACCACCTTTAGAAAATGTATAGAACAATTATGTGTTAAGTCACCTTTCTATAAGTTTTACCTCTTTTGGGCGTAATAAATGTATTGGTAAATTTCAAACATGATGTTTTTACATATTAAGCAATTACAAGTATTTTTAAAATTCATGTTAAGGATACAATACAAAGTTTTGTATTGTCAATTATGACGCCCAATAATTTGAGCAGTACAATTAAGTTCAATTTCATACAAGTGATTACATATTGATTACATTGATTATTTAACAATTAAACAAAGTCAAGTCTTTTTCAACCAAATAAATTCTGCAGAAAAGATATATATATATATATATATATATATAGTTTTACAATATAATATAGATGGACAAACTACCGGTGACTAAACTGTATCTAGAATTAATTTTCTCTCTTTGAATAAAGTACACAATAATAAACTTACTTTTTAATTATAACATTATCCTCAGATGACATTAACCATATTAATTTTGATTTATTTGGGAGGCTTTTAAAGTTTTTGTTAACCTTATTTAAGTAATCTATATATTCAGATCTTTTATTTTCTAAAACAGGACACTGAAGAAGAAAATGAATTTCATCTTCAACTTCAGTGTTACATAATTTACATATTCTATCCTCCACACGAAGCCCCACATATCTGCCTCTTTCAATTTCTAATTTATGTGCACTGACTCTGAACTTAGTGAGCAGTCGCCTTTCATCCTCATTTAAAATTAATAAGTACTTTTCCATATAAATATTTTCTTTAAATAATCTGTAAGTTGTTAGTTTACTTCCATGCTGTTTATTTTGTCTATCATTGTAAAGTTCAGATTTCCAGATACAAGAATATTTCTGTTTTAATTTCCGGTAAATTAGTGATTTTAAATCCATCTTTGAATTTTTAACAAGTTTAAGATCTATATCAAGATATTTCATAAGAATAGCAATACAACTATACCAACTATTTTTGTTTAAACTATTTAGTGATCTAGAGACATTCAGGGCTTCAGAGAGAAGGATATCATCAGACTTTAATATATATTTATAATATCTAAACATATTTAAAATTACTTACAAGAAATAAGGAATATCTTCCCATTTCACCCAATACAGCTATATTTGTAGATATTTTACCTAAACCCAAAGAAAATTTACAGAATTTGACATGAATACTTTTTTGTTTCATGTCCTTGCATAGTTTAAAAAGATTATGTTTATTTTTATTAAGTTTATTAATTACTGAAGATCCCCATATTTCACTCCCATATAACAACACAGGTTTCACAGTATGATCAAATATATGTGAAAGTGTGTTAATGTTAGGTTTATATAAGTTAAAACTTTTTTTATATTTAAATAAAGCTTTCAATCCCCTTTTATATATATCATCTTTAGCCTCTGTAAAGCTTCCACTTGCACTCACATAAATTCCTAAATATTTATAGCCCCTAGCCCTTTCAATAGGTATATTATTAATATTAAATATTTTTTCATTTAGTTTTCCTGTTTTATTAAAAACTACTGATTTAGTTTTCTTTATATTTATTTGGAGTTTCCATTTATCACAGTAATTATATAGTTTATCAATACACCTCTGTAGACCATCAGCTGTTTCTGACATTAATACTAAGTCATCTGCATATAATAAGCAATTAAGCTGTAAGGAATTTAAAATAGCAGGTTTACAGGTCTCATCAAAAGAGTCAAGAATATCATTTATAAAAATTTTAAATAAAGTGGGGCTTAAAATATCCCCTTGTTTGACTCCTATGTTAGATGTAAAGTTTTCAGTCATAAAATATTTGTCTACCTTTACACAAAGTTCAATATTATTATACATATCGTTTAGAGTGTTATAAAATAAATCACTGACTCCAATATTTCTCAGTTTATAAAAAAAGTCCATCATGATTAACAGTATCAAAGGCTCTTCGTAGGTCAACAAAGCATGTAAAGAATTTTTTATTGTCTTGTTGAGTATACTTTTCTATAAGAGTTCTCAAAACTAAATGATGATCACTGGTGCGCTTGCCTTTACAGAAACCAATTTGTTCCGGTTTAATAATATTTCTATTTGCCAAAAATTTCTCTAAACGAATATTTAAAATTTTCACAAATAACTTGCCTAAACAACTCCCAATGGTAATTCCTCTATAATTTGAAGGATCATCTTTTGAACCACTTTTAAATAAAGGAACTATATATCCTTTTGCCCAAATTTTGGGAAAATTTCCTGAGTTTAAGATACTATTAAACAATTTTTAAAAACAAGAAACTAAATATAGTTGACTGGACTTTAACATTTCATTTAAAATTGAGTCAAAACCACTGGCTTTTTTATTTTTAAGTGTACTAATCGCTTTTTCTATTTCTGCTTTTGAAATCAAATTATCAAGTTCAGTAAATATTTTTTCTCTTTCCATGTCTTTTATCATATCTTTTAAATAATCACAGGATGCATTAGTGTCTTTTTCATTTAAATTTTTAAAATAAGAAAACCAAGCATCTGTTGACACATCAGATGTGGTATTCTCCCTATTTGTATCTGATAACTCATGAAGCAGTGCCCAATATTGACTTGGATTTTCGTCTTTTAAATTATCTAGTTTATCTATTAAATCTTGTCGAAAATCCCTTATTTTTTTCTTTCTTGTTTTTTTCTGTAATGTTTTAAAAGACTGAAAAAAGATGACCTTATTACTGGATCAAAAGGATATTTTTGTAATAATTTTTCTTTATCATTTAAGTTATTTTTTAATTTAGATAATAAAGCATCTAACCAATTGGTTTTTTTCTTTACATTTTGTTTTAACTTGCTTGTTGATTTTTTAGTAGGCTTTTGTTTAATGATAAATTTGCAGCTTCATAGAATATAGTATTAACATCTTTAATCATGTTATTTATATCAGAATGGTATTCAGTTTTATTAAAATTCAAAATTTGTTGTTGCATACTGCCTGAAGATAGTGCTTCCTGAAATAATTCAGTAGAGTTCTCATTCCATTTATAACTTTTAAGAGACATCTGAGTTTGACATGTATCTCCTTTTATTTTACACTGTACGTTCAATAACACAGAAATTTGACAATGATCAGAGAGATCGCCCAATAAGTTATGTCGTTTGTTTTCTCTTGTATTTGAGTGTAAATTCACTTTGCGATAAGACGTGTCACGGTACTTGTCTATACCAAATTCATGTATTTGGTTTTGATGTTATATATATATGTTATATTTGTTATTCTCGTGGGATTTTGTCTATGTGTGTTACATTTTAGTGTTATGTCGTTGTTCTCCTCTTATATTTAATGCGTTTCCCTCGGTTTTAGTTTGTTATCCCGATTTTGTTTTTTGTCCATGGATTTATGAGTTTTGAACAGCGGTATACTACTGTTGCCTTAAAGTTTATTATTCAATACAGATATCATTTAAATATTTACCCCTAGACGAGATAGTTTCGTCCATACTATAACGTACAGGTACATTTATATCTGGATCAAAGTTATTAAAAATCTGGTTTACACCATTTTTATTATCCCCCTCAATAAAATCTGGTTGTTTAGTACCTGTTCTAGAATTTAAATCTCCTGCTAAAATTATACTTCCACTTTTTGAATATTTCTCAATATCTGTTTCCAAAAGGTCAAAAATTTCCTCATCTAGAGATTGCGTGTAAGAAGGATTAGGGGGTGGATTATAAATGAAACAAAGATATAAATCCTCAGTTGTGCTGAAAAATGTGCTACAAAGTTTTAACCATATGTAATCATTAGTTTTGTGTTCTAAAAATGTTACCCCAGCTTTCAAGTTTGATTTTACAAAAACTGAAATTCCTCCCGATATTTTATTTGACTTTTTGGATTTTTCTCTTGATAAATGGACTGAATTAAACCCATTAATAACTAATGATTCCTCCTGGGTACAATGTGTCTCCAATAAACAAACAATATCCTTTGTTTCTATTTCTCTTAAAAATCTAAAGTCCTGATATTTATTGTACCCTTTACTTTTAAAACCATTTATATTCCAGCAACTGATATGTAATTTCGATTTATTTGTGAATATACACATTTTTTATACTTGACACAAAGTTTTTATACTATGTACAAAGAAAATTATATATACCAATGGCTAACAAGAACAACTACACCACAATGTATATAACATGTGATAAGAAAGATAACTCTTGTAATCTTATATATATTGACTTGTCTGACTGTACTTATAATCATCCAAGATTTTTATTTTTTTTTTAATTTTAAATTTTAAAACTTCTTACACTTTACATCTAAGCTTTTCACTTATTTATATACTTTTATAGACTATCTATCTAAAAGTTCTTATGAGTTATAACATTTATCATTATATTACCAAACATGCTTAATTTTTAACATTTTTTGGCAAAACTTGTGTTTTTACTTAAGTGAATCTCCTTTCTAAATATAACAGTCAATCAGTACAGTCATGACATTAAATATAAAAAAATATGCAAAACAAATAATAAATAATAAAATTTAAATTCAACATTTGATTCTTTAAACACTGTTTATATATTCATGTTTATTGTGTAGAGTTATGACAATATATCTTGAATATAAAACATAGAAAATGCACCTTTTTGTTCTATTCATGATTGTTCTACCCAGGCTCATTATGCATGTAGCTTGAATATTGATTACCAGTATGTCTTGCATTAGTAAATTCTCTATTGTATCTGTCGTGTGTGAATTCCCTATTATATCTATCATGTGTGTCATACATATATCTACCATTTGACCTTGACCCTACATAGTGATTTTGAGAACTATCATAATGGTTTTGTACATTCAAATTGCTGTAAGAAGGCTTACTCTTTTCAATCTTAATATTCAAAGCTTTTCTGAGCCAGAATTTCATGTTTGTCACAAACAAACTGGTTCCCTGTTTGGACAAATGAAGTCCATCAGAAATAAAAAATCTTCTGATTGTTTGATCTCTACTAGAAAAAACAGAATTTTCACAAAAAAGTACTTCAGAACTCTTCAAAAATTTGTATTGAGTTAAAATATTACTCTGAAGTATCTTTTGATTCAGGTCTGAATCCTTCACTGACAAAAAAGGAAGAGAGATAATTAATTTAGCAAAAGAACAATGATCTTTAAGCTTTTGACAAAATAATTCAAGTTTTTGAATGAAAACATCTGGAGTTTCAGCTCTAATATCATTTGTATATACATGAAAAAATATACAATCATAATCTGTGTCCAATTCATGTAATTTTTCTTCCATTTCTGACATAAAGTAACTTGTATATTTATGAACTGTACATCCTTGTAGAAAATTGTCTAATCTTATATATCGAACATGAGAATTGCCTAAAATGAGTGCTTTCCTTGTTTCGGGAACATGAGAACTTTCAAGTTGAAATTGAGAGTTTCCTGTTTGTCCTCTTTCATCTACATCTGCAATTGGCGAAAATCTGTTTGAAACTGCGATATTTGGAATACTTTCTTCAGAATGAGTAGATTTCCTTTTCGCTGGATTGTTTGCACTATTTGTACTTGAATACTGTTTATCCAAACTGAGCGTTTTAGCTATGTTCTCTAGTGTTTTTGTTATTTCCCTGTTTGTGCGTGTGTTGTCAGATAATTCCGTGCCTGCAACTTCCAAGGCCTTTGTAGCAGTAATAGAGTTTTCATTTATTTTCTGCAAAGTTTCTGCAATGGGATCTATTTTATTCTGCAGAGTTTTTGATATACCTTCGTTTACACTCTTGTTGAGTTTTTCTGTAAAGTCTCTTATCTGGTTTATTGTTTCTGTTGACACTTTGTCTTACCCCTCTTTCATTATGCTCTTAATTTCAGATTTTATTTCACTTGAGGCGGTGGAAATTGTGCCTTTAACTTCTTCAAATTTCTTTGAGATTTCACTCATATGCTCCGTGTGATTTCTCTCATTTTGTAAAGCTAATTTTAGTTGGATAATCATATCATCTTGATTCTTTTCATGTGTTTTTGTAATAGCGTCCACCACACTATTTTCTATTCTGTCTAGTATTTCAAGTGTTCTATCATCATGATCATTTTCTGTAGTGTCTGAATGCCTGTTTTTTTTTTATCATCTCCCTGGCCCTGTATTTGTACGAATGAGCCTTTACACTTTTCTAAAAAAGATGGTGGGACAGTTGTACAAGTTTCACAATTATACCGCCTTGAGGCACTAGTTAATAGATATATTTGATAAACTGGTAGGCGAGTACACTTGTAGTGAGTCCACAGTTGGCATTTACAACATTGTATCATAAAAGCATTTTGATTGTCATTGCACAACTGTGTGCATGCTATGTTGTTGATTTCGAGGGATTGACTTTGTGATTTTATTTCTTTAGGGACAGTAACCTCTGATTGTAATACATCTTGTGTGTGAATTATGCTGTCAGTGAGATTATCTTTCTCTATCTGGTATTGGGGTGTAGTTTTTGTACTACTGCATGTATTATTATTATTTTCATCATTGTCCTCATTTTCATGGATAATAGAGACATCAATTGTGTCAACAGAGCATGGTGGGTTTTTACATTCGTGTTCATAATCTATGGGATATTTTGTTGTCTCTGTATCGTCAAAGACGGGAATATTATGACAATTCTGAAATGCACTACCGGCAATAAGGAATGCCACTGCTTGGTCTATCGTATGAAATCCTTTGAAAACAGCGTGGGGAAATTTGTGCACATCGAGTTCACATTTGCTCCATATTGTGTAAATACCGGGTCTCACCCCTCTTGCAACACTATAAAAAAGTTTACTGGACATTGCTTATACTTGTTATAATATCATTAAGATGTGTTCTTCTTAGCCACTGGTAATTTTGTTTCTCAGTAAAAAATTTGATTAACCGCCATACCGGAAGCGGAAACAAGATCCAAGCGGAAACAACATTAAGGATAAAGCATCAAATAGGAGTAAAAAAGAGTTTCTATTAACTATAAATATTCTATTGTTTTACAATTTAGAAAAAAATCCATGATAAGTCATGATCACTTAAAGAGGTTATAACTAAGCCAAAAACCAAAGCAATTGAAACATTATTTTTGTTTTTCCATTTAGACTAGTGATAACTTGAACAGTCTGAATTTCATGTTATTTCTGTTATACATACCTAATACGAAATGCTAAACCGTCTGCTATACATAAATCAACCATATTTTACTGATATGATATGTACGAAAACTTCAAACATTTTCATTTTGTTCATTTTAATTATGCCCAATGTATGGGCATTATGTTTTCTGGTCTGTGCGTTCGTTCGTTCGTTCGTTCGTCCGTCCGTTTGTTCGTTCGTTCGTTCGTCGGTCTATCCCGATTTAGGTTAAAGTTTTTGGTCGAGGTAGTTTTTGATGAAGTTGCAGTCCTATCAACTTGAAACTTAGTACACATGTTCCCTCTGATATGATCTTTCTGATTTTAATGGCAAATTAGAGATTCCACACCCTTTTCACGGCCCATTGAATATAGAAAATGATAGTGTAGATGGGGCATCCGTGTACTGGGGACACATTCTTGTTTATTTAGTGTTGGAACTATGATCTCTTCTAGAGTGTACACTTATATGGCCTATCTACCTTAAATTCCCGTTTGTTAGTGGTGTGGATGGGAAACATCGGGAGATGCGGTATGAAACACTCATTCATCAGGACGTTGAAAGCAGTGATTAATGATCAAGCGTATTTTTGTTCTGACTTGGTACATGACGTTTTAAGAAAACATTGTGCTTTGAACCTGATGTTGTGGTAAGCCAAACCTCCCGCTTTTATGGCAATGTGTTAAAAATATAACATTAAAATGACAACGTTACATGACAAGACTACAATAAAAATAAATTGGAGAACATTCAGGACAGAGAAACACGCAAACAAAATCTATCAAAAGTCCTAAACTTATAATTTAATACGCCCGAATCGCGTTTCGTTTACATAAGACTCCTCAGTGACGTTCAAATAAAAAAAGTTCGCTAGCCAAAACAAGTACAAAGTTGAAAAGCATTGAGGACCAAAAATTCTTAAAAGTTGTGCTAAATACAGCTCAGGTTATCTGCCTGAGATTAGAAAATACTTAGTATTTAGAATAATTCATACTTTTGCAAAATTTTTTTTTTTTTAAATGACTATATAATAGATAAACATATTAAAGGGAAACCTCGCAAAAAAATGAAAAAATTATGTTATGTTTATTTGATATAAATAATCATATATTCATTTAAATTATTGTTCAATTCTTCTATATAAGTGATTAAAAAAATTAAAATCCCACTATCACTTCTCGACTTATCGCCATTTTGACGGCATTTCTCCGATACAAATTGTCACGTGATGAGTATATTTGAATAAAATATCTGAATACAACAAAGCCAAAAAACGAGCATGGCATATCGTAAAATTATTCAGTATCAAAATGACTTGTCAAGCGCACGGATGTTCAACTCGGTGTTCACATGGTATAAGCTTACACACTTCCCCAGATCCTGCAGAAAAAAAAGAGTTGTACCAGACGTGGATGATTAACCTTAACCTAACTCCAATCAGCTTCACTCACAACAATTTCAAGAAAGTGTGTGCAGAACATTTTGAAGCATCTTGTTTCGATGGACATTTGATAGGAATTATGATTTTTTTCTCATGAATGTTTTTATTTCGTTCCAAGCCTGGTTGAAAGAAAATTGTCAAGTTAATATAGTTCAGTATTTCTGCATTCATGCATTAGTAACATATTTTGTTGTTTACAAGTAGAAGTTGATTAAACGGATAAAAAGTCACAGACAAACATATTTGTTCAGTTTGGAGGTAGACTATTCCAACAAATTGTCGGCATGCCTATTCAAACAAACTGTGCACCTCCTCTTGTCGACCTCTTCTTATTTTCATTTGAATCGGAGTTTCTTCATACACTTGTCAAAAGCAAGAGGATCATAGAAACCAGATTATTTAATTTTACTTTCAGATATATTGATGATGCTCTTTCCATAAACAATCCGAACTTTTCTGATTGGGTTCCATTAATGTATCCCCCAGAACTAGAAATAAAAGAAACAACAGACACGGCTTCCTCCGCCTTATTTTTAGACTTATGTCTCGAATTTGACTTACACAGTCATCTCAGTCCAGAATCTATGACAAACGAGACGATTTTGATTTTGAAATTATAAATTTTCCCCACCTTAGTAGCAATATGCCAACTTCACCTGCATATGGGATATATATTTCACAACTTATTCGATATTCAAGAACTTGCAGCTCCTACTCAGACTTTGTAAAGCGTCATCAGTGTCTGAGTAGAAAGTTGATGAACCACGGGTATGTCAAAGAACGTCTCGTCCTTTTTCTAAAAAAGTGCATCGGAAGGTACCAAGACCTTGTTGATAAATATTCCCTATGAACTTCACAAATAATACATGATGGTCTTGATGTATAGATTATGCGTACTAATGTTGTTTATCATCTTAACAACGTGGTATATTGTTCTTTTATTTGTCATTGTTATATTATTAATATTACTTTTACTGTTGGAATGTTTGATGCGATATCCATTTAACGTGGTTCGGTACTTTAACATGCCGTCAATGTCTTTTTATTATCTTTCATTTTTGGCTGGTGTTTTTTTGTATATGCGACTTTTTTGTATTTCTTAGCTTCTTATAACGTGACTCTGTACTTTATTATGAATTGCAAAATACGTTGAACCACACACGTCAAAATTATTCAATCGTGTGGGAATGAACTATTTGTGGATTCTTATGAATTCTATATAACTTTTGGACTATTTTGAATCTCGGTCTATTCCTTATATTAACATGATTAATTCTTAAATACTTTAAATCTTTTAATCCTGTATGCTAACATTGCCCATGTGAAATTTTTTAATTGTTTGTATATACATTGAAGGTCAAATATATGTGACGTATAAAATGTTTGACCTCAGACACACGAATGAATGAGTGTTTTTGTAGATAGATGGTTTTGAGTTCTGTTAAATTGTTCCTTTTAAAATTGTTACACGATTGATGACTGCTGTACCCATATTTTGACTATTTTATCTATTGTTTCTGTTTAGTTCACGCATCATTGTAAATATAACGGAATTTGACGAGACTGTCATCAAAGTGAGAAGGTTAGCGCTATCAAACCAGGTTTAATCCACCATTTTTCTACATTTGAAAATGCCTGTACCAAGTCAGGAATATGTAAAGTTCTTGTCCATTTGTTTTTTATATGTTTTGTTATTTGATTTTGCCATGTGATTATGTACTTCTCGATTGGAATTTCCTCTAGGTTCTAGTTTTATCGCAGCTAGAGCTCATTCGAATATTTTTACAATTTAAGGTATACATTTAAAATCAGACAACAGGTCCTTCAATAAACTAAAATTCTAGACTAAAGGGAAGTGATAATTTACAAATAAAAATCAACATAAAGATAACGTGATAAAAATTGAAATCGTTTTAAATGTATACAAGATGTTTATATTTTAAATATATTTCAACTTCTTTTTTAAATAAAAAATATATAAGATAAGATAATATTTGTTTTGACTCTAAATAAATGTTATACATGTTATATGCAGAAAAAATTAATGTGCTGTTTATTCCGACCGGAAGTAAAGGTTTTGTCAAAACGGGCTGTTGATTTGGCTGTGCGAAATGTAGAAATACACAGTAATGTACGGTCAGAATTGGAATGTAAAATCCGATGCCTGGTGTCAAGATAGTATCACACTCTCTGCACATACGGAATCCTTGCAACAACTGTTGAAGGGTCCGTAGTTGACCTGATGCAAGACAAAAATTTCTGTCCTTATCCAATTTACCTTAAATTTCACGATCTTCTCTGGATTTTTTTTGTTAATGTTGCATCTACCTAACTAGAATAACACAATCGTATTTTTTAGAGAAAAAAAGTCAACCACAATGTATAACTTGCGATTGCAAATATTTATCAAAATATGTTAATTACATGTACTGACTTTTGTAGATATCTGGAGAAAAGTTTTTATAAATAATGTATATGATTTGTTTAATATGATTCCAGTCCAAATAAAGGTTGCATTTTAAAAGAAATTTGTAATATATTGCCAAATATTAATATGAAATATTAGTGTAAAATAAGTTTTAAGTTTTATCACGTTATCGTATTGTTAAATTGTATGTGCAAAAATAATTGCGCTTACAATCAAAGGTTTAGTAAATTGAAAGACCTGATTTTTAAATCTGGCTTTTGTTAAAATTCTCGTCCATAAATGTCCATTCTGCGCTGATACGGCGTGAAGTAAACCCTCTTTAAAAAAAAATATATTCTATTATTATTAATCGATAACTTAATTCTTATAATTTTTTTTATATTTATAGTGGCTTAAGGAATGAAGAAAACTTTGATGGACATCTTAATCTTACTGACTGTCCTTCAGGTATTTATAATATAAAACTTAAACAGCTTATTATAGAACGTTCTTCATACTCCTCTGCTTTATTCCTTGTTACAAAATACAGTCAAATTTACCACAAAGTGGTCGTATCAACATAAAACAAAGCACATATTACCCTTTCATGAAACCGTTTTGATGTGCATGTCAATGTACGGTTCCATGACCACCATAATGGAACAGTGCAATCAGTACATTTGCAGATGAAGATTTGGTTTCAAAGTAGTTTAATATCAAGTCGAGCATGTTAGTGGTTGTCGTTTGTTGATGTGTTTAACAAGTGTTGACCGTTGGGTTTCCTATTCGATTCCTTTTTACACTAGTCATTATGGGACCTTTCATAGCTTGCTGTTCGGTGTGAGCAAAGGCTCCGTTTTAAAAGCCGTATTTTGACATAAAATTGTTTGCTGTGTACACATTGTTTCCTGGACAGAGATTTGTCTCAATCAGATTCCTACCACATCTTTTTTATTTCTATTGACAAACTCAAAACTTTAGAACATGTTTGAACGGTCCATTTAAGATGTTCAAAAAGGTGACGTTAAATCAAAATGCTACGTTTGGAGGTAAACTGTCAGAACAATAAGTACTATTTTGAGTTTTGTTGGCCAAAAATGATTTTGAAATGTAACAGAATCAACCACAATTGTTTAGAGATGTTAATAAAAAAAACAACAGCAAAAGGTCACCAACAGGTCTTCCATGTAGCGAGAAATTCCCGCATCCGGAGGCATCCTTCAGCTGGCCCCTAAACAAATATATATAGTTCAGTGATAATGAACGCCATACTAATTTCCAAATTGTACACAAGAAACTAAAATAAAAATAATACAAGACTAACAATGAAATGCATCCAAAAACCTTTTCTGAATCTTTCTTCGTCTATAAATTAAACATTTGAAAGGCAGATTAGCTTAAATAGGCTGAAACATGTCTACTTTTACACGTTTACTTTTCTACTTTTGCTAGAGGTATAGGGGAGGGTTGAAATCTCATAAACATGTTTAACCAACTGCATTTTGGTGCCTGTCCCAAGTCAGGAGCCTCTGGCCTTTGTTAGTCTGGTATTCTTTTAACCTTTAGTTTCTTGTGTACAATTTGGAGTTTAGTATGGCGTTCATTATCACTGAACTAGTATACATATTTGTTTAGGGGCAAGCTGAAGGACGCCTCCGATAGAGGGAATTTCTCGCTGCATTGAAGACCTGTTGGTGACCTTCTGCTGTTGTCTGCTCTATGGTCAAGTTTTTCTCTCTTTGACACATTCCCCATTTCCATTCTCAATTTTATATCTGTCCTTGCATTATTACTAGATAACATGTTTTTGTTCGATTGGTGAACTAAGTGTCAAGTTGATTGGAATTCAACTGCATTAAAAACTCATAAATCTATCTCTTTAACCAAAAACTTTAACCTGAAGCGGGATAGAAGAACGAACGAACGGAGGCATAGACCGAAAAACGTAATGCTCCTAATTGGGGCATACATATGTTAAACAGTCATATTCAGTAGCATATATAATTTAAATAAGTTGCAGCTGACTTTCAAGATCAATTTAAAGAATTCATACAGTAGGGAGCAACAATTTCATACCAAGGGGAAATGGGAGGTGTAATGATTTTTTGTTATTAGAGTCAGAACTTTTTAAAGTGTTTCAACGCTGTAAATCGAATTATTTTGTTAAAATTTAGCACTTTCATGTTCGTGTTGTTTATTCTTTAGTTTTCTATGTTGCGTCGTGTGTGCTGTTGTTTGTTTGTCTTTTTCATTTTTAGCCATGGCGTTGTCAGTTTGTTTTAGATTTATGAGCTTGACTATCCCTTTGGTATCTTTCGTCACTCTTTTCAAGTATAGGCAAATCTGGATTCAGAATTTCTTTTTTTCGTCCTCTGCTTGAACAGGATATGCTTTCGTCAATTTGGGCGAGAAATCCCCCTTCCCCTTGAAATACATTGGTCGTCACTTACAACACTTGCACTTTCAAAAAGAGGTGTGAAAGATAACAGAGGAACATGCACACTTACAGATCGCAAATAAACTGACAACGCCATGACTTAACAAGAAAAAGACACACAAAGAATAGTATACAAGACACAACATATAAAACTAAAAACTAAGCAAAACGAGCCCACGCAAAGAGTGGGGCTCTACATAATGCACCCGTCGTGTTGCTCATTTTATTACAAACCCGGTGAATAGTCCAATTCGGTAGGTCACATTAGTGAAAATGGAGTGTAGTTACGATATTAGAAACATATCAGATAGCACCTGTGAAACGGATATTTTATAACGGTCATTAATACTTATGTAACGACACAGGCGTTATGAATTAAGATGTATAAAAATATTCATCATAGTTTATTAAATTCTCCATATATATATATATATCATCATAATATCACAACTATTTCTTCTTTATAAAAATTTCACATTAAAAATCTTCCAGATTCAATTGATATAAATTTTAGGCAACGTCTAATATACAGTATAAAAATAAAGAACATTAGTATGTTTCATCTCTGTATATAATTTTTATATAATATAATTAAGTTTATACATTTATATTTCCCCACTGAAATTTCCTTTCTTATTTTTTTATCATAAAGTTTAATAATTAATCAAGTCTATAAACTTTATACAATTACTAAAATGTAATTTTCATAATGGATTTCCATATAAAATAACCAAATTAACTGTTTCTAAGTGTTCCCAATTCTGAATTATATTATCTCCCTTATCAAATTATCTTCCCTTATCAATACTGATGTCATAACATGTACTACAAAAATATGACTAAAAACATATTATCATTTGTAAATAACAAACAATTTTAACCAACTGCTAAGCACAAAGCATTCACAATTTATACAGTAAATTTAATCTGTATTAATAATTCTAGGAACTCATGGTTGATAAATATAATTTCTACACATACCCTAAGTAAGGTGAGAGTAGACGTCTCATTGCAGATAATCACAATCTTGATCAATCTTTCTGACAATCATACATGTAGCTGATCACAATAATCTTATAACATCTGTAAATAACATTCAAAGTTCTAAATAGTTCTCTCTCTCAGAGTGATACAGATATTATTTCTGATTTTTAACGATTCTCTTTTTTTTCTTCGCTCTCATTTATTACATCATTACATCAAAATAACTTTGATTCATCAAAACACACAACTGATCAAGACTCTTAAAACTTAAAATATTTGCATAACACTTTCCAAAATGCAATGAACCTTTTTCCGGACTTATAAAAATCTAAATAGCTTCTCCATATCTGACTTACTTACAACTTGTAAATGAATTATGACTTTAATAACTTCTACTTTATTCTAAAACTGTCTCAAATATGTAATAACTGTAATTATCGTTTTTCACCTAAACCACATGCTACACACAGTATGCTTCTCACTCGAAAGTTTAGTATGACAAAAACTTGTTCTAAAACAATAACATTACATCATAATAATCATAATTCAACTTACAATATTTGAATGTTCACAATTCTGTTTCCAATTACACATGTCACATTGTGTTCCCAAAAAACTTGTCAGTGAATGACAAAATTAATGTCAACCTCTTTAAACTACCCCCGCTATTATCTGCGCAATCGCAGTCAATTTTAACCTACGAGAGTATCAAAAATCTCTTTTTAAAATTAAATTAAAATCTATTTATTTTTATCTTTATCTTCTTTTTATATATTCTTTGAATATCTTAATCAAAAATAATAATTATTTTAGAGTAAAAATGATTTCCAAACTAAATTCCAATAACTATACAAAGGGAAACAATTCAATCTAAAAAATTATCAAAATCTAAATCTCTCATGCTACACTTATTCTAAAGAAAATTATAAGTCTTACTTGACGTTTTTTTTTAAGCAACATTTTACCGATGTCAAAATTTCAAAACTCATTTTCGACTCAACTCGGCTTGATTTTTTGATTTAGTGCATATATTTGAATTAATCGAAATTCTACGTTTCTTCTACCAAAAGCCTTATTTCACACTACATTTTTAAAATTTCGAGATTGTATATAAGACTGTACAGTTTCGTAATGTATTAAGCCTATCAACTGTTTTAATTTGAGCTACTAACGTGCCTGGTCTAGACTAACTGTAAAACTGGTCCAAAACCTTCAACGCTGGTATTTTTGATGATTTGTGCGTTTGAGTGAATACATGTCAACTTTGTTCAATACATTGATGAATATAGAATTATCTGTTTTGTAGATGGTTTCCTTAATTGGAGCATACGAGTTTATCTGTCCATCGCAGGCACACTGGAATCTTCGGGCCAAATCTTTGTGTAAGGCAACAACAAACTATACTTGTTTATTCGACATTAACTTTCAAATAAATGTCTACAGAGATAGATGTAACAGACCGAGAATTGTAGGTCCTGGTATGTATTTTTTTTTACTGTTGATTCATAATTTTTCGTTGGATACCATTTTTTTGTCGATTTCGTGTGAACCGGTTAACCACGAAATTAAATGTTCAACAATACCAAATTGTCAAACGGCTTGTATGTAGGTTTTTATCAAAACCATGAAATTAAATATCCACGAACATATTAGTTTTCTTAATCCACGAAAATTGGTTACAACGGAAAAAAAACCGAATCCACAGCAAAGATAGATATAGGAAGATGTGGTTTGAGTGCCAATGAGACAACTCTCCATCCAAATAACAATTTATAAAAGAAAATCATTATATGTCAAGATACGGCCATCAACATGGAGTCTTGGCTCACACCGAACAGCAAGCTATAAAAGGACCAAACATTTGTAATGTAAAACTATTCAAACGGGAAAACCAACGGTGTTATCCATATAAAAACGAGAAAACGTTTGTTCTGTAAATAGTCATGATGGTCGCATGTTCTGCTTTTTTTTTTAGTTAAGAGCTTTATCAGATAGTACATGGCAATCAATACAGATAACTATTATATCCGATATATTAAACAATAACTGTATTTGTATTCCATTAAATGTTTGATACATGATTCAAGATAAATCCCCTTCAATAGATTGGGCGTTAATGTTAAAGATATGAATGTCATTGAATATAATAAAGTAAAATCATAAAAACACTGAGGAAAATTCAAAAAGGAAAGTCCTTTATCAAATGGCAAACAAAAGCTCAAATACATAAAACGAATAAATAATAACAGCTGTCATATTCCTGACTTGGTGCAGACATTTCTCTTGCAGAAAAGGGTGGATTATACCTAGCTAAACCTCTCACGTGTATGGCAATCGTATCAAATTCCACATATTTACAACAATGCGGGAACAAAGTAAACAGACACAATAGAAAAAAGTGTCAAAATTAAGGGCACAGTAGTCAACATTGTGGTATCATATTAATTACTTTAATGCAACAAAGACGCACACAAAGTCATACATCAGATTAACAACCTCATTTTGTTGTCCTTCTATACGATTTTTTCTATCTATGTAAATCTAGCCATAGAGGATTGAACGATTGTATTGGGACTGAATCATAACCCTGACAGACACTTCATATTAACATAAGTCCTGACATAAAATTGCGAGTTTGACCTAACACAGGTAGATATAAAATAATTTTGTCGTCTAAGGGATATCACAAAAAAAAATTAACAGTAAACGTAATATTAATAAAGATATAAACTAATTTTGTATTGAAGGTAAAACATGCATAATATCAAATTTGAATTGACAAATTACACATGTTACAGCTGAACCAGAATAACTTGTAAAAACAGTTATTATGTAACCTGACTTAAATTCATGTATATTAACCACTTTTATTTTTTATGTTTACAGGTTATAAATACGTCTTTCAACCTAACTTAAACAGAGCAGCCTGTAATGGTAATCGATATCAGCCTTTCATTTTTAAGACAGTTGGGTATAGTGACTGTACCTATCAAAAATCACTTTGTAACAGTCAAGGTCAGGAGACGTACGAACACGGCGATACCAGGGTCGACAGAAAATGTATTTGTAATACTGATAGAGGATATAATTTTGTCAGGAACTCGAACAACCAGTGTTACTGTAATCCTTCAAATGAAGATTGTTCCTGCTATTTTGGAATAAATCCATACAACAAAACAGTAGAATTGAGAGGTAAAGTGCAATGATATTTTTGAAAACAATTATATACTTTCAATATTTAACATAACAATGGATATGCATGTTAACTAATGATACCATAATGATGTGGTTTGAATTTTTATTTAAACGACAGGGTATAGTTTATTAACATTTCGAACCAGTTAAGTAAATAAACTCATCATAGATACAAGGACTAAATTTAGTATATATGGTTGGGTTACGTTATGATCATTGTTTTTTTTTATAGCTAATAAGCTGATTTTGTGTCATGGAATATTTACAACCAGCACTGTTGTTTTTCGATGAATAATGTTAATTCTATTGAATTTCATTATTAATTCAGTTTTGACATTTCGAATTACTAAGGGTGTCACACATCTAGGCATACATGCAATTTGTCGTATGGCACCATTTTTTTAAATTTTGTGTTAGTAAAGCATGTACATGTTTACTCTTTACCTCGAACTTTAAAAATGAAACTTTAAATGTGCTGCTGATGATTTGTATTTACAAAGCTTGCGTCCGGCTTCTTTATCAAATTAATAGACTGGTATGTTTGACGATTATATTGAGGTCGATAGTGTATATGTTAAAAAAAAAGCCCCATAAGGTGAAAAAATAAAATACATTTGATCTTCCTCCGACCGCAACAAAACCCTCACCAAATTGTGCACTATGTTCAATTCAGAATGGGGTCGTAAATCTGATGCCTTGGTTCAAGAGAATGATGTTTACAGCATGTTAATGATCTTTGAAGGGACCGTGTGTGAACTGTTGTAAGCTACAATTTCGGTACCATATCAATATATTCTTATTTAGCCAAATGCAGTCACAGTTATCACGACCACCATCCACGACGGCCTATATATTGAACATATTTATTGAAAGTGCATTTGAAAACTTATGTAAATCCTTTTCTACTTTGCGGGTGCGATTGCTGCCTTGTAGCGGCATTGACCTTCTCTTTTTCGAAATCGAGGGTAGGCCATGTGTTGTTTCCTTCCGACGGACATTCATGTTATCTCAAGACCACACTCGTAAATGATGTCAAGGGAGAGCCGAAAATTCAGTCCCTTAAATGTTTTCCCGGGATGGGGATCGAACCAGGAACCTTTGTGTTAGTAGCTATATATATAATTTGATGCACAAACCAGTACACCATGGCTCTCTAACGGCCTATATTACATGATCTAACTACTGTATTTATTAGCTCACCTTTTACAAAAATCTTCTTCTCTAAAACTACTGTCCCAAATTAATCCAAACTTGTCCACAATCATCATTGGGGTATCTAATTCAAAAAATGTGTCCAATGACCTGGCCAACCAACCAATATGGCCGCCATTGCTAAAAATAGAACATAGGGGTAAAATGCAGTTTTTGGCTTTTAACTCAAAAACTAACGCATTAAGAGCTAATCTTACAGGCGTTAAATCTTTCATCAGGTGAAGATCTATCTGCCCTGAAATTTTCAGATGATTCGGACAACCCGTTGTTGGGTTGCTGCCTCTGGTAATTTTATGGAAATTTTACTGTTTTTGGTTATTATCTTGAATATTATTATAGATAGAGATAAACTGTAAACAGCAATAATATTCAACAAAGTAAGATTTACAAATAAGTCAACATGACCGAAATGGTCAGATGACCCCTTTAGGAGTTATTGCCCTTTATAGTCAATTTTAACCATTTTTCTTAAATCTTAGTAATTTTTTACAAAAATCTTCTCCTCTGAAACTACTGGGCCAAATTATTCCAAACTTGTCCACAATCATTATTGGGGTATCTTGTTTGAAAAATGTGTCCGATGACCCGGCCATTTAACCAAGATGGACGTCACAGCAAAAAATAGAACATAGGGGTAAAATGCAGTTCTTGGCTTATAACTCAAAAACCAAAGCAAAAAATTGTTTATTAGGTCAAGATCTATCTGGCCTTAAATTTTCAGATGAATCGGACAACCCGTTGTTGGCTTGCTGCCCCTAAATAGTAATTTTAAGGAAATTTTGCTGTTTTTGGTTATTATCTTGAATACTATTTTCATTGGGCCAAGATCATTATAGATAGAGATAATTGTAAGCAGCAAGAATGTTCAGTAAAGTAAGATGTACAAACACATCACCATCACCAAAACACGATTTTATCACGAATCCATCTGTTTCTTTTGTTTAATATTCACATATACCAAGGTGAGGTACAAAGGCTCTTTAGACCCTCTAGTTGTTTATATGACAGGATTTTTATTGTTTATAGCCTTTATTTACAGGTTTCACGGTTCTGTATGCTATGCTAAAGAGCTAGGCAAAGTGTATACGTTCCTGTCTATTGTTTAATACCATAATGCTCTCTTAACTGTCTTTTGTTTTTCGCAGAATGCTAGGTTTAGAAATAATGTAATGACATCTACCTATGAAACTGAAAATTGTCAGGTTTAGCATCCGCGGTTGACGCTTTAATAATATACATAATGAACCTATACTAAACGTATGTGTTACACATCAATTTAAATCACATAAGGTTACAGGAAATATTAAAATGTAACTGTGTTTCGTTTTTCGAACGGCAGTAAGCCCCTTGACATGTTAGGGTGTTTTGACTGTGTCGGTCAAAATAGCGGCGTTATTTTCTATACATAGCGTTAGTTGATTACTCACTTTCTGACAAGAAACATTGCAACCTCTCTTTGTTGATTCCATATGTGGCTAGTGACAAGGTAAAATGCTTGTCCTTTTCATAATACCCTCATGTTCCAGTCGCTGGACATATTTCCCCGACCTTCATAGCGGATGGCCTCTATTACATAACCCCCTTATTGTAACTATTGTTATTTTGTCCAAAGCCAGAAATCGATTAAGAAAAAAAAAAACAAAATCAAATCAGGGTTAAAAACTGAAACGATATGAAACACATTAACTATAAGATGAAACTTAAGCAACAAAAGTAACACTGACGTTTAACAGGAACAAGCGGAAATATACATACAAACAAAATACATTGGATAAACAACAATCAGTCTCAATTATAGAATTTAGTAACACTTTAAATGCGAATACATCCTGTTTTTTTAATCAAAAACAAAATGATATAGGACAACGAAAATATAACAAATGTGCATACTAGTATCTGCTGGTCAATACAAAATAATACTAAAGACAAATAAAAACAACAGTAGTCTACCGATGTTTCAACGTCATAAATCGATTGAGAAAAAAACAAATCCGGGTAACAAACCAAAACCGAGGGAAACACATTAACTATAAGAGGAAACAACAGAAACACTGGAGTGCAACAAAAACAAACGTCACACTCGGTAAAACAGTAATATTCCGGAATTGTCACGTTCGGTACTTAGCGGACAGGCAACATAAATGTTAAACTACAATCATAGACATGGTCAAAATGTCATAACATGTAGTTAGTGTGGATACAGAAACATCGTAAAGATCAAGCAAATCGGAATGGTGTCCATAAAATTTGAGGTGTCTTATTTTTAATCTTCCTCTTATAACACTGTTTGTGTAGTTTCTGCATTAGGAAGACACTCCTGTATATGAAGTCAGTTACGTGTGAACATGAACGAGCACACAGATTTGATACCGATCATTGCAACTCAAAACGTGCAGAAAGAGTTATGCATGTGTATACCGCTTATAGAAGGGAACCATTTAATACGAACAAATTCTAAATATCATTTTTCAGCTATCAAATGCTATGATGACAAGCAAATTACAAGAAGTTCTTCTTTGGATATGTAAGTTTTTGTTTATGTTCAAATTCTCTCCCTTTGTTATGTTTCTTTAAGTTCCAAATTAAAATGACGTACAGTTAAGTTCTTAAATTTCGCAATGGATATTTATTTGATGTTGTATACCAATACCAGATTAATGAAGGTGGATCAGTTCACAACGATCAAATCATGAAATCGAAAATCAAACCACTTTTTGTAACTCATTGTATGATTGCAAAGGGGACATCTATCCACAAAAGTTTAAATAAAGTGGATGTAAGCAATACTAGGTTCATTATAGGATCTTATATAACTGTATGGACTTCATGCTTAAAGAAAACCCATACCATGTTGTTGATTAAAACATGCTCCGACATCAAACATTTCAAACGATTCAATTGAGAAAACTAATGTTTACTTTTCTTATTTTATATGTACAAGACTATGCACCAATAGGCAATTTGTCTTATTTTAGGTTAAATAATTCACGGACAATAACGATCAACGAGTTTAACAACTACAAATACAACTTAAACAATTTTCCTACAAGTAAGTAAAAACTTAATACAGAAATAATAAATATAAATAGATAAAGCCATTTGAAGAAAACAGCTAATATTAGTTCAGCGTTACTTTTTGTTCGAACACAGACAAATCAAACAAATATCTGAAAGCCTTGTAAATTAAAATTTTGATAAACATGATGTTTGTTATACCCTCCCTTGATTATTGTTGATGTCTCAAAGAGGTTAAATACACCAAATTTGCCTCAGGTTATATACAAAATAACTATCTGAATTATGACTGATGACACAAACAGCTTTATAGATAAAGGAAACAGTAGTATACCGCTGTTCGAAAGTCATTGAGAGAAAACAAATCCGGTTAACAAACTAAATCTAAGGTAAACACATTAACTTTAAGAGGAAAACAACGAAACAACAGAAACACTGAAGTGCAACAAAACACAACTGCTGTTTTCCTGGCACAGGAAATTGTGATAAATATCGGTGGGTTGAACCTGGTTTTTCGGCTAGCAAAACCTAATGTTTAATGGTATTGTTCAAATAACACTAAAAGGATAACATCACATGGCAATACTTTATAAACAGCACGGCTTCACTTCTAATTTTGTAGTTTGATAAGATACTGCTATGACGGAAACTATTTGAAATATAACATAACAATATTTGGAAAATTGATTAATGGTGCCCTATTTGAAATTCATTGTTAATTTTTCCTTCAAAATAGTTTTTTCGGTATTTACATTTTAACTTTAAAAAAAATAGAAGACTTAAAAAATCCTTGAGCATTCATGTAAAACTTGTTTTCATTTAAAAACTTACATTTATTTATTTTATTGTTGTTATTGATATGAATAACTGTTTTCTGAATATGTCTAAAAGCCACATTAATAGCCCTTTCTAACAACATTCCTGATAGTTGAAAATGCTCAATACAAGGATTTTGATTCCAATTTTGCATGCAGTTAAGGATCAATCGTTAATAAAGTTGAGATAATATCAATTTAAGTTTGTCTATAGAAATTAACCAAACAGCTACTCAAATGTAAGTTGTATCGATGATGTAGATTACAATATTACAACGGGAAAAGGTTACACTTATAATACTCTTTAAGAATAAGAGTTGATGATTTAGATAACCATGAAAGCTATAAATTGCTCGAACATTTACATTTAAATTTTAAAAATATAAAATTGAAGATGTGGTATTAGTGCAAATGATGCATTTTGCCACGGGAGACCAAATTACACCAACAAAATACGTCTGTAAATCCCTGTACGGCTGTTAACAATGACTCAAAACCAAACTGCATAGTCAGCTGTACGAGGCATAGAATGGTAAATGTAAAACAATTCAAACGAGGAAAAAAAGCCGCCTGATTTATTTCAAAATAAGAAACGAACACAAATATAATATAAATAAGGTTAAATCTTTTATGTGTTCAAATATAATTAAAAATTGACATACATTGTTCACCAATAGATAAAAAAATTCAATACAAACTAATGACATAACGTTGTATTTCTAATACATGTATTATACATGTAGCATTAAGAAATGGTTTGACTGTCCCTTTGGTATCTTTCGTCCCTCTTTTCTTGGCCATGATTAACCATGAATGCCATCGTTCTTAGCACTATTTTGATTTAATTGTACAAACAAAACTAAGCCTACTGTTACTTTGGATTTAAACGATTCTGTTTCTTTATAGTAGAACACTCAAAGGGTGACTGTGTGGTAGAAATGGTCAGTCTCGAATTTCTTTTAACCGGTAGTAAAACTTTTGCGAAAATTTGGCGTCTGCGGCTGTGCGAGTTTTATAAGAAGGTAGCTACGTCATGTTAGAATGGGGACTTTAAGCTCGATGTCTTAAAATGCCACACTCCCACCAAGTTATGAAACCTTGCAAATACTCCTTGAAGGGTACGTAGGTGTCAGCTGCAATGCAACATTTTATCAATAATTTGTATTCGATGCGATACTGTCCCTATCAAAATAACAAATGTTCCAAGACCTTCATCTAGTAAAAACAATACACGAGGCACAAATGCACTCTCAGAGCCTCATATCTAAGCTTTTACAAATAACTCATAGTATGAAACAATTGAGGTGCATACCACCTTTGAATAGGTCAAAGGTGTTTTAGGCATTGTTCAGAAAATCAGTATTGATGTTCACCATTATTTCATATACAGATCAGTGCTGTTCGAAATTGTAAAAATATTAACTATTAGCAGATATGTTGACTGGTTGATTGATGATTAGTTGCTCTCTAGTTTAACTCAATACATTTTGACCAGTATCAGACGCATCGGCAAGCTTTGTGTTCCAGTCAGATGGACAATGATGGTTCAGACCTGATCAACACTTTGGTCAGGTTTGCCTTTGTTCGGTCCAGTGGTTAAATCAGGTCCTCGTCAGATCTTCATTTGATAATTTTCCATAACAAAGGTAACATTTGATTATATTGATGGTATCGTGTTTGCGGGTTCATAAGAATTTATACTTATGCATAATGAATCTATAAATGTTCTTAATTATGGTATTTGTGTATAATTTAAAACAAACAAAAAAGTATTTATGGGAGACTTGAGTTTATACTGATTTCACACGGGTTGGCCCCTTCATGCTTATATTTGACAATGAACGATAGCATGGGGTAAAACATCGACAAAAAGGACCATCATGTAGTTAGTATCGATTGAATACCCGCATGCATTAGTTTAATTTTATTTGGACAAATAAGGCTAAACTAAGGCGTCACTGATCAGTTTTGTGTAGCAAAACGCGCGTCTTGCGCAAATATAAGATTTCAATCCTGGTACAAGTGGTATTTATGATGAGTTTAGCTAAATGGATAGTAGCGTTCTACATAAAGGCAAATATTTTCTGTTCCTGTAATTAAAAATATTGACATAAAATATATCAAGACAACTTAAAAAGTGGTAAGTTTAAACAGATAATAATAACACAATCTTATACTTTGTTTTGATGACGTTAAATAAATATTTAAGACAATTGACGTGAAACAACTTACATTGAATTTCCTTTTTCCGCTAATATTTTGCTAAAAACCATTTTTTGCATACAACATGTATAAGTAAATCATTAAAATTTAGCCTAACCTATCCAGATACGTTATGATAAATAGGTTTTAAAAGCATGTCTTGTCGTTGATTCAGTTTGCTCCGTAAGTTAACGTCAACATAATAGTGGGTTTACTTACGGGAACGATAAATATTTGCCTACAGAGGTCTTTGAACTAAAAGGATTGCCATATTTGTCCAATCAGAATATAAGATGATATCGCTGGTGGTAAAAATATTGAGCATAATGGCCCAACCCATGATAATATCAGTATACAATCAAGCCCCTATGGATTATTTGTTGCATCGAATTCTGACAAAAAAGTAAGCGAAAGTACAGCATTACGATGATATCATAGGCGGTGTATTTGTTGATGGATCAGTATGGATGATCACAAAGTAACATTGTGTACTACTTTATAGACGGAAAGCCTGAAATTAATCAGAATATTTGAGAATCTTTACTGTCACTTAAATTGACCACATGTGTTGATTGAATTATACATTGATTAAAAAGCTGAAGTGAAAATGTTGTAATAAAATCAACGGTACCAATTTTGTTGCACCAGATGCGCATTTCGACAAAATATGTCTCTTCAGTGATACTCGTGGCCAAAATATTTGAAATCCAAAGCTTATATAAAAGATGAAGAGCTATAATCCAAAATCGCCAAAAAGAATAGTCAAATTCGTGAAAGGAATCAGAGCTTTGCATGAGGGAGATACATTCCTTAATTTATAATAATTTCTAATATTTTGTAACAGCAAATTTAAATAACACAAAAAATCCGTATTTTCATGCCAGTACCGAAGTACTGGCTACTGGGCTGGTGATACCCTCGGGGACTAATAGTCCACCAGCAGAGGCATCGACCCAGTGGTAGTAATAAAATCAACGGTACCAATTTTGTTGCACCAGATGCGCATTTCGACAAAATATGTCTCTTCAGTGATGCTCGTGGCCAAAATATTTGAAATCCAAAGCTTATATAAAAGATGAAGAGCTATAATCCAAAAGGTCCAAAAAGATAGTCAAATTCGTGAAAGGAATCAGAGTTTTGCATGAGGGAGATACATTCCTTAATTTATAATAATTTCTAATATTTTGTAACAGCAAATTTAAATAACACAAAAAATCCGTATTTTCATGCCAGTACCGAAGTACTGGCTACTGGGCTGGTGATACCCTCGGGGACTAATAGTCCACCAGCAGAGGCATCGACCCAGTGGTAGTAATAAAATCAACGGTACCAATTCTGTTGCACCAGATGCGCATTTCGACAAAATATGTCTCTTCAGTGATGCTCGTGGCCAAAATATTTGAAATCCAAAGCTTATATAAAAGATGAAGAGCTATAATCCAAAAGGTCCAAAAAGAATAGTCAAATTCGTGAAAGGAATCAGAGCTTTGCATGAGGGAGATACATTCCTTAATTTATAATAATTTCTAATATTTTGTAACAGCAAATTTAAATAACACAAAAAATCCGTATTTTCATGCCAGTACCGAAGTACTGGCTACTGGGCTGGTGATACCCTCGGGGACTAATAGTCCACCAGCAGAGGCATCGACCCAGTGGTAGTAATAAAATCAACGATACCAATTTTGTTGCACCAGATGCGCATTTCGACAAAATATGTCTCTTCAGTGATGCTCGTGGCCAAAATATTTGAAATCCAAAGCTTATATAAAAGATGAAGAGCTATAATCCAAAAGGTCCAAAAAGAATAGTCAAATTCGTGAAAGGAATCAGAGCTTTGCATGAGGGAGATACATTCCTTAATTTATAATAATTTCTAATATTTTGTAACAGCAAATTTAAATAACACAAAAAATCCGTATTTTCATGCCAGTACCGAAGTACTGGCTACTGGGCTGGTGATACCCTCGGGGACTAATAGTCCACCAGCAGAGGCATCGACCTAGTGGTAGTAATAAAATCAACGGTACCAATTTTGTTGCACCAGATGCGCATTTCGACAAAATATGTCTCTTCAGTGATGTAAAGTATTGTAAAGTATTTTAAAATTCGTTTCAAAAACTTCATTTTGTATTATTGTAGATGAACATCGCATCGAAGCAGCCATATCGGTATTGACATTAATATTATCTTTTTGTAAGTAAAAAAACTAAACTGGTTATTTAGAAAAATCAGAAAAAAATAATTTTTTTATATCTATATTCAGATTTTGAACAGATTTTGTGTAAAACTGGGGGAATTTGCATGATTGTTAAATTTTATATAACTTTCTATCAATCATACAAAATTTTTTCTTCCATGTATGATTTATGAACATATGAAAATTTCCACCAATCTGTTGAAGATTGAAAGAAATGTTGCTTGGTACATAGTTCTATCTACAGCATGATATAAACTATCTTTTGTTAATATTAGATGCAAAACTTGTTTCCCGATCCACTATAGATAAATATGTATAAACTAAACTTTATTTTGGCATTTAGTGACAATCCTATCGATATAAATTTGGAAATTTGATAAACTAATTGATTTCATTGATGGTTTCCAATATAAATTCAGTTGATACGTTCTGCTTTAATCTTACTTTAATGGTAAACATAAACCACACATATGAATCATCTAAACTTATGGTCATTATGGATAGTGCATACCAGTAGAGATTAAACCGGCAATAAATAACCATAAAAAACTCTGATACGAAGAATTTTAGGCAAATATACATGCATGCTGTATAAAATATATGTTAAGTTTAAAAAGTCGACCGTTTGTTGAGAATTTTCACGTCCTGCTTTTATAAAAATACATCCTATATTGTCTACTCATTACTTGATTTGTATGTAGTCCTTACAAGCATTCTAACAATCACATTGGTCAAGTTAAGAAAAAGGGCATATTATTATGAAAGAATGACATAACTACTCATCATCTTTGATAGTAAATGGAAAAAATAGAGCGTAACTATTTACTATATCAAGATAAGAAGATGATTGGCGATGTAGTTGCTCTCCTTCAGAGACCAAACACATGATAATATAAACACTATAGGTTACCATGCTGCCTTCAAAAATGAGCAAAGAATATCATAATGTTGAATTAGTTAAATCTAAGTTTCTTCAAAGCATCGATAAGCGTACCCTTATTGCATATAAATTACATCTACGTGAAAACTGGGGTGTTACATCCGATTCAAAATTATTTATTTAAGGTAAAAATACATTTTCGAACAAAATCTGCGTTTCTATCGGGTGATTTAGTAAAATATTGAAGTATTTGTGGTAACGAAACCCTTTGGGTATTCCGTTTAGGATGTCAATTTACAACTTTAAACATGTATTGGATATTACGTACTTCTGAAATACAATCACACTTAGATACTTCTGTTCTAATCGTGGATTTTTTAATTGTTATTTAGTTGCTGTTTGTATCAGTGTTGATAGAATTATAACACGATGGACCAGAATTCATAATAGTAAGTTCTTAAAATATCTAGACCCCAAAGATGATTCAGTAATATAAATGTGTTAATTTTTGGTCTGCTTCAAACCGGCATCAAAACCTTTTTGGAATCCATGTGTGTATGATAAGAGAATTATCTTGATCAAATGGACGCACCTTGTAGAGAGAGTGTCAAGACCTTTGTGCACCAACAACATTTACAACAACTCTTGTCGTTCACGATTACATGACTTGCTACATGTATTTATTATTGACTTGTTTTCGTCATGAAAGCATGAACATTTAAAATAACCTACTTCAATTCACATTTTTAAATCTTTATCTTGCAGATCAAAAACAAGTGGTAGTTTAACGTGCTATACAACAATACATGAAATGACACAATAAATATTCGTTCGGTCTTTTCATATTACATTTATGTCTTCCGTCGTTTATTTTGATGAAATATTCAGCATCGTATGTTCCATACGGTGGCGTAAATACTAACCGACCCCACAGATAGCCACTAAACCAATTATCACAATTGATTAGACATGTTCCAAATTCAAGTTGCCAAATGTTTGTATTCTGTATTGATTTATTGTAACATTAAATTATACACCTGTTCGTTAGCACGGAAGGCCGAGTAATCGAGTATAGTTTTAGTACTCGGATACCCGTTTGTCTAAAAAAATATATATCTTCTCTTTAGGTTTCTTTTTAAATACCGTTTTGTAATACTAATTAATATCTGTAAATACAGTTTGCTTCTTATCTTGATCTTTAGATCATATAATATGTCTCAACAACAACACAAAACAATTAAGGTGGCTTGCAGTAAACCCAACGCAAGGAATGTACACTTACTTTAATACATTTTTAGTAATTTAAAGTCTAATATTTTGTTGACACATTTTGCGACAAGTCGAAATATCAATATTCATGACTACAGGGGAAAATATAATACACATTGCCTATCAAGTCGAACTTCGTTAACATATTTATGGTCTTATTTGCTAGTTTCTGATTTGGTACTCGAACACACAATACTAATTGCTATTATGGTCAATTATCTTTTAAACGGTAATCTATTAATAATTGTTCAATTGACGAAAAAAAAGAGACGATGCATATTACCAAGGACCTAGTGGTATTTCATAGTCCTACAGTTTCAGTTGAACAATTATACATATGTCTTTTTTTCAAGATGTCAAGCGATGCCATCACATTATAATTTTGAAATAACAAAAATACTGCATCCAAACAAAAATCAATACTTTCCCTCACACATAAAAGATGTATCCGATTTCTCGACTATCAAATATCAAATTTTTTGACATCACTTCAACACATCTCCAGGTACTTTGATGACATTTGCATTATATATTTACAGCACCTTCAGGATTTGAAGTAGTTGAATGTTCCGACTGTTCAATAACCATTGCATGGGATAAAAACGTCCAAGACAACTGTCTCGGGTATGAGCTTCGTCATCGAGTTCCAGGAACAGATAATTGGGAAGTCACGAAGTTTTCTACTACAGATGTTTCGTCAGATAAAAGTGGACGATGCATGTATACACTTCTAAATATTTCGCCTGACACAGGTTATGAAATCAAATTGTGTTCTGTTGATACCAATGGCAACAGTCAGTTTACGAAGTCTAAGACTAAGCAGACACTTAAACGAGGTAATGAAACATTTGATTTACTTTTCTTACTTAATGATCGTTTGACGTCTTGTTTCAAGATGATTGTACACAACTACTTTAGCGAGTCCTCTACTCTCTGATTTGATTGGGGGTCTGCCAGGGTATAACATGAACTTGTCATAACTGGTGTCCGTTCTTTATATTCCAATTTTCTGTTTTATACGATTTTCAATTACTGGTTTACAAAAGTGAAGGTATTGTACCTACACACACAGAAACCATTAGGCTGATGTTTCATATAATGTAGGTAGTTTGGTACTATTAAACACTTTGGTGTTGACAAGAATATTAACTATGTTGTCATTTTTATAAATTTCTCGTGTACAAAACTTTGAATTTTTCAAAACACTAAGGATTTTCTTGTCCCAAAAAGAGATTACCCTTGCCGTATTCGGCACAACTTTTTTGAATTTTGGATCCTCAATGCGCTTCAACTTTGTACTTGTTTGGCTTTATAACTATTTTAATATGAACGTCACTGATGAGTCTTATGTAGACGAAACGCGCGTTTGGCGTACTAAATTATAATCCTGGTACTTTTGATAACCAATTAATCCCCTTTCAATAGTTTGCACTTGTCCTTAGTTAGAAATCTGGTGTACCGCAGTTGTCATCTTTTATGTCTTTTATAATTTTTACTCGTTTCTTGTCTGTTATATAGATTAGACCGTTGGGTTTTCCGTTTGAATGGGTTACACTAGTATATTTTTGTGTTTATATTGTCCTGTTCGGTGTGATCCTAGGCTCCGTTTTGATGGTACTTGTCTATCCCAAATTCATGTATTTGGTTTTGGATGTTATATTTGTTTTTCTCGTCGGATTTTGTCTGATATTTGGTCCGTTTCTGTGTGTGTTACATTGTAGTGTTGTGTCGTTGTTTTCTGCTTATATTTAATGCGTTTCCCCAAGTTTTAGTTTGTTACCCCGATTTTGGTTTTTGTCCATGGATTTATGAGTTTGAACAGCGGTATACTACTGTTACCTTTATTGATGACCGTACCTTGATCTATATGAGTTAACTTCTGTAAACTGTGACTTGGGTGGGCAGTTTTCTCATTGGCATATTTCTAGAGCTAGTTATAGTCGAAAAGCGCTGACGTACTATATTAAAAGAATCGTTCTAGCATATATACAGAGGATAGGAACTAATTGTAAATAGTAAATATGCTCATAATTAATCAAAATTCCGAAGGAATGAAATGTTAAGACATTCTTCCTGTTTGAATCCAATCGAATGTACACACATTGACTGCTTTCCAAAATGCACAGATGTTAATAAAAACTGATCTTGAATTCAGCTGTGACATTTTCTTGGTTAGATATTTTATACTTTTGCTTTAATGAAAAATGAAATGTAAAATAGATTGATACTGTGTGCGTACAAGTTAAAATCAAAATGAACCAATAAATATCGTTCATTAACGTTACAAGTTTTTTTTTTGGAAATCAGATTAATGTTTTTTAATCGTGTTTGTCCTTAAGTTAATTCAGACATAGAACAGAATGTTATGCGGGTTTCTTCTCTGTAAATGGTTTAAGAAAAGAAGCCTATTTGTTTAATACTGGATTTTTTGTAATAATTGGTAACTTACTCTAACTTTTCATGACTTAGTTCAATACGATAAGTACTATGTGTCAATTGATAATAGAATATATATACTGTACTGTATTGATGGATGTAAAACTTTTTTTTGTATTAGGAACTTATCTACACGTAAAGTTAGTTGCAAAATCTATACACATATTAAATTTAAAATAGAAATATAAAAGTGTTGTCCTTTGAACTTACAGCAGTCTTTATTAGTTTTGCCACGGACTGGCATTTTGTTATACATGTAATTGAATGGAGAGTAACTTATTTTGTTTCAAAAAGATAAATTAAAATATTTATTGATTTAGCACTCAAAACGGATCACGCTTGCATGGATCATTAACTCAAAAGCCGGAAACTTACCTTTGCTCATTTATCCAGAGTTCTTTGTTTAAAACGTGATTGGTAGGAATGTACATTAATAATAATACATTTTGTTATTTGAAATTTACTGTTTCGCTATTTTTTAATCACACTTCGTTGTGTACAAGTAACTTGAAGTCTAATATTTTGTTGACACATTTTGCGACAAGTCGAAATATCAATATTCATGACTACAGGGGAAAATATAATACACATTGCCTATCAAATCGAACTTCGTTAACATATTTATGGTCTTATTTGCTAGTTTCTGATTTGTTACTCGAACACACAAAATACTAATTGCTATTATGGTCAATTATCTTTTAAACGGTAATCTATTAATAATTGTTCAATTGACGAAAAACAAGAGACGATACATATTACCAAGGACCTAGTGGTATTTCATAGTCCTACAGTTTCAGTTGAACAATTATACATATGTCTTTTTTTCAAGATGTCAAGCGATGCCATCACATTATAATTTTGAAATAACAAAAATACTGCATCCAAACAGAAATCAATACTTTCCCTCACACATAAAAGATGTATCCGATTACTCGACTATCAAATATCAAATTTTTTGACATCACTACTCAACACATCTCGAGGTACTTTGATGACATTTGCATTATATATTTACAGCTCCTTCAGGATTTGAAGTAGTTGAATGTTCCGACTGTTCAATAACCATTGCATGGGATAAAAACGTCCAAGACAACTGTCTCGGGTATGAGCTTCGTCATCGAGTTCTAGGCCCAGATAATTGGGAAGTCACGAAGTTTTCTACTAAAGATGTTTCGTCAGATAAAAGCGGACGATGCATGTATACACTTCTAAATATTTCGCCTGACACAGGTTATGAAATCAAATTGTGTTCTGTTGATACAAATGGCAACAGTCAGTTTACGGAGTCTAAGACTAAGCAGACACTTAAACGAGGTAATGAAACATTTGATTTACTTTTCTTACTTAATGATCGTTTGACGTCTTGTTTCAAGATGATTGTACACAACTACTTTAGCGTGTCCTCAACTCTCTGATTTGATTGGGGGTCTGCCAGGGTATAACATGAACTTGTCATAACTGGTGTCCGTTCTTTATATTCCAATTTTCTGTTTTATACGATTTTCAATTACTGGTTTACAAAAGTGAAGGTATTGTACCTACACACACAGAAACCATTAGGCTGATGTTTCATATAATGTAGGTGGTTTGGTACTATTAAACACTTTGGTGTTGACATGAATATTAACTATGTTGTCATTTTTATAAATTTCTTGTGTACAAAACTTTGAATTTTTCAAAACACTAAGGATTTTCTTGTCCCAAAAAGAGATTACCTTAGCCGTATTCGGCACAACTTTTTTGAATTTTGGATCCTCAATGCGCTTCAACTTTGTAATTGTTTGGCTTTATAACTATTTTAATATGAACGTCACTGATGAGTCTTATGTAGACGAAACGCGCGTTTGGCGTACTAAATTATAATCCTGGTACTTTTGATAACCAATTAATCCCCCTTCAATGGTTTGCACTTGTCCTTAGGTAGAAATCTGGTGTACCGCAGTTGTCATCTTTAATGTCGTTTATACTTTTTACTCGTTTCTTGTCTTTTATATAGATTAGACCGTTGGTTTTTCCGTTTGAATGGTTTACACTAGTATTCGTTTTTCTTTATATCCTCCTGTTCGGTGTGATCCTAGGCTCCATTTTGATGGTACTTGTCTATACAAAATTCATGTATTTGGTTTTAATGTTATATTTGTTTTTCTCGTGGGATTTTGTCTGATGTTTGGTCCGTTTCTGTGTATGTTACATTGTAGTGTTGTGTCGTTGCTTTCCGCTTATATTTAATGCGTTTCCCTCAGTTTTAGTTGGTTACCCCGAATTTGTTTTTTGTCCATGGATTTATGAGTTTGAACAGCGGTATACTACTGTTACCTTTATTGATGACCGTACCTTGATCTATATGAGTTAACTTCTGTAAACTGTGACTTGGGTGGGCAGTTTTCTCATTGGCATATTTCTAGAGCTAGTTATAGTCGAAAAGCGCGTCTGACGTACTATATTAAGGTAGCACAATACAAATATTTTTTTCATTCCTAATCAGACAACTTTAAACTGATGTAATTCATTTCATCCTTCTTTATATTTTATAAATGAGGTACCAAAAGAAAGAAGAAAGATTATTCTTTCAAATTGTGATAATTTCATTATGACATAATTATTACATAATTAAATATTATGTAATTAGTGGCTATATTGTGTTGTCCACACTGGAATGAATTTAGCATCTTTGTTCTTCATAGCATCCCAAAATATTTTATGGATTCTTGTACAAAACAGTTTGACCTCCAAAACTGTGTCTCAGATTTCAAAAAAACATCAATAGAACAAATTTTATACCCAATTGAAATTAGTGGTGTCTTATGAATTGATGTTGCAAACTTCATTGAAGATTTATGAGAGAATGAAATACAATAGGAAAAATCTGAGACACAGTTTTGGAGGTCAAACTGTGTAGTGCAAGAACCTATAAAATATTTTGGGATGCTATGAGTAACAAAATAGCTAAATTCATTCAAGTATGGACATAACACTATGGCAACTTATTAAATGTATTACATAACAATTAATTATGTAATAATTATGTCACAATGAGATTATCACAATTTGAAAGATTAATCCTTCTTCTTTCTTTTGGTACCTCATTTATAAAATTTAAAGACAGATGAGTGGAATTACATCAGTTTAAAGATGTCTGATTGGGGATGCAAAATCTTTGTATTGTGCTACCTTAAAAGAATCGTTCTAGCATATATACAGATGATGGGAAGTAATTGTAAATAGTAAATATGCTCATAATTTATTCAAAATTCCGACGGAATGAAATGTTAAGACATTCTTTCTGTTTGAATCCAATCGAATGTACACACATTGACTGCTTTCCAAAATGCACAGATGTTAATAAAAACTGATCTTGAATTCAGCTGTGACATTTTCTTGGTTTAGATATTTTATACTTTTGCTTTAATGAAAAATGAAATGTAAAATAGATTGATACTGTGTGCGTACAAGTTAAAATCAAAATGAACCAATAAATATCGTTCATTAACGTTACAAGGATATTTTTTTGGAAATCAGATTAATATTTTTTAATCTTGTGTTTCCTTAAGTTAATTCAGACATAGAACAGAATGTTATGCGGGTTTCTTCTCTGTAAATGGTTTTAGAAAAGAAGCCTATGTGTTTAATACTGGATTTTTGTAATAATTGGTAACTTACTCTAACTTTTCATGACTTAGTTCAATATGATAAGTACTATGTGTCAATTGATAATAGAATATATATTCTGTACTGTATTGATGGATGTTAAACTATTTTTTTTTATATTAGGAACTTATCTACACGTAAAGTTAGTTGCAAAATCAATACACATGTTAAATTTACAATAGAAATATAAAAGTGTTGTCCTTTGAACTTACAGCAGTCTTTATTAGTTTTGCCACGGACTGGCATTTTGTTATACATGTAATTGAATGGAGAGTAACTTATTTTGTTTTAAAAAGATAAATTAAAATAATTATTGATTTAGCACTCAAAACGGATCACGCTTGCGTGGATCATTAACTCAAAAGCCGGAAACTTACCTTTGCTCATTTATCCAGAGTTCTTTGTTTAAAACGTGATTGGTAGGAATGTACATTGATAATAATACATTTTGTTATTTCAAATTTACTGTTTCGCTATTTTTTAATCACACATCGTTGTGTACAAGTACCTTGAAGTCTTATATTTTGTTGACACATTTTGCGACAAGTCGAAATATCAATATTCATGACTACAGGGGAAAATATAATACACATTGCCTATCAAATCGAACTCGTTAACATATTTATGGTCTTATTTGCTAGTTTCTGATTTGGTACTCGAACACACAAATACTAATTGCTATTCTGGTCAATTATCTTTTAAACGGTAATCTATTAATAATTGTTCAATTGACGAAAAAAAAAAAGAGACGATACATATTACCAAGGACCTAGTGGTATTTCATAGTCCTACAGTTGCAGTTAAACAATTATACATATGTCTTTTTTTCAAGATGTCAAGCGATGCCATCACATTATAATTTTGAAATAACAAAAATACTGCATCCAAACAGAAATCAATACTTTTCCTCACACATAAAAGATGTATCCAATTACTCGACTATCAAATATCAAATTTTTTGACATCACTACTCAACACATCTCCAGGTACTTTGATGACATTTGCATTATATATTTACAGCTCCTTCAGGATTTGAAGTAGTTGAATGTTCCGACTGTTCAATAACCATTGCATGGGATAAAAACGTCCTAGACAACTGTCTCGGGTATGAGCTTCGTCATCGAGTTCCAGGAACAGATAATTGGGAAGTCACGAAGTTTTCTACTAAAGATGTTTCGTCAGATAAAAGCGGACGATGCATGTATACACTTCTAAATATTTCGCCTGACACAGGTTATGAAATCAAATTGTGTTCTGTTGATACCAATGGCAACAGTCAGTTTACGGAGTCTAAGACTAAGCAGACACTTAAACGAGGTAATGAAACATTTGATTTACTTTTCTTACTTAATGATCGTTTGACGTCTTGTTTCAAGATGATTGTACACAACTACTTTAGCGAGTCCTCTACTCTCTGATTTGATTGGGGGTCCGCCAGGGTATAACATGAACTTGTCATAACTGGTGTCCGTTCTTTATATTCCAATTTTCTGTTTTATACGATTTTCAATTACTGGTTTACAAAAGTGAAGGTATTGTACCTACACACACAGAAACCATTAGGCTGATGTTTCATATAATGTAGGTGGTTTGGTACTATTAACATGAATATTAACTATGTTGTCATTTTTATAAATTTCTTGTGTACAAAACTTTGAATTTTTCAAAACACTAAGGATTTTCTTGTCCCAAAAAGAGATTACCTTAGCCGTATTCGGCACAACTTTTTTGAATTTTGGATCCTCAATGCGCTTCAACTTTGTACTTGTTTGGCTTTATAGCTATTTTAATATGAACGTCACTGATGAGTCTTATGTAGACGAAACGCGCGTTTGGCGTACTAAATTATAATCCTGGTACTTTTGATAACCAATTAATCCCCCTTCGATGGTTTGCACTTGTCCTTAGGTAGAAATCTGGTGTACCGCAGTTGTCATTTTTAATGTCTTTTATAATTTTTACTCGTTTCTTGTCTTTTATATAGATTAGACCGTTGGTTTTTCCGTTTGAATGGTTTACACTAGTATTCGTTTTTCATTATATCCTCCTGTTCGGTGTGATCCTAGGCTCCATTTTGATGGTACTTGTCTATACAAAGTTCATGTATTTGGTTTTAATGTTATATTTGTTTTTCTCGTGGGATTTTGTCTGATGTTTGGTCCGTTTCTGTGTATGTTACATTGTAGTGTTGTGTCGTTGCTTTCCGCTTATATTTAATGCGTTTCCCTCAGTTTTAGTTGGTTACCCCGAATTTGTTTTTTGTCCATGGATTTATGAGTTTGAACAGCGGTATACTACTGTTACCTTTATTGATGACCGTACCTTGATCTATATGAGTTAACTTTTGTAAACTGTGACTTGGGTGGGCAGTTTTCTCATTGGCATATTTCTAGAGCTAGTTATAGTCGAAAAGCGCGTCTGACGTACTATAATAAGGTAGCACAATACAAATATTTTTTTCATTCCTAATCAGACAACTTTAAACTGATGTAATTCATTTCATCCTTCTTTATATTTTATAAATGAGGTACCAAAAGAAAGAAGAAAGATTATTCTTTCAAATTGTCATAATTTCATTATGACATAATTATTACATAATTAAATATTATGTAATTAGTGGCTATATTGTGTTGTCCACACTGGAATGAATTTAGCATCTTTGTTCTTCATAGCATCCCAAAATATTTTATGGATTCTTGTACAAAACAGTTTGACCTCCAAAACTGTGTCTCAGATTTCAAAAAAACATCAATAGAACAAATTTTAAACCCAATTGAAATTAGTGGTGTCTTATGAATTGATGTTGCAAACTTCATTGAAGATTTATGAGAGAATGAAATACAATAGGAAAAATCTGAGACACAGTTTTGGAGGTCAAACTGTGTAGTGCAAGAACCTATAAAAAATTTTGGGATGCTATGAGTAACAAAGAAGCTAAATTCATTCAAGTATGGACATAACACTATGGCAACTTATTAAATGTATTACATAACAATTAATTATGTAATAATTATGTCACAATGAGATTATCACAATTTGAAAGATTAATCCTTCTTCTTTCTTTTGGTACCTCATTTATAAAATTTAAAGACAGATGAATGGAATTACATCAGTTTAAAGATGTCTGATTGGGGATGAAAAATCTTTGTATTGTGCTACCTTAAAAGAATCGTTCTAGCATATATACAGATGATGGGAAGTAATTGTAAATAGTAAATATGCTCATAATTTATTCAAAATTCCGAAGGAATGAAATGTTAAGACATTCTTTCTGTTTGAATCCAATCGAATGTACACACATTGACTGCTTTCCAAAATGCACAGATGTTAATAAAAACTGATCTTGAATTCAGCTGTGACATTTTCTTGGTTTAGATATTTTATACTTTTGCTTTAATGAAAAATGAAATGTAAAATAGATTGATACTGTGTGCGTACAAGTTAAAATCAAAATGAACCAATAAATATCGTTCATTAACGTTACAAGGATATTTTTTTGGAAATCAGATTAATATTTTTTAATCTTGTGTGTCCTTAAGTTAATTCAGACATAGAACAGAATGTTATGCGGGTTTCTTCTCTGTAAATGGTTTAAGAAAAGAAGCCTATTTGTTTAATACTGGATTTTTGTAATAATTGGTAACTTACTCTAACTTTTCATGACTTAGTTCAATATGATAAGTACTATATGTCAATTGATAATAGAATATATATTCTGTACTGTATTGATGGATGTTAAACTATTTTTTTTGTATTAGGAACTTATCTACACGTAAAGTTAGTTGCAAAATCAATACACATGTTAAATTTACAATAGAAATATAAAAGTGTTGTCCTTTGAACTTACAGCAGTCTTTATTAGTTTTGCCACGGACTGGCATTTTGTTATACATGTAATTGAATGGAGAGTAACTTATTTTGTTTTAAAAAGATAAATTAAAATAATTATTGATTTAGCACTCAAAACGGATCACGCTTGCGTGGATCATTAACTCAAAAGCCGGAAACTTACCTTTGCTCATTTATCCAGAGTTCTTTGTTTAAAACGTGATTGGTAGGAATGTACATTGATAATAATACATTTTGTTATTTCAAATTTACTGTTTCGCTATTTTTTAATCACACATCGTTGTGTACAAGTACCTTGAAGTCTTATATTTTGTTGACACATTTTGCGACAAGTCGAAATATCAATATTCATGACTACAGGGGAAAATATAATACACATTGCCTATCAAATCGAACTCGTTAACATATTTATGGTCTTATTTGCTAGTTTCTGATTTGGTACTCGAACACACAAATACTAATTGCTATTCTGGTCAATTATCTTTTAAACGGTAATCTATTAATAATTGTTCAATTGACGAAAAAAAAAAAAGAGACGATACATATTACCAAGGACCTAGTGGTATTTCATAGTCCTACAGTTGCAGTTAAACAATTATACATATGTCTTTTTTTCAAGATGTCAAGCGATGCCATCACATTATAATTTTGAAATAACAAAAATACTGCATCCAAACAGAAATCAATACTTTTCCTCACACATAAAAGATGTATCCAATTACTCGACTATCAAATATCAAATTTTTTGACATCACTACTCAACACATCTCCAGGTACTTTGATGACATTTGCATTATATATTTACAGCTCCTTCAGGATTTGAAGTAGTTGAATGTTCCGACTGTTCAATAACCATTGCATGGGATAAAAACGTCCTAGACAACTGTCTCGGGTATGAGCTTCGTCATCGAGTTCCAGGAACAGATAATTGGGAAGTCACGAAGTTTTCTACTAAAGATGTTTCGTCAGATAAAAGCGGACGATGCATGTATACACTTCTAAATATTTCGCCTGACACAGGTTATGAAATCAAATTGTGTTCTGTTGATACCAATGGCAACAGTCAGTTTACGGAGTCTAAGACTAAGCAGACACTTAAACGAGGTAATGAAACATTTGATTTACTTTTCTTACTTAATGATCGTTTGACGTCTTGTTTCAAGATGATTGTACACAACTACTTTAGCGAGTCCTCTACTCTCTGATTTGATTGGGGGTCTGCCAGGGTATAACATGAACTTGTCATAACTGGTGTCCGTTCTTTATATTCCAATTTTCTGTTTTATACGATTTTCAATTACTGGTTTACAAAAGTGAAGGTATTGTACCTACACACACAGAAACCATTAGGCTGATGTTTCATATAATGTAGGTGGTTTGGTACTATTAACATGAATATTAACTATGTTGTCATTTTTATAAATTTCTTGTGTACAAAACTTTGAATTTTTCAAAACACTAAGGATTTTCTTGTCCCAAAAAGAGATTACCTTAGCCGTATTCGGCACAACTTTTTTGAATTTTGGATCCTCAATGCGCTTCAACTTTGTACTTGTTTGGCTTTATAGCTATTTTAATATGAACGTCACTGATGAGTCTTATGTAGACGAAACGCGCGTTTGGCGTACTAAATTATAATCCTGGTACTTTTGATAACCAATTAATCCCCCTTCGATGGTTTGCACTTGTCCTTAGGTAGAAATCTGGTGTACCGCAGTTGTCATCTTTAATGTCTTTTATAATTTTTACTCGTTTCTTGTCTTTTATATAGATTAGACCGTTGGTTTTTCCGTTTGAATGGTTTACACTAGTATTCGTTTTTCATTATATCCTCCTGTTCGGTGTGATCCTAGGCTCCATTTTGATGGTACTTGTCTATACAAAGTTCATGTATTTGGTTTTAATGTTATATTTGTTTTTCTCGTGGGATTTTGTCTGATGTTTGGTCCGTTTCTGTGTATGTTACATTGTAGTGTTGTGTCGTTGCTTTCCGCTTATATTTAATGCGTTTCCCTCAGTTTTAGTTGGTTACCCCGAATTTGTTTTTTGTCCATGGATTTATGAGTTTGAACAGCGGTATACTACTGTTACCTTTATTGATGACCGTACCTTGATCTATATGAGTTAACTTTTGTAAACTGTGACTTGGGTGGGCAGTTTTCTCATTGGCATATTTCTAGAGCTAGTTATAGTCGAAAAGCGCGTCTGACGTACTATATTAAGGTAGCACAATACAAATATTTTTTTCATTCCTAATCAGACAACTTTAAACTGATGTAATTCATTTCATCCTTCTTTATATTTTATAAATGAGGTACCAAAAGAAAGAAGAAAGATTATTCTTTCAAATTGTCATAATTTCATTATGACATAATTATTACATAATTAAATATTATGTAATTAGTGGCTATATTGTGTTGTCCACACTGGAATGAATTTAGCATCTTTGTTCTTCATAGCATCCCAAAATATTTTATGGATTCTTGTACAAAACAGTTTGACCTCCAAAACTGTGTCTCAGATTTCAAAAAAACATCAATAGAACAAATTTTAAACCCAATTGAAATTAGTGGTGTCTTATGAATTGATGTTGCAAACTTCATTGAAGATTTATGAGAGAATGAAATACAATAGGAAAAATCTGAGACACAGTTTTGGAGGTCAAACTGTGTAGTGCAAGAACCTATAAAAAATTTTGGGATGCTATGAGTAACAAAGAAGCTAAATTCATTCAAGTATGGACATAACACTATGGCAACTTATTAAATGTATTACATAACAATTAATTATGTAATAATTATGTCACAATGAGATTATCACAATTTGAAAGATTAATCCTTCTTCTTTCTTTTGGTACCTCATTTATAAAATTTAAAGACAGATGAATGGAATTACATCAGTTTAAAGATGTCTGATTGGGGATGAAAAATCTTTGTATTGTGCTACCTTAAAAGAATCGTTCTAGCATATATACAGATGATGGGAAGTAATTGTAAATAGTAAATATGCTCATAATTTATTCAAAATTCCGAAGGAATGAAATGTTAAGACATTCTTTCTGTTTGAATCCAATCGAATGTACACACATTGACTGCTTTCCAAAATGCACAGATGTTAATAAAAACTGATCTTGAATTCAGCTGTGACATTTTCTTGGTTTAGATATTTTATACTTTTGCTTTAATGAAAAATGAAATGTAAAATAGATTGATACTGTGTGCGTACAAGTTAAAATCAAAATGAACCAATAAATATCGTTCATTAACGTTACAAGGATATTTTTTTGGAAATCAGATTAATATTTTTTAATCTTGTGTGTCCTTAAGTTAATTCAGACATAGAACAGAATGTTATGCGGGTTTCTTCTCTGTAAATGGTTTAAGAAAAGAAGCCTATTTGTTTAATACTGGATTTTTGTAATAATTGGTAACTTACTCTAACTTTTCATGACTTAGTTCAATATGATAAGTACTATATGTCAATTGATAATAGAATATATATTCTGTACTGTATTGATGGATGTTAAACTATTTTTTTTGTATTAGGAACTTATCTACACGTAAAGTTAGTTGCAAAATCAATACACATGTTAAATTTACAATAGAAATATAAAAGTGTTGTCCTTTGAACTTACAGCAGTCTTTATTAGTTTTGCCACGGACTGGAATTTTGTTATACATGTAATTGAATGGAGAGACCCTTATTTTGTTTTAAAAAGATAAATTAAAATAATTATTGATTTAGCACTCAAAACGGATCACGCTTGCATGGATCATTAACTCAAAAGCCGGAAACTTACCTTTGCTCATTTATCCAGAGTTCTTTGTTTAAAACGTGATTGGTAGGAATGTACATTGATAATAATACATTTTGTTATTTGAAATTTACTGTTTCGCTATTTTTTAATCACACATCGTTGTGTACAAGTACCTTGAAGTCTTATATTTTGTTGACACATTTTGCAACAAGTCGAAATATCAATATTCATGACTACAGGGGAAAATATAATACACATTGCCTCTCAAATCGAACTTCGTTAACATATTTATGGTCTTATTGCTAGTTTCTGATTTGGTACTCGAACACACAAATACTAATTGCTATTATGGTCAATTATCTTTTAAACGGTAATCTATTAATAATTGTTCAATTGACGAAAAAAAAGAGACGATACATATTACCAAGGACCTAGTGGTATTTCATAGTCCTACAGTTTCAGTTAAACAATTATACATATGTCTTTTTTTCAAGATGTCAAGCGATGCCATCACATTATAATTTTGAAATAACAAAAATACTGCATCCAAACAGAAATCAATACTTTTCCTCACACATAAAAGATGTATCCAATTACTCGACTATCAAATATCAAATTTTTTGACATCACTACTCAACACATCTCCAGGTACTTTGATGACATTTGCATTATATATTTACAGCTCCTTCAGGATTTGAAGTAGTTGAATGTTCCGACTGTTCAATAACCATTGCATGGGATAAAAACGTCCAAGACAACTGTCTCGGGTATGAGCTTCGTCATCGAGTTCCAGGAACAGATAATTGGGAAGTCACGAAGTTTTCTACTACAGATGTTTCGTCAGATAAAAGCGGACGATGCATGTATACACTTCTAAATATTTCGCCTGACACAGGTTATGAAATCAAATTGTGTTCTGTTGATACCAATGGCAACAGTCAGTTTACGGAGTCTAAGACTAAGCAGACACTTAAACGAGGTAATGAAACATTTGATTTACTTTTCTTACTTAATGATCGTTTGACGTCTTGTTTCAAGATGATTGTACACAACTACTTTAGCGAGTCCTCTACTCTCTGATTTGATTGGGGGTCTGCCAGGGTATAACATGAACTTGTCATAACTGGTGTCCGTTCTTTATATTCCAATTTTCTGTTTTATACGATTTTCAATTACTGGTTTACAAAAGTGAAGGTATTGTACCTACACACACAGAAACCATTAGGCTGATGTTTCATATAATGTAGGTGGTTTGGTACTATTAAACACTTTGGTGTTGACATGAATATTAACTATGTTGTCATTTTTATAAATTTCTTGTGTACAAAACTTTGAATTTTTCAAAACACTAAGGATTTTCTTGTCCAAAAAGAGATTACCTTAGCCGTATTCGGCACAACTTTTTTGAATTTTGGATCCTCAATGCGCTTCAACTTTGTACTTGTTTGGCTTTATAACTATTTTAATATGAACGTCACTGATGAGTCTTATGTAGACGAAACGCGCGTTTGGCGTACTAAATTATAATCCTGGTACTTTTGATAACCAATTAATCCCCCTTCAATGGTTTGCACTTGTCCTTAGTTAGAAATCTGGTGTACCGCAGTTGTCATCTTTTATGTCTTTTATAATTTTTACTCGTTTCTTGTCTTTTATATAGATTAGACCGTTGGTTTTTCCGTTTGAATGGTTTACACTAGTATTTTTTTTTCTTTATATCTTACTGTTCGGTGTGATCCTAGGCTCCATTTTGATGGTACTTGTCTATACACAATTCATGTATTTGGTTTTGATGTTATATTTGTTTTTCTCGTGGATTTTGTCTGATGTTTGGTCCGTTTTTGTGTATGTTACATTGTAGTGTTGTGTCGTTGCTTTCCGCTTATATTTAATGCGTTTCCCACAGTTTTAGTTTGTTACCCCGATTTTGTTTTTTTGTCCATGGATTTATGAGTTTGAACAGCGGTATACTACTGTTACCTTTATTGATGACCATACCTTGATCTATATGAGTTAACTTTTGTAAACTGTGACTTTGGTGGGCAGTTTTCTCATTGGCATATTTCTAGAGCTAGTTATAGTCGAAAAGCGCGTCTGACGTACTATATTAAGGTAGCACAATACAAAGATTTTTTCATTCCCAATCAGACAACTTTAAACTGATGTAATTCATTTCATCCTTCTTTATATTTTATAAATGAGGTACCAAAAGAAAGATGAAAGATTAATCTTTCAAATTATGATAATTTCATTATGACATAATTATTACATAATTAAGTATTATGTAATTTATGGCTATATTGTGTTGTCCAAACTGGAATGAATTTAGCATCTTTGTTCTTCTTCATAGCATCCCAAAATATTTTATGGATTCTTGTACAACACAGTTTGACCTCCAAAACTGTGTCTCAGATTTAAAAAAAACATCAATAGAACAAATTTTATACCCAATTGAAATTAGTGGTCTTTTATGAATTGATGTTGCAAACTTCATTGAAGATTTATGAGAGAATGAAATACAATAGGAAAAATCTGAGACACAGTTTTGGAGGTCAAACTGTGTTGTGCAAGAACCTATAAAATATTTTGGGATGCTATGAATAACAAAGAAGCTAAATTCATTCAAGTATGGACATAACACTATGGCAACTTATTAAATGTATTACATTACAATTACTTATGTAATAATTATGTCATAATCAGATTATCATAATTTGAAAGATTAATCCTTCTTCTTTCTTTTGGTACCTCATTTATAAAATTTAAAGAAAGATGAGTGGAATTACATCAGTTTAAAGATGTCTGATTGGGGATGAAAAATCTTTGTATTGTGCTACCTTAAAAGAATCGTTCTAGCATATATACAGAGGATGGGAAGTAATTGTAAATAGTAAATATGCTCATAATTAATCAAAATTTCGAAGGATTGAAATGTTAAGACATTCTTTCTGTTTGAATCCAATCGAATGTACACACATTGACTGCTTTCCAAAATGCACAGATGTTAATAAAAACTGATCTTGAATTCAGCTGTGACATTTTCTTGGTTTAGATATTTTATACTTTTGCTTTAATGAAAAATGAAATGTAAAATAGATTGATACTGTGTGCGTACAAGTTAAAATCAAAATGAACCAATAAATATCGTTCATTAACGTTACAAGGTTATTTTTTTTGGAAATCAGATTAATATTTTTTAATCTTGTGTGTCCTTAAGTTAATTCAGACATAGAACAGAATGTTATGCGGGTTTCTTCTCTGTAAATGGTTTAAGAAAAGAAGCCTATTTGTTTAATACTGGATTTTTGTAATAATTGGTAACTTACTCTAACTTTTCATGACTTAGTTCAATATGATAAGTACTATGTGTCAATTGATCATCGAATATATATACTGTACTGTATTGATGGATGTAAAACTATTTTTTTTTGTATTAGGAACTTATCTACACGTAAAGTTAGTTGCAAAATCAATACACATATTAAATTTACAATAGAAATATAAAAGTGTTGTCCTTTGAACTTACAGCAGTCTTTATTAGTTTTAACACAGACTGGCATTTTGTTATACATGTTATTGAATGGAGAGTTACTTATTTTGTTTCAAAAAGATAAATTAAAATAATTATTGATTTAGCACTCAAAACGGATCACGCTTGCATGGATCATTAACTCAAAAGCCGGAAACTTACCTTTGCTCATTTATCCAGAGTTCTTTGTTTAAAACGTGATTGGTAGGAATGTACATTAATAATAATACATTTTGTTATTTAAAATTTACTGTTTCGCTATTTTTTAATCACACATCGTTGTGAACAAGTACCTTGAAGTCTAATATTTTGTTGACACATTTTGCGACAAGTCGAAATATCAATATTCATGACTACAGGGGAAAATATAATACACATTGCCTATCAAATCGAACTTCGTTAACATATTTATGGTCTTATTTGCTAGTTTCTGATTTGGTACACGAACACACAAATACTAATTGCTATTATGGTCAATTATCTTTTAAACGGTAATCTATTAATAATTGTTCAATTGACGAAAAAAAAGAGACGATACATATTACCAAGGACCTAGTGGTATTTCATAGTCCTACAGTTTCAGTTAAACAATTATACTTATGTCTTTTTTTTCAAGATGTCAAGCGATGCCATCACATTATAATTTTGAAATAACAAAAATACTGCATCCAAACAGAAATCAATACTTTCCCTCACACATAAAAGATGTATCCGATTACTCGACTATCAAATATCAAATTTTTTGACATCACTACTCAACACATCTCCAGGCACTTTGATGACATTTGCATTATATATTTACAGCTCCTTCAGGATTTGAAGTAGTTGAATGTTCCGACTGTTCAATAACCATTGCATGGGATAAAAACGTCCAAGACAACTGTCTCGGGTATGAGCTTCGTCATCGAGTTCCAGGAACAGATAATTGGGAAGTCACGAAGTTTTCTACTACAGATGTTTCGTCAGATAAAAGCGGACGATGCATGTATACACTTCTAAATATTTCGCCTGACACAGGTTATGAAATCAAATTGTGTTCTGTTGATACCAATGGCAACAGTCAGTTTACGGAGTCTAAGACTAAGCAGACACTTAAACGAGGTAATGAAACATTTGATTTACTTTTCTTACTTAATGATCGTTTGACGTCTTGTTTCAAGATGATTGTACACAACTACTTTAGCGAGTCCTCTACTCTCTGATTTGATTGGGGGTCTGCCAGGGTATAACATGAACTTGTCATAACTGGTGTCCGTTCTGTATATTCCAATTTTCTGTTTTATACGATTTTCAATTACTGGTTTACAAAAGTGAAGGTATTGTACCTACACACACAGAAACCATTAGGCTGATGTTTCATATAATGTAGGTGGTTTGGTACTATTAAACACTTTGGTGTTGACATGAATATTAACTATGTTGTCATTTTTATAAATTTCTTGTGTACAAAACTTTGAATTTTTCAAAACACTAAGGATTTTCTTGTCCCAAAAAGAGATTACCTTAGCCGTATTCGGCACAACTTTTTTGAATTTTGGATCCTCAATGCGCTTCAACTTTGTACTTGTTTGGCTTTATAACTATTTTCATATGAACGTCACTGATGAGTCTTATGTAGACGAAACGCGCGTTTGGCGTACTAAATTATAATCCTGGTACTTTTGATAACCAATTAATCCCCCTTCAATGGTTTGTACTTGTCCTTAGTTAGAAATCTGGTGTACCGCAGTTGTCATCTTTTATGTCTTTTATAATTTTTACTCGTTTCTTGTCTTTTATATAGATTAGACCGTTGGTTTTTCCGGTTGAATGGTTTACACTAGTATTTTTTTTTTCTTTATATCTTCCTGTTCGGTGTGATCCTAGGCTCCATTTTGATGGTACTTGTCTATCCAAAATTCGTGTATTTGGTTTTGATGTTATATTTGTTTTTCTCGTGGGACTTTGTCTTATGTTTGGTCCGTTTCTGTGTATGTTACATTGTAGTGTTGTGTCGTTGCTTTCCGCTTATATTGAATGCGTTTCCCTCAGTTTTACTTTGTTACCCCGATTTTGATTTTTGTCCATGGATTTATGAGTTTGAACAGCGGTATACTACTGTTACCTTTATTGATGACCATACCTTGATCTATATGAGTTATATTTTGTAAACTGTGACTTGGGTGGGCAGTTTTCTCATTGGCATATTTCTAGAGCTAGTTATAGTCGATAAGCGCGTCTGACGTACTATATTAAGGTAGCACAATACAAAGATTTTTTCATTCCCAATCAGACAACTTTAAACTGATGTAATTCATTTCATCCTTCTTTATATTTTATAAATGAGGTACCAAAAGAAAGATGAAAGATTAATCTTTCAAATTGTGATAATTTCAGTATGACATAATTATTACATAATTAAGTATTATGTAATTAGTGGCTATATTGTGTTGTCCAAACTGGAATGAATTTAGCATCTTTGTTCTTCTTCATAGCATCCCAAAATATTTTATGGATTCTTGTACAACACAGTTTGACCTCCAAAAACTGTGTCTCAGATTTCAAAAAAAACATCAATAGAACAAATTTTATACCCAATTGAAATTAGTGGTCTCTTATGAATTGATGTTGCAAACTTCATTGAAGATTTATGAGAGAATGAAATACAATAGGAAAAATCTGAGACACAGTTTTGGAGGTCAAACTGTGTTGTGCAAGAACCTGTAAAATATTTTGGGATGCTATGAATAACAAAGAAGCTAAATTCATTCAAGTATGGACATAACACTATGGCAACTTATTAAATGTATTACATAACAATTAATTATGTAATAATTATGTCATAATGAGATTATCACAATTTGAAAGATTAATCCTTCTTCTTTCTTTTGGTACCTCATTTATAAAATTTAAAGAAAGATGAGTGGAATTACATCAGTTTAAAGATGTCTGATTGGGGATGAAAAATCTTTGTATTGTGCTACCTTAAAAGAATCGTTCTAGCATATATACAGAGGATGGGAAGTAATTGTAAATAGTAAATATGCTCATAATTAATCAAAATTCCGAAGGATTGAAATGTTAAGACATTCTTTCTGTTTGAATCCAATCGAATGTACACACATTGACTGCTTTCCAAAATGCACAGATGTTAATAAAAAATGATCTTGAATTCAGCTGTGACATTTTCTTGGTTTAGATATTTTATACTTTTGCTTTAATGAAAAATGAAATGTAAAATAGATTGATACTGTGTGCGTACAAGTTAAAATCAAAATGAACCAATAAATATCGTTCATTAACGTTACAAGGTTATTTTTTTGGAAATCAGATTAATATTTTTTAATCTTGTGCGTCCTTAAGTTAATTCAGACATAGAACAGAATGTTATGCGGGTTTCTTCTCTGTAAATGGTTTAAGAAAAGAAGCCTATTTGTTTAATACTGGATTTTTGTAATAATTGGTAACTTACTCTAACTTTTCATGACTTAGTTCAATATGACAAGTACTATGTGTCAATTGATCATCGAATGTATATACTGTACTGTATTGATGGATGTAAAACTATTTTTTTTTGTATTAGGAACTTATCTACACGTAAAGTTAGTTGCAAAATCAATACACATATTAAATTTACAATAGAAATATAAAAGTGTTGTCCTTTGAACTTACAGCAGTCTTTATTAGTTTTAACACAGACTGGCATTTTGTTATACATGTTATTGAATGGAGAGTTACTTATTTTGTTTCAAAAAGATAAATTAAAATAATTATTGATTTAGCACTCAAAACGGATCACGCTTGCATGGATCATTAACTCAAAAGCCGGAAACTTACCTTTGCTCATTTATCCAGAGTTCTTTGTTTAAAACGTGATTGGTAGGAATGTACATTAATAATAATACATTTTGTTATTTGAAATTTACTGTTTCGCTATTTTTTAATCACACATCGTTGTGTACAAGTACCTTGAAGTCTAATATTTTGTTGACACATTTTGCGACAAGTCGAAATATCAATATTCATGACTACAGGGGAAAATATAATACACATTGCCTATCAAATCGAACTTCGTTAACATATTTATGGTCTTATTTGCTAGTTTCTGATTTGGTACTCGAACACACAAATACTAATTGCTATTATGGTCAATTATCTTTTAAACGGTAATCTATTAATAATTGTTCAATTGACGAAAAAAAAAGAGACGATACATATTACCAAGGACCTAGTGGTATTTCATAGTCCTACAGTTTCAGTTGAACAATTATACATATGTCTTTTTTTCAAGATGTCAAGCGATGCCATCACATTATAATTTTGAAATAACAAAAATACTGCATCCAAACAGAAATCAATACTTTCCCTCACACATAAAAGATGTATCCGATTACTCGATATCAAATATCAAATTTTTTGACATCACTACTCAACACATCTCCAGGCACTATGATGACATTTGCATTATATATTTACAGGTCCTTCAGGATTTGAAGTAGTTGAATGTTCCGACTGTTCGATAACCATTGCATGGGATAAAAACGTCCAAGACAACTGTCTCGGGTATGAGCTTCGTCATCGAGTTCCAGGAACAGATAATTGGGAAGTCACGAAGTTTTCTACTACAGATGTTTCGTCAGATAAAAGCGGACGATGCATGTATACACTTCTAAATATTTCGCCTGACACAGGTTATGAAATCAAATTGTGTTCTGTTGATACCAATGGCAACAGTCAGTTTACGGAGTCTAAGACTAAGCAGACACTTAAACGAGGTAATGAAACATTTGATTTACTTTTCTTACTTAATGATCGTTTGACGTCTTGTTTCAAGATGATTGTACACAACTACTTTAGCGAGTCCTCTACTCTCTGATTTGATTGGGGGTCTGCCAGGGTATAACATGAACTTGTCATAACTGGTGTTCGTTCTGTATATTCCAATTTTCTGTTTTATACGATTTTCAATTACTGGTTTACAAAAGTGAAGGTATTGTACCTACACACACAGAAACCATTAGGCTGATGTTTCATATAATGTAGGTGGTTTGGTACTATTAAACACTTTGGTGTTGACATGAATATTAACTATGTTGTCATTTTTATAAATTTCTTGTGTACAAAACTTTGAATTTTTCAAAACACTAAGGATTTTCTTGTCCCAAAAAGAGATTACCTTAGCCGTATTCGGCACAACTTTTTTGAATTTTGGATCCTCAATGCGCTTCAACTTTGTACTTGTTTGGCTTTATAACTATTTTCATATGAACGTCACTGATGAGTCTTATGTAGACGAAACGCGCGTTTGGCGTACTAAATTATAATCCTGGTACTTTTGATAACCAATTAATCCCCCTTCAATGGTTTGCACTTGTCCTTAGTTAGAAATCTGGTGTACCGCAGTTGTCATCTTTTATGTCTTTTATAATTTTTACTCGTTTCTTGTCTTTTATATAGATTAGACCGTTGGTTTTTCCGTTTGAATGGTTTACACTAGTATTTTTTTTTCTTTATATCTTACTGTTCGGTGTGATCCTAGGCTCCATTTTGATGGTACTTGTCTATCCAAAATTCGTGTATTTGGTTTTGATGTTATATTTGTTTTTCTCGTGGGACTTTGTCTGATGTTTGGTCCGTTTCTGTGTATGTTACATTGTAGTGTTGTGTCGTTGCTTTCCGCTTATATTGAATGCGTTTCCCTCAGTTTTACTTTGTTACCCCGATTTTGATTTTTGTCCATGGATTTATGAGTTTGAACAGCGGTATACTACTGTTACCTTTATTGATGACCATACCTTGATCTATATGAGTTATATTTTGTAATCTGTGACTTGGGTGGGCAGTTTTCTCATTGGCATATTTCTAGAGCTAGTTATAGTCGAAAAGCGCGTCTGACGTACTATATTAAGGTAGCACAATACAAAGATTTTTTCATTCCCAATCAGACAACTTTAAACTGATGTAATTCATTTCATCCTTCTTTATATTTTATAAATGAGGTACCAAAAGAAAGATGAAAGATTAATCTTTCAAATTGTGATAATTTCAGTATGACATAATTATTACATAATTAAGTATTATGTAATTAGTGGCTATATTGTGTTGTCCAAACTGGAATGAATTTAGCATCTTTGTTCTTCTTCATAGCATCCCAAAATATTTTATGGATTCTTGTACAACACAGTTTGACCTCCAAAACTGTGTCTCAGATTTCAAAAAAAACATCAATAGAACAAATTTTATACCCAATTGAAATTAGTGGTCTCTTATGAATTGATGTTGCAAACTTCATTGAAGATTTATGAGAGAATGAAATACAATAGGAAAAATCTGAGACACAGTTTTGGAGGTCAAACTGTGTTGTGCAGAACCTGTAAAATATTTTGGGATGCTATGAATAACAAAGAAGCTAAATTCATTCAAGTATGGACCTAACACTATGGCAACTTATTAAATGTATTACATAACAATTAATTATGTAATAATTATGTCATAATGAGATTATCACAATTTGAAAGATTAATCCTTCTTCTTTCTTTTGGTACCTCATTTATAAAATTTAAAGAAAGATGAGTGGAATTACATCAGTTTAAAGATGTCTGATTGGGGATGAAAAATCTTTGTATTGTGCTACCTTGAAAGAATCGTTCTAGCATATATACAGAGGATGGGAAGTAATTGTAAATAGTAAATATGCTCATAATTAATCAAAATTCCGAAGGATTGAAATGTTAAGACATTCTTTCTGTTTGAATCCAATCGAATGTACACACATTGACTGCTTTCCAAAATGCACAGATGTTAATAAAAAATGATCTTGAATTCAGCTGTGACATTTTCTTGGTTTAGATATTTTATACTTTTGCTTTAATGAAAAATGAAATGTAAAATAGATTGATACTGTGTGCGTACAAGTTAAAATCAAAATGAACCAATAAATATCGTTCATTAACGTTCCAAGGTTATTTTTTTGGAAATCAGATTAATATTTTTTAATCTTGTGTGTCCTTAAGTTAATTCAGACATAGAACAGAATGTTATGCGGGTTTCTTCTCTGTAAATGGTTTAAGAAAAGAAGCCTATTTGTTTAATACTGGATTTTTGTAATAATTGGTAACTTACTCTAACTTTTCATGACTTAGTTCAATATGATGAGTACTATGTGTCAATTGATAATAGAATATATATACTGTACTGTATTGATGGATGTTAAACTATTTTTTTTTTTGTATTAGGAACTTATCTACACGTAAAGTTAGTTGCAAAATCAATACACATATTAAATTTACAATAGAAATATAAAGTGTTGTCCTTTGAACTTACAGCAGTCTTTACTAGTTTTGCCACGGACTGGTATTTTGTTATACATGTAATTGAATGGAGAGTTACTTATTTTGTTTCAAAAAGATAAATTAAAATAATTATTGATTAAGCACTCAAAACAGATCACGCTTGCATTGATCATTAACTCAAAAGCCGGAAACTTACCTTTGCTCATTTATCCAGAGTTCTTTGTTTAAAACGTGATTGGTAGGAATGTACATTAATAATAATACATTTTGTTATTTAAAATTTACTGTTTCGCTATTTTTTAATCACACATCGTTGTGTACAAGTACCTTGAAGTCTAATATTTTGTTGACACATTTTGCGACAAGTCGAAATATCAATATTCATGACTACAGGGGAAAATATAATACACCTTGCCTATCAAGTCGAACTTCGTTAACATATTTATGGTCTTATTTGCTAGTTTCTGATTTGTTACTCGAACACACAAATACTAATTGCTATTATGGTCAATTATCTTTTAAACGGTAATCTATTAATAATTGTTCAATTGACGAAAAAAAGAGACGATACATATTACCAAGGACCTAGTAGTATTTCATAGTCCTACAGTTTCAGTTGAACAATTATACATATGTCTTTTTTTCAAGATGTCAAGCGATGCCATCACATTATAATTTTGAAATAACAAAAATACTGCATCCACACAGAAATCAATACTTTCCCTCACACATTAAAGATGTATCCGATTACTCGACTATCAAATATCAGATTTTTTGACATCACTACTCAACACATCTCCAGGTACTTTGATGACATTTGCATTATATATTTACAGCTCCTTCAGGATTTGAAGTAGTTGAATGTTCCGACTGTTCAATAACCATTGCATGGGATAAAAACGTCCAAGACAACTGTCTCGGGTATGAGCTTCGTCATCGAGTTCCAGGCCCAGATAATTGGGAAGTCACGAAATTTTCTACTACAGATGTTTCGTCAGATAAAAGCGGACGATGCATGTATACACTTCTAAATGTTTCGCCTGACACAGGTTATGAAATCAAATTGTGTTCTGTTGATACAAATGGCAACAGTCAGTTTACGGAGTCTAAGACCAAGCAGACACTTAAACGAGGTAATGAAACATTTGATTTACTTGTCTTACTTAATGATCGTTTGACGTCTTGTTTCAAGATGATTGTACACAACTACTTTAGCGAGTCCTCTACTCTCTGATTTGATTGGGGGTCTGTCAGGGTATAACATGAACTTGTCATAACTGATGTCCGTTCTTTATATTCCAATTTTTTGTAATATACGATTTTCAATTACTGGTTTACAAAAGTGAAGGTATTGTACCTACATACACAGAAACCATAAGGCTGATGTTTCATATAATGTAGGTGGTTTGGTACTATTAAACACTTTGGTGTTGACATGAATATTATCATGGGGTTCGTGTTGTTTATTCTTTAGTTTTCTATGTTGTGTCGTGTGTACTATTGTTTTTCTGTTTGTGTTTTTTATTTTTAGCCATGGCGTTGTCAGTTTGTTTTAGATTTATGAGTTTGACTGTCCCTTTGGTATCTTTCGTCCCCCTTTTTTTAACTATGTTGTCATTTTTATAAATTTCTTGTGTACAAAACTTGAATTTTTCAAACACTAAGGATTTTCTTGTCCCAAAAAGAGATTACCTTAGCCGTATTCGGCACAACTTTTTTGAATTTTGGATCCTCAATGAGCTTCAACTTTGTACTTATCTGACTTTATAACTATTTTAAAATGAACGTCACTGATGAGTCTTATGTAGACGAAACGCGAGTTTGGCGTACTAAATAATAATCTTGGTACTTTTGATAACCAATTAATCCCGCTTCAATCGTTTGCACTTTTCCTTAGTTAGGAATCTGGTGTACCGCATTTGTCGTTTTTTATGTCTTTTATAATTTTTACTCGTTTCTTGTCTTTTATATAGATTAGACCGTTGGTTTTTCCGTTTGAATGGTTTTACACTAGTTTTTTTTGTCTTTTATAGCTTCCTGTTCGGTGTGAGCCTAGGCTCCGTTTTTATGATCGTTACTTGATCTATATTAGTTAACTTTTGTAACTGTGCCTTGGGTGGACAGTTTTCTCCTTGGCATATTTCTATAGTTATTAATAGTCGAAAAGCGCGTTTGACGTACCATATTAAAAGAATCGTTCTAGCACATATACAGAGGATAAGAAGAAAATTGTAAATACTAAATATGCTCACAATTGATCAAAATCCCGAAGGAATGAAATGTTAAGACATTCTTTCTGTTTGAATCCAATCGATTGTACACACATTGATTGCTTTCCAAAATGCACAGATGTTAATAAAAACTGATCTTTATTTCAGCTGTGATATTTTGTTTGTTTAGATATTTTTTACGTTTGCTTTAATGAAACATAAAATAATAGATAGATTGATACTGTCTGCGCACCAGCTTAAATCCATCTTCGTTAGCCAAGGGTTACGATCCACTCCCGCTCTCTTCACCCTTGGCGGATTGAGATAATATTTCGGAGACACAAGGTAACGATTTGTATTGGTTGCAGTAGAAACTCGCTGCATCCAATCAAAAAGCGCCTATAACATGATCAGGTGTAAATGTAGAAAGTGTTTGTAAACAATTGCCACGTGTTTATTGTGTAACAAGTCTTTACAACACTAAACATACGACTATATTTAGTAACAACTTGAATGTTTTTATTCAACTAATAGAAGTTCCTGTGTATGTTTCATGCACAAATGCATGAATGTTGACGTATATTTTCCGGCTTTACCAAGTGGGTATAATCTAGACGCTACCGTGTTTTTACCTCCAAACTGAAGAGTACAAGTGCTACCATTGGTCAAGAAAAATGAATTCGGAATGGACGTGACTTTAATCTTCCAATGGATGGCGCAAATTGACATCACAAATGTTGGCTCAATCTGCCAAGGGTGAAGAGAGCGGGAGTGGATCGTAACCCTTGGCTTGCGAAGATGGCTCAAATCAAGATGAACAAAAACAAATCGTTCATTTATGTTACAAGATTGATTTTTTTAATTCAGATTAATATTTTTAAGCTTGTTTGTCCTTAAGTTATTTTGGACTTAGAAAAGAACGTAATGCATTTTTAAAGCGGATTTCTTCTCTGTAAATGGTTAAGGAAAGAAGGCTATTTATGTAACACTGGAATTTTTTAATGATTGGTAACTTACTTCAACTTTTCATGACTTAGTTCAATATGATAAGTACTCGATATCAATTGATAAAAGAATATATGAACTTTACTGTACTGATGGATATACATGTATAACTATTCTTTAGTATTAGGGACTCATATACATGTAAAGCTAGTTCAAAATCAATACAAATATTAAATTTACAATAGAAATATAAAAGAGTTGTCCTTTGAACTGACAGCAGTCTTCATTAGTTGTGCCACGGACTGGCATTTTGTTATATCTGTATTTGAATGAAGAGTAACTTATTTGGTTTGAAAAAGAAAAAAATAGATTAATTATTGACTTAGCACTCAAAAGGTGCCACCTGAACTAGGCCTAGTATATTTTTAAATTAAAGAAAAAGTTAATGAAATGAATCTGTATCAGTATTTTTAATGCGATGAAAGACACCATGTGACAAAGTTTATTAATCAATTGTTTAAGTGCAACAGAGCTGATATTCTGAGATCTACAAACAAAACAAAAACTGATGTTTTTTTTGTAATACCACAATGGTTTTCCGTTATTATTCTTTTTTATTTATTTTTTTTGCACTTTGCTAAAAATTGTGCAGAATTTATCTTTTTTTCAAATTAGAATATACTTGACACGAGTAAAGTTTTATCCTGTACAATAAATACTATAGAAAAATAAAAACTTAACATTTCATTACATGTACGAAATTAATCATCACTGGAAATTAACCAATGAAGTTTTCTCTTTTTTTTAACCTGTGGACAAGTTTTAGGAACTATGTGTCGTAAAAACTCATCAATAACACAGATAGCCGCTATACACATTATGACAATTGACTGGATCAGTTCCAAATTCACGTTGCAAAATGATTGTATTATATTTTTCGGATCGTAACAACAAATAATACACCTGCTAGTTAAATTTTGAAGTTGGGGTTAATACATTTACCAAACTGCTATCCCGGTTTTGTAATATATCTATAACCTTTATAGCCTTGTGTTACTAGTTGAGTAAAAACCAATAGTGATCAGGAGAATTTGTGCTTGTCCTGTCATCATTATTTTCTTTTGATCATGACATTGCTGGTATTGTTCGGCAAAATGTTTGTAATAATTCCATTTGTGTTCATCTCAAAACTAGGAATGACCACAAGTACTCGTAAACTCGAGAACTTGCTCGTAAGACAGATTACTCGAGTATATTTGTAGTATTCGGATACCCGCTTGTCTTTTAAAATCGTGAGACATATCTCTTCTCTTTAGGTCCCTTTTAAATACCCGTTTTTTAATGATAATTAATTTCTAGCAATACAGTTCTTAGAGACATTTGTACTGGTGTTGATATTCGGATCACACTTTTATGGATCATTAACTCAAAAGCCGCAAACTTACCGTTACTCATCAATCCAGAGTTATTTGTTTCAAACGTGATTGGTATGAATGAACATTTAATATAACACATTTTTATTTGAAGTTTACTGTCTTGCTATTCTATAATCGTTGTGTACAAGTAATTTATAGTCTAACATTGTGTTGACACATTTTGGGACAAGTCGAAATATCAAAATTCATGACAACAGGAAAATATATTACACATTGCATATACTAGTAACTCGAATTTAGCTTGAACGGACAAAAACGCCTTACCAGGATTTAAAAAAAAGATTAATGAAAATTGAACATAATTACCTAGGACTAGATAATAGTCTAAGGCATCTTATACCATAACTTATAGCTCATTTACTACATACTCCATTATACAATCTAATTATGTAATTAATGAATATCTATAGGAGCATTATTACTAAAACAACAGTATTTGGAAACCGTAAAACACAAATTTAATAGTTAACAAAGGAGTGATGATAATTAACTTATTGATGCCATTATATAATTTTCTTAGGGTCCTCACATGGTGAATTTGATTTGTTTGTATCTTAAAGTATCATTTTGACATCTTTTTTTCTGGGACGAGACAATTAGGTAGCTTACAATGGTATAGAGGTGTGGGAATGACTCAGATTAGCTAAGATTTAGAAAAATGCATTTTGCTCATAGCCTACCTATGTTTGGGATAATTTGAAATGATAGTTAAACGCCAACATTCAAATCGTTATTTAAGTTTGATTTCCCAGCAGGCGCTCTCTAATTAATTTATTCCTGAAAATTTACTATTTCTCTTTTTCTGTATTCCTTTATTGTCGTACTCATATTTCTTTTATGTCGACACGCACGTGAAAGGAAAAGAAGTTGTTAAATAATAAAATTGATCTGCATGAGGTTGCCATTTTTTTATTTATTTAGTAAACAATTTCGTCTTGCTCACACTTGTAAATAAAGTAACAAATCAATGAACTTTTAAAACTGTGTAAAATTGTAATACCGGTCACTGGTTAAAAATGTGTGTTATTTGTGTAAAAGCAGCAAATGACAAATGAAAATTGAAGTGGGGTTACGAAGGGGTTATCTTTATGTAGAATGTAGAATAAATTTTGCAATAAATAAACATTTGACAAACCGGACTAGCTATTTTGCCCTTGCACGGTCATCCCTGGCCCAAAAGGAATATTAAAAAAAAACTATCTTTATATTTTCGGCATTCAAAAACGTTTTTAAGAGCAAATGGTAACTTTAACATTGTAAAGCACGTCGGATAAAAATCAAACATTTCCGCAATGTTTCTGTCGTATGTATAAGGCATAGTTTAGCGGTAATTACAAGATAAGAAAACTAGTTGGCTATTCTAACTTCACAAGTTTAATCCAGGTGCTCTCGTTGTATAGTCCACGTTTAATATTCAAATAAAATTCATTGGTCGTGATTTCATAACTTTGATGAATTGTTATATAAATTATTTTAAAAATAGTTGCGAAAATGGCCGTAAAAGTGCGGCAAGGAAACACGTTTTCATTTTGCGGAAACGTGAACGAAGGAACGTGCTACAAATAAAGACCTGCTATTGCTTGTCAATGATTCAAACTTACAAAATAGTAAAATATAATTGATGATCAATGTTAAAATTATTGGAAACTTTTGTGATCATGACACTACCTATGTTATGTACTATAAATACCCGAATTTGTCAATTATGCCACATCTTATTATCTGTATATTCATCATATCAAAATATGACAATGAAACGAAAAATGAAGTACTGTGTCCATACATGGCGCTATTTTTATGACGATATCAAAGTCGTGTACATATATACGAAAAGAGAGACAGCAACTCAACCACACAGCATATTAGAATGTGAACTTTAAGCTCTTGTGTGATTCCTTTCCATGGGATTTGACATTAAAAAATATTACTGCTTTTGCCTGAGCATACCGGAATCGTAACTATTTTCTAGGAAAAGTAAGTTATTTATTTCCGGAATCGTACACTTGTATTGCAAGTAACGGCAAGTTTTATATGAGCAGTGTATTTGTTTCAATGTCAGGATATAAAGCATAACTACTGTTAATGTCTATGGATGTGTTAGTTTACTTTGTTTCTCTAATGAGATCCTAGTCGTTTTTTTTTAAGGATGCATCCAATTGCATCTTTCCATTTGAAATATATTTCCGTGACGTAAATTAAAAAGATTACTCACTTCGATAAAATAAAATTAAGTGAAAATGAAACTTCTTCTCGCATGTTGCACTTTGTGTAATTGTTCACAAAAAAATATTGACAAAATTTAATAAATAAGCCACAATTTGCTTCCTAAATGGATATGTTTTAAAACCAGGGGCCTAAAGCTAGGTAAAGCCTATCTCTTGATAAAGTTTCTTAAATTCGGCAACTTTTAGAGACCGACCTTGCATTGAAATTCAGAATGCAAATGGGGAACGACTGACATTAACATATGTATATTCCATAAATACATGTAGCACAATCAAGGTTAAGTTTATACGATAAAGTTTATTTTAATGCGTATTTTAATTTTTCAAGTAAATATAGGAGAATTATTTGGGAGCAAATTCTTTTGTTCTATTATATATAAAGTTAAAAACCCAAATTTGTTAGCGGTGTTTGTCTAGTTTGTTCAAAACTTTTTTTATCTGGGACTAATATACATTTCTATAAAAAAAATTTATTCCCCAGTATTTATATAACACCTTTATTAAATTCCTTAACTTGACTATCAACATGGCTATAGAAATTATTGTCAGAGGTACTGTTAGAAAACTCTGCCAGGTATTCAAACGATTACGTTATAGATAATGCATATTTTAAGGTTTTTCTTGTAGTAGAACACACCGAGGGGTGTCAGGATTAATCAAATGAAAGACCGACCGTAGGGAGGTCTTTCTTTGAGCAATCCTGACACCCCGAGGTGTGTTCTACGACAAGAAAAACCTTAAAATATTCATTATCTGACTTATATACCGTCAAAAAAATATTATTTTTTATAAAGATTTGCAAAACTTAGTATCCTATTTTACCGACAACACTAAAATGGGATATTCCTTTCTAATGCGTTCAGGTTTTAATACGCCGTACGGCTCATTTAGAATGTGAAATAAAACTCACTAATGAATCTATATATAAACCTTTTAAAAAATATTATTCATACATAATAAAAATATTACTGTAACTGCATGAAGTAAGACACAAATGTATTGTTACCATCCGATAACGGTGTATGACAAATACAAGACACATTGTAATTAATTTATTGTACCACTTAATTTATGGAAAAGGAGGAGGGGTATGTTTTTTGTTCTATTTGTAATGTCATTTCTATCGCGGAAAAGTGGTTATTTTTTTAATAATTTTAATAGAATCGAATGAAAAATTCAGAAAGATTGTCTTTTGATCGAAAAGCAATACATTTTATTAACAGATAATCAGGATATAATTATATACCCTCCGCACCCGACCCTTTTCTGAGTTACGTTAATGTTATTCAATAGAATATAAGGTTATCTTATTAGTTGATTATTTGATAGAGTAAAAGGTATACATAAATTTTAAAAAAAGTTAAGAACTGACACGAAGACGAACATAAATACATGTAGGTCACAGTATGATTTCCTATTCAGCGTTTATGTCCTGAACATTCATGAAATATTTGCCACTGGACGTAAAGCAAGCAGCCAAAAATCAATCAACCTATTCAGGACTAAATAAGATTTTCAAAATCTAACACACGAAATGTTAAATCTGGCTTTTTATTTATGAAGGTCTATATTAAAATTCATCTCACATATATGACAGTCAATGTTTCTTTATTGTAGCGATAAATTAACAAAACTTCACGTTATTTGTTTCTAAAATTAAAATGCAGGCAATGAAGTTTTTTTTTTACATCTATCATCGATTGAACTTTAGAAAATAAATTTCCAAATCGGCAACAAAAAACTATCAGACGAATAAAATTTTGAAGTAAATTATAGATTGCATTTTTATCAAGGAAAATAATGACCTCACACAGGTCATTATTTTATGCCTTGAAGCATATTTCATTGAAACATGGTATCGTCCGGGTTGATTCTGCAAAAGAATAACCTGTCATTCTGAAAGAAAATAACTCCATATAGGTATATAATATAGGGCTAAAACTAAAACTGCTGTTGGGCAGTGTACGCGAGAACGATTATTTGGAATTTTATTTAAAAAAAAAATCTGTTATGATATACATCATGTGTACATGGATATACTATATTACTAAACCTATGCGTGTACTTAATTAAACCACCAGTTGTTTTTTTTATGAAATACATTTCTAGTGCAATGAATAATATTTAATTACAACCAAAGATTTGAGGACTTAACAATTCATTGAGATATTTTAAATCGAAAAAAAATGAAAAATGTAAGTTTGTACTACTTGTCAATAATAATGGATATGACAAAACAAGTAGATACTAATTCACAATACGACATGCATTGTAATATATGTCAATGGACGTTACATTGCATCATTTATTTCGTCTGCGTCTAATATTGCTATTGGTTTCCTTTTTTAATTAAATATACATGAATACATTACAAGTTATTCCTATGTTATCTCATTTAGATATTTAATGCAAAGTAAATTTTAAAGATGAAAGCTCATTAGTTCGATAATGCTTAAAACTAAATATACACTGGAAGTATTTGTATAACTGCTATGTTTCGAATCACTAACATTAATTTGTGTAAATAAATAAAGGATGGCAATGATCGGTATAGCAGTGAATCTACGTCTCAATCCAGCTCCATAAAGATATAACAGAATATTCAAGATAGAAGACTCAAACATAATTGCCAATGAAATAAACTATGCTGGGGATTTCAAATTAGCCCAATTAATGTGTGTAAGTACTATAACCACTGAAACCGTAACACTGCCGTAGTGTACGTCTATCGTATCTGTAACAGGACGGCGTATGGTAATCATGCTACCTTACTTAGTTAAAAAAAGTACATAACAACCCTTTCTTTGAGCACAATACACTCAGTAACATACAGCTTCCTATTTTGCATGGATTGGTAGCAAATGTTTCTTTACTCCTTAAATGGAAAGTTCGCCAAAAAAATAAAAACTGATATCATGTCCATTCTGTATAAAAATGCTCAAATTCATCAATAATAAAGTGTTCTTCTGCTAGATAAAAGATTTCCAACGATTTCAAATTAAGAGTATCAATTCTTTGCGTGCGACCATTTTGTCATCTTCTCCGATTAGAAACCACGATATGTCAATAAACCACACAGGACCAAAACTACAGTAACACAATGTAGTCGTAATTTCGTGACGGTATCTTGTCAATCGTACGGGTGTTTTATCCGACTAACTAACTTGATACGGAAAATGAAATTATTTTTAGTTCACCTGTCCCTAAGTCATCACTTTGCGTCCGGCGTCCGGCGTCCGGCGTCCAGCGTCCGTCGTCCTTAACTTTTACAAACATCTTCTCTGAAACTACTGGGCTAAATTAAACCAAACTTGGCCACAATCATCAACGGGGTTTCTAGTTTAAAAAATGTGACCGGTGACCCGGCTTACCAATCAAGATGGTCGCCATTGGTAAAAAAAAATATGGAAAAAATGTAGATTTTGGCTGATAACTCTGAAACCAAAGCATTTAGAGCAAATCTGAAATTGTGTAAAATTGTTTATTAGGTCAAGATATACATGATATATCTGCTCTGAAATTTTCAGATGAATCGGTCAACCCGTTGATAGGTTGCTGCCCCTAAATTGGTTATTTTAAGGGAATTTTGCCGTTTTTTTTTAATATCTTGAATATTATTATATATAGAGATACACTGTAAACAGCAATAATGTTTAGCAAAGTAAGATCTACAAATAAGTTAACATGACTAAAATGGTCACCTAAACTCTGAAGGAGTTTTTGCTTTTTATAGTAATTGTTCACCAATTTTTCATCAATTCATGTAATCCATTACAAACATCTTCTCCAAACTTGGCCACAATCATTATAAGGGTATCTTGTTTAAAAAATGTTTGGGATGACTCAGCCAACAAACTTATATGCATGGCCGCCATAGCTAAAAATATGACATAGGGGTAAAATAAAGATTTTGGCTTATAACCCTGAAACCAAAGCATTTAGAGCAAACTTGACTGACGTTATATTGTTTATTCAGTCCAAATCTATCTGCCTTGACATTTACAGATGAATGGGACAGCTGGTTGTTTGGTTGCCTCCCACCAATTGGTAATTTTTATGAAAATTTAGCCGTTTTTGTTTATTATCTTGATACCTATCATAGATAGAGATAAACTGTAAACAGCAATAATGTTAAACCAAGTAAGATCTATAAATAAGTCAAATGACCAAAATGGTCAGGTGAACCCTTTAATCATTATCCCAATTGGCTAGATATGTTTTAAACTCACGGTTCTAGCATTTGTTATTCTAGTCTTTAATTGTAACATCAAGTAATATAACTGTCAGTGCAATTTCAATAAATTTTTTTAGACTTGGGTCACTAGTTGGAGTAGAAATCAGTAATGATAAGGAAAATTTGGGCTTGTCATTTTGTTATTGTTTTCTTTTACTTCAAACTGCTCAAAGTCTAAAAAGAAAATAGTTTATGCTCGACCAGTAAGATCAATTATAGCTTTAGCTTCATAACCTTTCAAACAACCTAGAATTAACTAAAGATATAATTGATAATTAAGATATTTGTAGAGTTTATAATGAAAATCCAAGTTGATTTAAAAAAGTTATCAAAATAATTAAAGATTAAGTTAAATCCTTTAATTTGACAGCAATGAACCACACTACTACTTTTTACTTTCTACCAGAACAACCTGGTGTAATTTTGTAAGATGAACATAAAATTGAGTTAGATGGGCTGATTCACACCAATCAAGACTAAAAGTGATGGTCGAGTTTTGTCGAGACAGGTTGAAAACCATATCATACAGAACATTTGTACTAAGTTTCAAGTTGATTGGACTTCAACTTCAGCAAAAACTACTTTGGCCGAAAACTTTAACCTGACTGGACCACAATTTCACCTGAAGCGAGACAGACGGACACACAGACTTACGCTAGAAATTGACAATGAGGGTCGATTGAAAACTAAACTTTACGACAAAAGATCTAGCGATGATTTCAGCTTTCCAATTGTGAACTTTCCATTTCTAAGTAGCAACATTCCAGCAGCACCTGCATACGGGGTATACATCTCCCAATTGATACGATATTCCCGTGCTTGCATTTCCTATCATGATTTTCTCGATAGAGGGTTACTGCTCACAAGGAAGCTATTAAACCAAGAGTTCCAAATGGTGAAGTTGAAATCATCCCTTCGTAAATTTTACGGACGCCATCACGAGTTGGTTGACCGTTATGGAATAACCGTTTCACAAATGATATCGGATATGTTCCTTACGTCGTAACTATAATCCCCTTCCCTTTTATGAATGTGACCTACCGAATTAGACTATTTACCGGATTTGTAATCACATAAGCAACACGACGGGTGCCACATGTGGAGCAGGATCTGCTTACCCTTCCGGAGCACCTGAGATCACCCCTGGTTTTTGGTGGGGTTCGTGTTGTTTATTCTTTAGTTTTCTATGTTGTGTCATGTATACTATTGTTTTTCTGTTTGTCTTTTCATTTTTAGCCATGGCGTTGCCAGTTTGTTTTAGATTTATGAGTTTGACTGTCCCTTTGGTATTTTTCGTCCCTCTTTTACGCATGTTACGAACAGACCTTAAGACATTATGTTCCTAGGTGAGGTATACATACTCGTATGGATGATTATACATAAAATTTCGATCTTCGATCAAAAATTGATGACAAGTAATAGTCTCTCTCAATACTAGCATTCAATTTATCAATAGCACAGTTTCAGTTGTATATTCCGATAATCAGTGTCGTTTCAATGATTCTCGAGGCCAAAATATTTGATTATTATAATACAAAAAATCGGCGTTACGCTTAGACCCAAATAAGACCCACGTTGAACAACTAATTCAACCTAAGGATCACTGATGTAGTAAAACTAGAACATGGAATGATAGAGCTATGCAAGAGGATATAAATGAACAGCAAATTGTTCATGACAGTACCGAAATACTTGCTAATAGGCTGGCGATCCTCTCTAATTTTCTGGCTTTACCACAAACAAGGTCAATACAACATTTGTGTTGTTTTCCAACACTTTTTTCATCAGTTTAAAGGATTGTGTCAAATCTTCCATTGTAATCAAAGTAGAAAAGATGCATCTTAGCGTCAATAAACGTATTAAAAGTAAAATAGATAAACAATATTTAACAGATCTTATAAGTCCTAGTCTTATTGATATACTTATTATGAGCTTTCGGAAAACGAATTTCACACGTATTTGATCTTACATGTAATGTTTACACATTTCAACTTAGTTAAAAAAAATCATCATGCAATTAATAGTGGAACACCAGATATATTCCAATTTAACTGCACCAAATCTTTTATTGATAAAAATTATATAAGAGATGGTGATAAAAGAAGGACCCAAGGAAGAATACTAGATCGTCTCATATGCTATGCAATGTTAAATCAAAGCATAAAAAAATTATTTTTATTTTTAGATTAGTCTGTTTGTATGTGAATTTGTTCACTATATTGGTGTCTTGCCGCTATGGTACTTTTTGTTTGTTCTATTACACATCATATTCTTTATATTTATGTCAAACATCATGTCACCAAAAAAATCTTATTTAAGTTTTGCCAGAAGCCATAAACCAATTGACAGAGGAAGATAGAACTAGATACGAAAAACTAATGCAAAGTGAAAAAAGTGAAAAGAGGTATTTTGTAAGAACTATGATAGTTGGTAAGGAAACAGTTGGTAAAACATGTCTCTTAAGAAGATTATTGAAGGAGGACATATCAGATGTTACCAGTACAGACGGCGTGGATATTGTTGTTCGTAGATGTAAAATAAACATAGACGATGGAACATGGACAATCGGCAAAGGTATACAACATGTATAAATATAGTGGTTATACAAAATGGATATGAATGTACAGAATAAAACGATCGAATACAGCATATTTACATACGACTAAATATATTAAGGATTACAAAAATACAAGTAAAACACGATATAGTCTTTGTCACGCAAATATTATTTTCTTCCAAATTGCCTTTTGTGGTTCATGGCGAACTATTTTTTTGCAACTCAACAATTTTAAACGTTCACTGTTAAAAATTAACATTGCGCCGTATCTCAAAGAGGGTTCGTAGTTATTAACCTCTTCTTCGTTTCAAATCACTAAACTAAAAAAAATAGCTACGTATTAGTAGCGTTACGTTACATTACGATAGTGCGCGTAAAAGCCCAGAAGTTATTTAATTACTTTAGGGGTTATCCATAATTGTAAACCATTTTCCAAAGTGTACAAAACATGTGTAATACATTTTAAGGTTTTTAGTTCGATATTCATGACATTCTGGAGACTTCAAATGCCAAGCAGATATTAATATATTTTTAAATACAAATGTAATGAACAAAAACCCTGTTAAAGGTTTTTCACATAATACAAACTATACTCGCCTCCTTCACACAAATTACATAGCAGTACTTTGTCCATCTGTAACTATAGTAAGTAGATACCCATCTTTACAATAGGTCGTGACACACTTTTACTACACCAATAAATCCATCACATCTTTCGATAACATTTTCCATAATTTTTTTTAAAAAAGCCTACAGATGATACAAACATATTCTAAATCAAGAGTTTCCCCATAAATTATAGTGTTAAATGTTGAAAAAAAAATTGATTACCAGCATCGAAAAAAACCCGGAATAAAACGTTTGCGCGGAAAAATGTCTGGCTCAGATAAATTAACAAAATACCCCTCCCCTTTTTAAGTTAAGTGTTTGCTTCTTTATAAAAGCCATTTTGATGATTTGCAGTAGTTTAAAAATAATAAAGATGTCTCGATTAACATGATTAAGCATTAGAAAACGTAGGCTGCAGGCGAAGAATATATTTTTTTTTTCATAAAGCCAATGCATTACATCGGTACAGAGATTGAAGGAGAAGAAGGAATGATATATTAGGGATCACTATATTCCTATCTTTTCTGTTTGTTTCAAATGGTATTTCTTCTCAAAGGAGTATTTGGCAAAGGGAGGGGGTAATGTTTTTTTTTTCTAGTTTTAAGGGTAATTTAACGGATCCGAGATACGTGTACTAGACAAACAATACATTTACCTCACACTTTTGAAGTAATGCATTTATGAGTGAATCGTTGTTTGGGTAAAGACCAGTGGCAAACATTTCTGTGCAAGTCAAGTCGATTCGGAAAGACCTTAATTTTCAAATGAATTATGTGTTCGGCAATGATGCTGTTTGAGTCTTGATAAGGGCTTAACAAAAGCTACGTTGAGTTTAAAAAAAAATATATATATCAAGTTTATACAATTATTTCTGTAAAGAACTTTATTAATAATTGTTATACATATCAATTTTATTCAAAAATTATTTCTTCCTTAAATATACACGATGAAACTTATGTTTTAAATGCCTAGTTTTGTGTACACTTAATCTACACAAGGCCTACATCGAGTATCGACTGCATGTAGACAAAACATGATTTACACTACATGTAAACATTGAATTTTATCAATGGGAACGTAATTTTGTTTAGTTTACGTGTGAGTTACACTTACACAACACCGAGTTTAGGTCAATGTGAACACGGCCTTATTTGACTCAAGATAAATGTTTAACAGATATTTGACATGTAAATTGTGTTTGTAAGACTGACCATTGTCTAGTTTTGACATGTTAAAAAATAGGCAGAACAGTAAATATTCAACATGTTACCCTTCCTTTTTCACGAATGTGACCTACTGAATTAGACTTTTTACGGGTTTGTAATATATAAGCAACACGAAGGGTGCCACATGAGGAGCAGGATCTACTTACCCTTCCGGAGCACCTGAGATCGGTCACATTAGAGAAGAGACATTTGAACTATAGATGAAATAGTTAGGTACTGGAATGAAGTAAATACTAGTATAGGGAACAATATATTGTATGTTAGGATCTAACTTTACTGTATTGTTAGACGTTTACAGCGTTTTGAGCCCATCATAGACAAGGTGTTACTGTCGAGGTGACACTAGCCAACCATTTGTATTTCAAGTAATGTTGATATTCCCTCCTAAGTAACAAGCAACACATTGCTATGTTTCAATGTATCCATAAAATAAAGGTTACACTCCTAAATAATAGTATTATAGTAAGTTACAATCGTATTATCAAGTGACGGTTTTGAAACTTGTTGTAAAAAGGTTAAAGTGAGTTTTACAATGAAAAATTAAAGAAAAATTGTTTCTTTTTTGTCATTTAGAAATTGATGATGATAAGGTTGACCGGATTAAGAGGGCACTAATTCCATCAGACGAGAATAGAGACTCTCAACATATGCAGGAAGATGAGACAAATGATATGAATATAATAAACAGTGATGATATATCTATTGATAAAATAGACACGACAACAGAAGCAAAGGTCGGCATGGATAAAGGTGATGATAAGAATGAGTCAGCATTGGTTATACATGACAATTTAGATACCGATACAAAGGTGGGTTTTGCGAAAAATGAAGATACGAATGAGACTGCATCATTGGTAACACATAAAGGCAACAGCAGTATACCGCTGGTCGATTTAGCTACCGATACAAAGGCTGGTCTTGAGAAAAATGAAGATACGAATGAGACTGTACCATTGGTAACACATAAAGGCAACAGCAGTATACCGCTGGTCGATTTAGCTACCGATACAAAGGCTGGTCTTGAGAAAAATGAAGATACGAATGAGACTGTACCATTGACAATGCCTGATGATTTGCTGTCTAGTGTGTTTTCGAAGTCCAATGAAAACAAACTTTCGAACCTGTATGCTTTATGTGAGTTATGGGACTTTGCGGGACAAAAAGAATTTTATGCTACACATCAAGCATTTTTGACAAGCTGTGCAGTATATCTTGTGGTTGCAGATATGAAGGACGACATAAGTAAACAAGGCTTAAGTCAGTGTTTTGCCGAATTTCAGAATATTGGAGGTATGTTTTTGTATCAGGAAATCAAGCAAATTAACGCATTACAATTTAAGATTTGCAGATATCCACAACTGATATAGATATATAGATATTTTTATTTGTTAGTACAACTTGTTACATATACATGAAATACAATGTATTTCAATTTGAAAACAAAAACAGTCAACAAACATGTATATTTATACTACCAGCCTTTATAGGCTTATGGTGCACTGTCATTTATGTACGAAAACTTATATGGATACAATTCAGAATCCATTAATCATTATTATATCTGATCATTCTTATTAGATACAATGTATTTTCAATATATCAGTTGTGTTTAATTATTGAATGAGAAAATAAAGTTGAAAGTAACTTAAGTTAATAACTTTCGATTTGATAATGTAAGAGTTGTACCTGGAAAATTAAGAAGATAAGAAGTGTCTCTCTTTGTACGTATCCACATTATATTAGGAAAAAATAGAAATTGAAATAACAGATAAAGAAGAATCTATTATCTATAATTGACTGAATTATGACAGTTGATCTATATAATAACTATTTATCCCATTTTCTTAGATAGCAAAATAGTATGTAAACACTATATCTAATTTTGAAAAGATATAATTGAAAATGTAAATGTATAAAAGTAAAAAATGACACTATTTATCACAGTAAGTATATAACAAGCATGTGTAACAATAAACCAGACCCTTTTTAGTACAATGCACCTATCATAAAATAGATATTTCATGACTAAAGTGTGTCATCATGTGTAGTTTACCTTTTTATCTTGTTGTTAATTTGGGTTACCTTTTTATATCAAAATTGAAAATTTAACATTTGTTTCTTATTTGGATGTTTTTTTTTCTTTCTTTTTTTAAAGATATCTTTGTCAGCGTATAAAGTGGTTCTATCTATTTCATGTATGCTTGTTCCAGCGACCATACATGTATATTCCACTAAGTGTTTTGTCTTGAATTAGTTTGAAACATTAATAATTGAATCTTGTTGCAACAGTAAAATGACTCACAATACATATCCTCAACCCTCTTCAACTTTGTACTCTATTTGGCCTTTTAAACTTTTTGTTATTCGAGCGTCACTGCTGAGTCTTTTTTTAGACGAAACGCGCGACTTGCGTACATATAAAACTGATCCTGGTTACGATGAGTTTATAAACAGATTGTATGTACTGTAAATGCTGATATGTAATCTCTCTTACTGTTACATTTGTATTACAATTAAATTGTCAAATGACTGATGGAAAATTTGACTAACAAATTGGTAAAATTTGAACATAAATATATACATATATATTTGTTATCCGAAATATCTAATTTTTTTTCATTTTATAGTTATTTCATAAATATATATATGACAAGTCAAAAAGGGTACAACATCACCATAAAATAACTATAAAATGAACAAATATTAGATATTTCGGATAACAAATATCCTTCTTCGGTTATAGCACGATGTCAAATGATATCATGTCGATATATTCAAATTAAGACACTATCAAAATCTTATAGGTTTATACAATTTAAGCGGACACCACAGACGCTGGTACAATTTTAAAATTTCCAAACAAGGCGCAAAGATTACAAAGATAAGCCAAATAAAAATAGTTATTTGCGATATGAACTGGCACAGCTCTAAATTTCCATAGGTTGTGACAGTTTAAATGTTATAACTGCATGGCGGGCAGTCCTCAAACAAAAAATCAAAAATGCCCTAAACGATCCAAGTTGGTATAATATTTCAAATTTGACAACGGTAGGGAAATTGCAACAGAAACTACATATTTAAGCCTCCCAAACGAATAGCAGTTTAATAATGATTAGGAAAATAAGTTTTCTCTGTTCTAATTTCCCCATAAAAATATTGGCATAAGACGGGGCCATCTTTGTTCCCAATGCTGTTCCATTAACTTGGAGAAAGTGTTCACCATTGAATGTGAAGTTATTGCATTGTAATACCAAAGTTAGGAGCTGGATAAGACATTCAGTTGGTGGATGTAAGGTGTTACGAGAATTCCAGACTTCCCTACATGCTTCAATACCATCGTCATGGGGGATGTTAGTATAGAGGGAGGTAACATCAAGCGAGACAAGGATCGTTTCAGGTGGAAGAGGGTTCAAAGATTCCATTTTTTAAGATAATGTGTTGTGTCTTGTATATAGGATGGTAAATTTTCTACATGTGTTTTGAGATGAAAGTCAATAAATTCTGATATTTTCTCTGTAGGGTGGTCATTGCGGAAACAATTGGTCTACCTGGATTATTGACTGTTTGTATTTTGGGCAGAAGATAGAAACGCCCCGGCTTTGATTTTTCAGGTTTAAGATATTTAAATGTGTTTTCATCAATGTGTCTCTGTTCACACATGTTTTTCAGGTTTGTGGTGATCTCATTCTTGAATTGAGGGGTAGGGTCAGAGTCTAATTTCTTATACCATCTCTCATCAGAGAGTTGACATTCTGCCTCTTGAATGTAGTCACATCTGTCCATGAAGACAACAGCGCTACCTTTATTTAATGGTTTTATTATAATCAGCTTTTAACTTTTCGATAAAATTATTATCTATTACCGAGTAACACCTGCTTACCGAGATACAAACTAAAATAACATACTATGGAGATTTTATTTTTCATAATAAACCGACAGGTCAATGAGCATGATAAGCAATAAACGCATCGAACAAAAAAAAATATCAATTAGGCGGAATATAAAAAATACAGAAATGATTCACATCTTAATCAATTCTTTTAAAGTCTAAAACCAAATAATGTATTGCAAGGAAGAAACCTTTTTTATTTCGTAAAAGTAGAAATCAATGGTGCTCGGTTTTCTCAACCACGACTCCTCAGTTATTAATTTTGCAATTGGTAGAAAAAAAGGTTTCAACTGCCTTAAATAACTTTATAACTATTTTGATCTGAGCGTCACTGATGAGTCTTGTGTAGACGAAACGCGCGTCTGGCGTACTAAATTATAATTCTGGTACATTTGATAACTAATTAAACAAAGTTGACATTAAATAGATTTGGATTTTTTTTGTAGGTCCTCTTTAATAGGTTATATAGTTTATTAATGGAATAAACATTTATACCTCTAGGGGTTGAAGGCATAAACAATAAATACAATACAAATATAAACACAATGCACAGATAATAACCTATTAAAACTCATATATAAAGCAGTAGAAGAGTAATATTTACGCAAAGGAAACTTGGATAGAAAATATTTTCTTATACAAAATTCGTTATTCACTATTACATATATATTCAAATGATGTTCGCTATATCTTATTGTTTTCTCATTTTTCTCTGTAGTATCCAAGGTTTTCCTAATTGGTCTCAAAACGTTGTTTATTAAAAAATAATTATCTGTTTCAGAGTATGTTGATTTTTGGTTTGATTCTATTCATTGCCATCGAACGGCCGACACACAACGTGTTAGTGATGGGCACTTCGATCCTCCAATTTTATTAGTTTTCACTGGAAAGGATAAATATAACGAGGTAATATAATTGTAGAGCGTTGCCTCACTTTTCCATCTACGTGTTCTACAAAACTTGACTTCTTATTATCCGTTCATGATCGGTACGTTATCATACAATTATGCGCTACGTTGACATTAATCAAGAGAAGATTAAATACCAAAGTCACCTTACTACCTTCAAAGATCATCAAAACCCTCTAAAATAAGTAACCTACATTGTATACACAAATGAATGACAACAACATGCGAAAATCATTATTCATTAAAAAAAGCAAGATCGTACAGTGTAATAATATTATGACAGACAACAATTGGAATGCAGGCTTCTTTTAAACAGGCACATTTAGAACTTTTGATGCCAAACCTGTTAAAGATCGCTCACCGCAACAACAACCTTGGCCAAAAGCTTTACACAACAAATTACGAATAAACATAAATATGTTTAATAAAGCGATTTATCGTTGTCTGCTCAACATCAAGTGACAATTTATTTCATGCATATTCACAACAAAGCTATATATACAGTTCAATTACATATGATCTGCTATAGGAAACAAAAGGAATTTAGTCTGGGGACTGAAAAACATTTATTTGTTGGACCGGAACATGCATGTTGCCTCCGTAGAGGTCACATCAAGACCCGTTCAGAAGTTAACTATAACGTTAAATATGTATGTGTTTCTTGTTATTGTCTAGACAAAACATATTAAATACTATCTTACCACAAAAAAAAAAAAAAACAGGAATGCGTAACACATCTCAATTTTATTCTTTGGAGGGTTAATAATTTTCCTGTCGATTTATAGAAAAATTTCACATCAATTTCAAGTGATTTTTGTATGCATAACATGTTAGGAATGATGCCGTGGTCAATATGGCATGCATATCAAGATAAGGATTAAAGTTCAGCATTGTACAATTTATTTTTGTAACATGTTATTGGTTTCAATGGTAATTTAGATTCCAAGACCCGATAAGTACATTTATAGGAGAGAAAATGACATGGTTTTAATGAGATTGTAAAAAAGATATAGGATTATATATATTCTTAGTTCATAAGGGACTAATTCGTTGCTGTGTATCTGACGCCCAGTGGCAAATATTGTATGCAGGTTCAGAACGACAACAAATAACCATAATAAAGTAGGTTCTCACATAGAGTGTCGACCTAAGTAATGGTTGGAAAACTTAAAAGCCACTTCGAAATTGGGGTTATAAAGAAATTTAGCCATGTAACATGTTACAGTATGGGCCTTTCAAAGAGTTCATGCAAGTGTTCTTAATGTGCAGATACCTCTGTACTCTCTACATTATTCACACTGAACTTCACGACCCAAGAAGTAATACGTTGAAATAAAGGTTACATATATTGGGGTTCATAATCTATTCAAATCATTTCATTAATTATTGATATTGTATCAATCATGACAATTGCTGATTTTTATATCTATTTTTTGTAGGCAGATTTTAAGACGAGAGAAAAGGAACTAGATGATCAAATAAGCCAGGTTCTTGGATTTCAAACCAAATATCATCACCTGCACAACAAGTTTTATCTGTCAAATACAAATGACAGTGACGAAGAATTTGAGAAGTTGAGATACGCAATTTACGAGTCCGCACGGAAAATGGGAAATTGGGGTAATGCTTTTCCTATTCAATGGATTATTTTAGAACATCTGATCGAAATAAATAAGAACAGTGGAAAAAAATTCATCAACTTTACTGAAATGTCAAATCTGGGTAAACATCCTGAAATCAACATTCTCAAAAAGGAGGATTTGTTGTTGTTTCTTCGATTTCAGCATAATGTGGGGAACATTATTTTCTTCGAAAATATACTGGATTTGATTATATTAAGGCCTCAGTGGTTAGCAGATGCTTTCCGATGTTTAGTCTCAGACAGAGTCGAAAACCGAAGATTGCATCACCTCGAGGACTGGACACTGTTTAAAAAACAAGGCAAAATAAGTGAATCATTAATAAAAGAACTCTTCGAATCAAAAGATGGAAGTCAATTTTCAGGACAGAAAAACAATTTATACAAAGTTATGGAAAAACTCGACATAATAGTTAAAATTGAGAACTCAAGTTATTATATAATGCCAAGTGCAATGCCGTCCTCCACCTTTGAATTTGTATGTGAAAAATTTGGCATTCTTACACAAAATTGTAAAAGAACTTCCTGGCTTTGTTTTAAATTTGAATTTCTTCCACCTTCTTTCTTTAACCATCTATCTGCCTGGTTTATAAAACACTACAACCCTAGCAAGGTAGAGGGTGGTATCGCATTATACCGTGGCATTTGTATGTTTGACATTGATCGATCTGGTGGTACAAAAATTCTAATTACCATGTCAACTGATACAATTGCTCTTCAGATAGTGACGTTTTCCGAACATCATGCGGGATTCGGAAGCGCGTGTAGCAATATATACAATAAAGTAACTCTTCTATTTGAAGATATAAAACAGAGGTATAGGGTGATGATGTCTTTTAAACTCCATTTCAAATGCAGTGATGGCTATTATTATAAAGACACATTTGAATATGAGAAATTGAAAAGCGAGAAGGAGTGTTTCTGTATTCAGCATAAGCAAATGCATCGATCTGAGCAGTTATATTCGCCCTGGATGAATAATGAGGTATGTTTTTAAAATGAAATCATTTTAAATTGAATGAATTATAATTTGGATTCCTCAACAGTCTTTTCTCAGTTTGGTTATTATTAAATTTGTGCTCACCAGTAAAGGGTGCAGTTCTCGGTTGGACACACAATTATTTTTTTTTTAATTGTGTAGGAAGTTTATTAAATCAATAGGCTCAAACATTTGGATAATCGAAACTTAATTTCAATGTAGTTTAATTGTAATATGTATATTATAGTAGAGTTAAATGATGACTATAAAACAGATTTGATATAATTACGAATTAGACAACTCTTCACAAGGGACTAAAATGACCCAGAAATTAACAACGTTAGGTCACTGCCTTCAAAACTGAGCAAAACCCATACCACATAGTCAGATATAACAGGCCTCGAAATGACAAATGTAAAACAATTCAAACGAGAAAACCAACGGCCTAATTTATGAACAAAAAAAAAAATAACTAAAAAAAAAAAGGTAACAGCAACAAACGACAACCTCTGAATTTCAAATTCCTGACGTGCGACAGGTACATGCATACAGAATGTGGCGGGGTTAAACAGGTAAACTTAATCTTCTTAACCTGGGACAGTATTCAGTGTTCAATTGAATTTAGACATGTTTGACTCTAACACCGAAACATAAATCAAATGCGTGAATGCTATTTATAAAGTATGCTATTAAGACAAATTGATTTTTTTTTATTAAAACGGAAAAAAATCCACTTTTTTCGAAAGTTCATAGTGCAGTCAAAGAACGCAGATGACAAAAGAAGAAATACATTAATTTATTAGCGTGAACACAGTTTTAAACATATGTAGACACATTTAAAATGTACAAAAAAATGTCGTGACAAATTTCGAATGTATATTTTTTTCAAAGGAATTCATCATTTTATCAATATGTTGACACAAAGTCAAAGTTTAGCATTCATCATACTTTTCAGAATGACAACACACAATTCATACGCATTCAGACACAAATTAGTGGCTTGGATCTGGTGACATTGTAGTAAATACATATTTACGTCTCTTTTATAAATTCATTGACACAATTGAAAAATATTTTAAAATTAAGACTAGAATTTTAGCGTAAAGAACCACATGTTGATAATCTCCGGTATTATATATGTATCTTGTCATATGCGAAAGATCAACCATGGCGTTATAGTAACTTCATCATAAAGCGTACCATATTACAACACCAAATGCACTGCATTTCGACATTGCATGTCTCTTTGGTAAACACGAGGTCCAAATATCAAAATCTAAACGTTGAAGAACAGGTAAAACTATAAAGGACCAAAAGTAAAGTTAAACCCCAACTTGAAATCAGATATATGCACGGCTTCATTTTAAAAGATAAACAATATCTGAACTTAAGATACCTTTGTTGATTCAATATCAATCAGATTTATCGATCATAGCTAAAACGTTACCAAGAATACATATCTAGCCAGTCATCCGTAAAGACAGATCAGTATGTAGTACTGGCTAATAGAATAGATTAATGATATCCTCGGGGACTAAAATTTTATTAGTAGACCTATTAATCCAGTGGTAGTAACAAAGTAAACATACACGGCACCAATATATTTATGATATCCTCGGGGACTGAAAGTCTATCAGTAGACCTATCAATCCACTAGTAGTTACAAAGTAAACATACACGGTACCAATAAATTAATGATATCCTCTGGGACTAAAAGTCTATCAGAAGACCTATCAATCCAGTGGTAGTAACAAAGTAAACATACACGGTACCAATAGATTAATGATATCCTCGGGGACTGAAAGTTTATCAGTAGACCTATCAATCCAGTGGTAGTAACAAAGTAAACATACACGGTACCACTAGATTAATGATATTCTCAGGGACTAAAAGTCTATCAGTAGACCTATTACCCTAGTGGTAGTAACAAAGTAAACATACAAGGGACCAACAGATTAATGATATTCTCGAGGACTGAAAGTCTATCAGTAGACCTATTAATCCAGTGGTAGTAACAAAGTAAACATACACAGTACCAATAGATTAATGATATCCTCGGGAACTAAACGTCTATCAGTAGACCTATCAATCCAGTGGTAGTAACACAGTAAACATATACACGGTACCAATAGATAAATGATATCCACGGGGACTGAAAGTCTATCATTAGACCTATCAATCCAGTGGTAGTAACAAAGTAAACATACACGGTAAAAAAATGTACCAATAGATTAATGATATCCTCGGGGACTAACAGTCTATCAGTAGACGTATCAATCCAGTGGTGGAAACAAAGTAAACATACACGGTACCAATAGATTAATGATATTTTTGGGGACTAAAAGTCTATCAATATACCTATCAATTTAATGGTAGTATCAAAGTAAACATACACGGTACCAATAGATTAATGATATCCTCGGGGACTTAAAGTCTATCAGTAGACCTATCAATCCAGTGGTAGTAACAAAGTAAACATAAACGGTACCAATAGATTAATGATATCCTCGGGGACTAAAAGTCTATCAGTACACCTATTAACCTAGTGGTAGTAACAAAGTAAACATACAAGGGACCAACAGATTAATGATATTCTCGGAGACCGAAAGTCTATCAGAAGACTTATCAATCCAGTGGGTAGTAACAAAGTAAACATACACGGTACCAATAGATTAATGATATCCTCGGGAACTAAACGTCTATCAGTAGACCTATCAATCCAGTGGTAGTAACAAAGTAAACATACACGGTACCAATAGATTAATGATATCCACGGGGACTGAAAGTCTATCATTAGACCTATCAATCCAGTGGAAGTAACAAAGTAAACATACACGGTAAAAAAATGTACCAATAGATTAATGATATCCTCGGGGACTAAAGTCTATCAATAGACCTATCAATTCAATGGTAGTAACAAAGTAAACATACACGATACAAATAGATTAATGATATCCTCGGGAACTAAAAGTCTATCCGTAGACCTATCAATCCAGTGGTAGTAACAAAGTAAACATACACGGTGCCAATAGATTAATGATATTCTCGGGGACTAAAAGTCTATCAGTAGACCTATCAATCCAGTGGTCGTAACAAAGTAAACATACACGGTACCAATAGGTTAATGATATCCTCGGGGACTGAAAGTCTATCAGTAGACCTCTCAATCCAGTGGTTAGTAACAAAGTAAACATACACGGTACCAATAGATTAATGATATCCTCGGGAACTAAAAGTCTATCCGTAGACCTATCAATCCAGTGGTAGTATCAAAGTAAACATACACGGGACCAACAGATCAATGATATTCTCGGGGACTGAAAGTCTATCAGTAGACCTATGAATCCAGTGGAAGTAACAAAGTAAATATACACGGTACCAATAGATTAATGATTCTCGGGGACTTAAAATATATCAGAATACCTATCAATCCAGTGGTACATATAGTAACAAAGTTAAGATTACATGGTACCAATAGATTAATGATATCCTTGGGGACTAAAAATATATCAGAAGACCTATCAATCCAGTGGTAGTAACAAAGTAAACATACACGGTACCAATAGATTAATGATATCCTCGGGGACTTAAAGTCTCTCAGGATACCTGTCAACCCAGTGGTAGTAACAAAGTAAACATACACGGTACCAATAGATTAATGATATCTTCGGGGACTAAAAGTCTATCAATAGACCCATCAATCCAGTGGTAGTATCAAAGTAAACATACACGGTACCATGCAATAGATTATTGATATCCTCGGGGACTTAAAGTCTATCAGTAGACGTATCAATCCAGTGGTGGAAACAAAGTAAACATACACGGTACCAATAAATTAATGATATTTTTGGGGACTAAAAGTCTATCAATAGACCTATCAATTTAATGGTAGTATCAAAGTAAACATACACGGTACCAATAGATTAATGATATCCTCGGGGACTTAAAGTCTATCAGTAGACGTATCAATCCAGTGGTAGTTACAAAGTAAACATAAACGGTACCAATAAATTAATGATATTTTTGGGGACTAAAAGTCTATCAATAGACCTATCAATTTAATGGTAGTATCAAAGTAAACATACACGGTACCATGCAATAGATTATTGATATCCTCGGGGACTTAAAGTCTATCAGTAGACGTATCAATCCAGTGGTGGAAACAAAGTAAACATACACGGTACCAATAAATTAATGATATTTTTGGGGACTAAAAGTCTATCAATAGACCTATCAATTTAATGGTAGTATCAAAGTAAACATACACGGTACCAATAGATTAATGATATCCTCGGGGACTTAAAGTCTATCAGTAGACCTATCAATCCAGTGGTAGTTACAAAGTAAACATAAACGGTACCAATAGATTAATGATATCCTCGGGGACTAAAAGTCTATCAGTACACCTATTAACCTAGTGGTAGTAACAAAGTAAACATACAAGGGACCAACAGATTAATGATATTCTCGGAGACCGAAAGTCAATCAGAAGACTTATCAATCCAGTGGTAATAACAAAGTAAACATACACGGTACCAATATATTAATGATATCTCGGGGACTGAAAGTCTATCAGTAGACCTATCAATCCAGTGGTAGTAACAAAGTAAACATACACGGTACCAATAGATTAATGATATCCTCGGGGACTAAAAGTCTATCAGTAGACCTATTAACCTAGTGGTAGTAACATAGTAAACATACACGGTACAACAGATTAATGATATTGTCGGGGACCGAAAGTCTATCAGTAGACCTATCAATCCAGTGGTAGTAACAAAGTAAACATACACGGTACCAATAGATTAATGATATTCTCTGGGACTAAAAGTCTATCAGTAGACCTATCAATCCAGTGTTAGTAACAAAGTAAACATACACGGTACCAATAGATTAATGATATTCTCGGGGACTAAAAGTCTATCAGTAGACCTATCAATCCAGTGGTAGTAACAAAGTAAACATACACGGTACCAATAGATTAATGATATCCTCGGGGACTGAAAGTTTATCAGTAGACCTACAATCCAGTGGTAGTAACAAAGTAAACATACACGGTACCAATATTTCAATGATATCCTCGGGAACTAAACGTCTATCAGTAGACCTATCAATCCAGTGTAGTAACAAAGTAAACATATACGGTACCAATAGATTAATGATATTCTCGGGACTTAAAGTCTCTCAGTAACCTGTCAATCCAGTGGTACATGTGTAACAAAGTAAACATACAGAGTACCAATAGATTAATGATATTCTCGGGGACTAAAGTGTTATCAGTAGACCTATCAAACCAGTGGTAGTAACAAAGTAAACATACACGGAACCAGTAGATTAATGATATTCTCGGGGACTTAAAGTCTATCAGTAGTACCTGTCAATCCAGTGGTAGTAACAAAGTAAACATACACGATACCAATAGATTAATGTTATCTTCGGGGACTTAAAGTCTTTAAATAGACCTATCAATCATGGTTAGTAACAAAGTAAACATATACCGGTACCAATAGATTAATGATATCCTCGGGAACTAAAGTCTATCGTAGACCTATCAATCCAGTGGTAGTAACACGTAAACATACACGGTACCAATAGATTAATGATATTCTCGGGGACTAAAGTCTATCAGTTAGACCTATCAACCAGTGTCGTAACAAAGTAAACATACACGGTACCAATAGATTAATGATATCCTTGGGAACTAAAGTCTATCAGTAGACCTATCAACCAGTGTGTAGTAACAAAGTAAACATACACGGTACCAATAGTTAATGATATCCTCGGGGACTAAAAGTCTATCATAACCTATCAACCAGTGGTAGTAACAAAGTAAACATACACGGTACCAACAGATTAATGATATTCTCGGGGACTGAAAGTCTATCAGTAGACCTAAATCCAGTGGTAGTAACAAAGTAAACATACACGGTACCAATAGATTAATGATATCCTCGGGAACTAAAAGTCTATCAGTAGACCTATCAATCCAGTCGTGTAGTAACAAAGTAAACATACACGATGACCAATAGATTAATGATTCTCGGGACTAAAAATCTATCAGAATACCATCAATCCAGTGGTACATGTAGTAACAAAGTAAAGATGCATGGTACCAATAGATTAATGATATCCTCGGGACTAAAAATCTATCAGAATAACCTATCAATCCAATGGTAGTAACAAAGTAAACATACAGGTACCAGTAGATTAATGATATCCATCGGGGACTAAAAGTCTATCAGTAGACCTATCAAACCAGTGGTAAGTAACAAAGTAAACATACACGGAACCAATAGATTAATGATATTCTCGGGGACTTAAAGTCTATCAGTACTACCATGTCAACCAGTGGTAGTAACAAAGTATAACATACACGATACAAATAGATTAATGATATCCTCGGGAACTAAAAGTCTATCAGAAGACCTATCAATCCAGTGGTAGTAACAAAGTAAACATACACGGTGCCAATAGATTAATGATATTCCTCGGGAACATAAAGTCTATCAGTAGACCAATCAATCCAGTGGTAGTAACAAAGTAACATACACGGTACCAATAGGTTGATGATATCCTCGGGAACTAAAGTCTATCAGTAGATCTCTCAACCAGTGGTAGTAACAAAGTAAACATACACGGACCAATAGATTAATGATATTCTCGGGGACTTAAAGTCTATCAGTAGACCTATAATCCAGTTGTAGTATCAAAGTAAAATACACGGTACCAATAGATTAATGATATCCTTGGGACTAAAGTCTATCAGTAGACCTATCAATCCAGTGGTAGTAACAAAGTAAACATACACGGTACCAATAGATTAATGATTCTCGGGGACTAAAAATATATCAGAAACCTATCAATCCAGTGGTACATGTAGTAACAAAGTAAAGATACATGGTACCAATAGATTAATGATATCCTGGGGACTAAAAATCTATCAGAAGACCTATCAATCCAGTGGTAGTAACAAAGTAAACATACAGAGTACCAATAGATTAATGATATCCTTGGGAACTAAAGTCTATCAGTGAACCTATCAATCCAGTGGTAGTAACACAGTAAACATAACCGGTACCAATAGATTAATGATATCTCGGGGACTAAAAATCTATCAAGAATACTAATCACGTGTACCATGTATAACAAAGTAAAGATACATGGTACAATAGTTAATGATATCCTCGGGACATAAATAATATATTTGAAGAGCTATCATACCAGTTTGGTAGTAACAAAGTAAACATACAGAGTACCAATAGATTAATGATATTATCGGGGACTAAAGTCTATCAATAGACCTATCAATGGTTTCAGTAAACAGTAGACATTAAGTGGGTACCAATAGATTCAATATGGATAAAAATACACGGTACCAAATAGATTATTGATATCCTCGGGGACTTAAAGTCTATCAGTAGACGTATCAATCCAGTGGTGGAAACAAAGTAAACATACACGGTACCAATAAATTAATGATATTTTTGAGGACTAAAAGTCTATCAATAGACCTATCAATTTAATGGTAGTATCAAAGTAAACATACACGGTACCAATAGATTAATGATATCCTCGGGGACTGAAAGTCTATCAGTAGACCTATCAATCCAGTGGTAGTTACAAAGTAAACATAAACGGTACCAATAGATTAATGATATCCTCGGGGACTAAAAGTCTATCAGTACACCTATTAACCTAGTGGTAGTAACAAAGTAAACATACAAGGGACCAACAGATTAATGATATTCTCGGAGACCGACAGTCTATCAGAAGACTATCAATCCAGTGGTAATAACAAAGTAAACATACACGGTACCAATAGATTAATGATATCCTCGGGAACTAAAGTCTATCAGTAGACCTCTCAATCCAGTGGTAGTAACAAAGTAAACATACACGGTACCAATATATTAATGATATCCTCGGGGACTGAAAGTCTATCAGTAGACCTATTAACCTAGTGGTAGTAACAAGTAAACATACACGGTACCAAAGATTAATGATATTGTCGGGGCCCGAAAGTCTATCAGTAGAACTATCAATCCAGTGGTAGTAACAAAGTAAACATACACGGTACCAATAGATTAATGATATTCTCGGGGACTAAAAGTCTATCAGTAGACCTATCAACCAGTGTAGTAACAAAGTAAACATACACGGTACCAATAGATTAATGATATTCTCGGGGACTAAAAGTCTATCAGTAGACCTATCAATCCAGTGGTAGTAACAAAGTAAACATACACGGTACCAATAGATTAATGATATCCTCGGGACTGAAAGTTTATCAGTAACCTATCAATCCAGTGGTAGTAACAAAGTAAACATACACGGTACCAATATTCAATGATATCTCGGGAACTAAACGTCTATCAGTAGACCTATCAATCCAGTGGTAGTAACAAAGTAAACATACACGGTACGAATAGATTAATGATATCCTCGGGGACTTAAAGTCTCTCAGTATACCTGATCAATCCAGTGGTACATGAGTAACAAAGTAAACATACAGAGTACCAATAGATTAATGATATTCTCGGGGACTAAAAGTGTATCAGTAGACCTATCAAACCAGTGGTAGTAACAAAGTAAACATACACGGAACCAGTAGATTAATGATATTCTCGGGGACTTAAAGTCTATCAGTATACCTGTCAATCCAGTGGTAGTAACAAAGTAAACAACACGATACCAATAGATTAATGTTATCTCGGGGACTTAAAGTCTTTCAATAGACCTATCAATTCAATGGTTGAAACAAAGTAAACATATACGGTACCAATAGATTAATAATATCCTCGGGAACTAAAAGTCTATCCGTAGACCTATCAATCCAGTGGTAGTAACAACGTAAACATACACGGTGCCAATAGATTAATGATATTCTCGGGGACTAAAAGTCTATCAGTAGACCTATCAACCCAGTGGTCGTAACAAAGTAAACATACACGGTACCAATAGGTTAATGATATCCTCGGGAACTAAACGTCTATCAGTAGACCTCTCAACCCAGTGGTAGTAACAAAGTAAACATACACGGGACCAACAGATTAATGATATTCTCGGGGACTGAAAGTCTATCAGTAGACCTAAGAATCCAGTGGTAGTAACAAAGTAAACATACACGGTACCAATAGATTAATGATATCCTCGGGAACTAAACGTCTATCAGTAGACCTATCAATCCAGTCGTAGTAACAAAGTAAACATACACGATGCCAATAGATTAATGATTCTCGGGGACTAAAAATCTATCAGAATACCCATCAATCCAGTGGTACATGTAGTAACAAAGTAAAGATGCATGGTACCAATAGATTAATGATATCCTCGGGGACTAAAATCTATCAGAATACCTATCAATCCAATGGTAGTAACAAAGTAAACATACAGAGTACCAGTAGATAATGATATTCTCGGGGACTAAAAGTCTATCAGTAGACCTATAAAACCAGTGGTAGTAACAAAGTAAACATACACGGAACCAGTAGATTAATGATATTCTCGGGGACTTAAAGTCTATCAGTATATCTGTCAATCCAGTGGTAGTAACAAAGTATACATACACGATACAAATATATAAATGATATCCTCGGGAACTAAAAGTCTATCAGGAGACCTATCAATCCAGTGTAGTAACAAAGTAAACATACACGGTGCCAATAGATTAATGATATCCTCGGGAACAAAAGTCTATCAGTAGACCAATCAATCCAGTGGTAGTAACAAAGTTAACATACACGGTACCAATAGGTTGATGATATCCTCGGGAACTAAACGTCTATCAGTAGATCTCTCAACCCAGTGGTAGTAACAAAGTAAACATACACGGAACCAATAGATTAATGATATTCTCGGGGACTTAAAGTCTATCAGTAGACCTATGAATCCAGTTGTAGTAACAAAGTAAACATACACGGTACCAATAGATTAATGATATCCTGGGAACTAAACGTCTATCAGTAGACCTATCAATCCAGTGGTAGTAACAAAGTAAACATACACGGTACCAATAGATTAATGATTCTCGGGGACTAAAAATATATCAGAAAACCTATCAATCCAGTGGTACATGTAGTAACAAAGTAAAGATACATGGTACCAATAGATTAATGATATCCTCGGGGACTAAAAATCTATCAGAAGACCTATCAATCCAGGGGTAGTAACAAAGTAAACATACAGGTACCAATAGATTAATGATATCCTTGGGAACTAAACGTCTATCAGTAGACCTATCAATCCAGTGGTAGTAACACAGTAAACATAAACGGTACCAATAGATTAATGATTCTCGGGGACTAAAAATCTATCAGAATACCTATCAATCCAGTGGTACATGTAGTAACAAAGTAAAGATGCATGGTACCAATAGATTAATGATATCCTCGGGACTAATATATATCAGAAGACCTATCAATCCAGTGGTAGTAACAAAGTAAACATACAGAGTACCAATAGATTAATGATATTATCGGGGACTAAAAGTATATCAGTAGACCTATCAATCCAGTGGTAGTAACAAAGTAAACATACAGAGTACCAATAGATTAATGATATTCTCGGGGACTAAAAGTTTATCAGTAGACCTATCAACCCAGTGGTAGTAACAAAGTAAACATACACGGAACCAATAGATTAATGATATTCTCGGGGACTGAAAGTGTATCAGTAGACCTATCAATCCAGTGGTAGTAACAAAGTAAACATACACGGTACCAATAATTCAATGATATCCTCGGGAACTAAACGTCTATCAGTAGACCTATCAATCCAGTGGTAGTAACAAAGTAAACATATACGGTAACCAATAGATTAATGATATTCTCGGGGACTAAAAGTTTATCAGTAGACCTATCAATCCAGTGGTAGTAACAAAGTAAACATACACGGTACCAATAGATTAATGATATCTTCGGGGACTTAAAGTCTTTCAATAGAACTATCACTTCAATGGTAGTAACAAAGTAAACACATGGTACAAATAGATTAATGATATCCTCGGGAACTAAAAGTCTATCAGAAGACCTATCAATCCAGTGTTAGTAACAAAGTAAACATACACGGTGCCAATAGATTAATAATATCATCGGGGACTAACAGTCTATTAGTATACCTATCAATTTAGTGATAATAACAAAGTAAACATACACGATACCAATAGATTATTGATATTCCCGGGACTCAAAGTCTATCAGTAGACCTATCAATCCAGTGGTAGTAACAAAGTAAACATACACGGTACCAATAGATTAATGATATCCTCGGGGACTAAACGTCTATCAGTAGACCTATCAATACAGTGGTAGTAACAAAGTAAACATACATGGTACCAATAGATTAATGATATCCTCGGGGACTAAAGTCTATCAGTAGACCTATCAATGGTAGTAACACAGTAGACATACACGGTACCAATAGATTAATGGTAAATATACACGGTACCAATAGATTAATGATATCCTCGGGGACTTAAAGTCTATCAGTATACCTATCAATCCAGTGGTGGTAACAAAGTAAACATACACGGTACCAATAGATTAATGATATTTTTGGGGACTAAAAGTCTATCAATAGACCTATCAATTTAATGGTAGTATCAAAGTAAACATACACGGTACCATGCAATAGATTAATGATATCCTCGGGGACTTAAAGTCTATCAGTAGACCTATCAATCCAGTGGTGGTAACAAAGTAAACATACACGGTACCAATAGATTAATGATATTTTTGGGGACTAAAAGTCTATCAATAGACCTATCAATTTAATGGTAGTATCGAAGTAAACATGTACGGTACCAATAGAGTAATGATACCCTCGGGGACTTAAAGTCTATCAGTATACCTGTCAATCCAGTGGTAGTAACAAAGTAAACATACACGGTACCAATAGATTAATGATATCTTCGGGGACTTAAAGTCTTTCAATAGAACTATCAATTCAATGGTAGTAACAAAGTAAACATACACGGTACAAATAGATTAATGATATTCTCGGGAACTAAAAGTCTATCAGAAGACCTATCAATCCAGTGTTAGTAACAAAGTAAACATACACGGTGCCAATAGATTAATGATATCCTTGGGAGCTAAAAGTCTATCAGTAGACCAATCAATCCAGTGGTAGTAACAAAGTAAACATACACGCTACCAATAGGTTAATGATATCCGCGGGAACTAAACGTCTATCAGTAGATCTCTCAATCCAGTGGTAGTAACAAAGTAAACATACACGGGACCAACAGATTAATGATATTCTCGGGGACTGAAAGTCTATCAGAAGACCTATCAATCCAGTGGTAGTAACAAAGTAAACATACACGGTACCAATAGATTAATGATATCCTCGGGAACTAAACGTCTATCAGTAGACCTATCAATCCAGTGGTAGTAACAAAGTAAACATACACGGCACCAATAGATTAATGATTCTCGGGGACTAAAAATCTATCAGAATACCTATCAATCCAGTGGTACATGTAGTAACAAAGTAAACATACATGGTACCAATAGATTAATGATATCCTCGGGGACTAAAAATCTATCAGAAAACCTATCAATCCAGTGGTAGTAACAAAGTAAACATACACGGTACCAATAGGTTAATGATATCCTCGGGAACTAAACGTCTATCAGTAGATCTCTCAATCCAGTGGTAGTAACAAAGTAAAACATACACGTGACCAACAGATTAATGATATTCTCGGGGACTGAAAGTCTATCAGAAGACCTATCAATCCAGTGGTAGTAACAAAGTAAGCATACACGGTACCAATAGATTAATGATTACCTCGGGAACTAAACGTCTATCAGTAGACCTATCAATCCAGTGGTAGTAACAAAGTAAACATACACGGCACCAATAGATTAATGATTCTCGGGGACTAAAAATCTATCAGAATACCTATCAATCCAGTGGTACATGTAGTAACAAAGTAAAGATGCATGGTACCAATAGATTAATGATATCCTCGGGGACTAAAATCTATCAGAAGACCTATCAATCCAGTGGTAGTAACAAAGTAAACATACACGGTACCAATAGATTAATGATATCATCGGGGACTAACAGTCTATTAGTATACCTATCAATCTAGTGATAGTAGCAAAGTAAACATACACGATACCAAAGATTAATTGATATTCTCGGGGACTCAAAGTCTATCAGTACACCTATCAATCCATGGTCGTAACAAAGTAAACATACACGGTACCAATAGATTAATGATATCCTCGGGAACTAAACGTCTATCAGTAGACCTTCAACCAGTGGTAGTAACAAAGTAAACATACACGGACCAACAGATTAATGATTTGCGGGCAACTAACAATCTATCAGAATACATATCAATCCAGTGGTACATGTAGTAACAAAGTAAAGATACATGGTACCAATAGATTAATGATATCCTCGGGGACTAAAAATCTATCAGAAGACCTATCAATCCAGTGGTAGTAACAAAGTAAACATACAGAGTACCAATAGATTAATGATATACTCGGGACTAAAAGTCTATCAGTATACCTATCAATCCAGTGGTAGTAACAAAGTAAACATACACGGTACCAATAAATTAATGATATCCTCATGGACTTAAAGTCTATCAGTAGACCTATCAATCCAGTGGTAGTAACAAAGAAGACATACACGGGACCAACAAAATAATGATATTCTCGACGACTCAAAGTCTATCAGTAGACCTATCAATCCAGTGGTAGTAACAAAGTAAACATACACGGTACCAATAGATTAATGATATCTCGGGGACTAAAAGTCGTAGACCTATCAATCAGTGGTAGTAACAAAGTAAACATACAGATACCAATAGATTAATGATATTTCGGGACTAAAAGTTTTCAGTAGACTATCAACCCAGTGGTAGTAACAAAGTAAACATACACGGAACCAATAGATTAATGATATTCTCGGGGCTGAAAGTGTATCAGTAGACCTATCAATCCAGTGGTAGTAACAAAGTAAACATACACGGTACCAATAATTCAATGATATCCTCGGGAACTAAACGTCTATCAGTAGACTATCAATCCAGTGGTAGTAACAAAGTAAACATTACGGTACCAATAGATTAATGATATTCTCGGGACTAAAAGTTTATCAGTAGACCTATCAATCCAGTGGTAGTAACAAAGTAAACATACACGGTACCAATAGATTAATGATATCTTCGGGGACTTAAAGTCTTTCAATAGAACTATCACTTCATGGTAGTAACAAAGTAAACACATGGTACAAATAGATTAATGATATCCTCGGAACTAAAAGTCTATCAGAAGACCTATCAATCCAGTGTTAGTAACAAAGTAAACATACACGGTGCCAATAGATTAATGATATCATCGGGGACTAACAGTTATTAGTTAACCTATCAATTTAGTGTAATAACAAAGTAAACTACACGATACCAATAGATTATTGATATTCCGGGGACTCAAAGTTATCAGTAGACCTATCAATCCAGTGGTAGTAACAAAGTAAACATACACGGTACAATAGATTAATGATATCCTCGGGGACTAAACGTCTATCAGTAGACCTATCAATCAGTGGTGTAACAAAGTAAACATACTGGTACCAATAGATTAATGATATCCTCGGGGACTAAAGTCTATCAGTAGACCTATCATGGTAGTAACACAGTAGACATACACGGTACCAATAGATTATGGTAAATATACCACGGTACCAATAGATTAATGATATCCTCGGGGACTTAAAGTCTATCAGTATACCTATCAATTCAGTGGTGGTAACAAAGTAAACATACACGGTACCAATAGATTAATGATATTTTTGGGGACTAAAAGTCTATCAATAGACTATCAATTTAATGGTAGTATCAAAGTAAACATACACGGTACATGCAATAGATTAATGATATCCTCGGGGACTTAAAGTCTATCAGTAGACCTATCAATCCAGTGGTGGTAACAAAGTAAACATACACGGTACCAATAGATAATGATATTTTTGGGGACTAAAGTCTATAATAGACTATCAATTTAATGGTAGTATCGAAGTAAACATGTACGGTACCAATAGAGTAATGATACCCTCGGGACTAAAGTCTATCAGTATACCTGTCAATCCAGTGGTAGTAACAAAGTAAACATACACGGTACCAATAGATTAATGATATCTTCGGGGACTTAAAGTCTATTCAATAGAACTATCAATTCAATGGTAGTAACAAAGTAAACATACACGGTACAAATAGATTAATGAATACCTCGGGAACTAAAAGTCTATCAGAAGACCTATCAATCCAGTGTTAGTAACAAAGTAAACATACACGGTGCCAATAGATTAATGATATCCTATGGGAAACTAAAAGTCTATCAGTAGACCAATCAATCCAGTAGTAGTAACAAAAGTAAACATACACGGTACCAATAGGTTAATGATATCCGCGGGAACTAAACGTCTATCATAGATCTCTCAATCCAGTGGTAGTAACAAAGTAAACATACACGGGACCAACAGATTAATGATATTATCTCGTGGGCACTGAAAGTCTATCAGAAGACCTATCAATCCAGTGGTAGTAAACAAGTAAACATACACGGTACCAATAGATTATATTGATATACCTCGGGAAACTAAAACGTCTATCAGTAGACCTATCAATCCATGGTAGTTAACAAGTAAACATACACGGCACCAAATAAGATTAATGATTCTCGGGGTACTAAAATCTATCAGAATACCTATAATCCAGTGGTACATGTAGTAACAAAGTAAACATACATGGTACCAAATAGATTAAATGATTAATCCTCGGGGACTAAATAATCTACTATCATCAGAAACCTATCAATCCAGTGGTAGTAACAAAGTAAACATACACGGTACCAAATAGGTTAATGATATCCTCGGGAACTAAACGTCTATCAGTAGATCTCTCAATCCAGTGTGTAGTAACCAAAGTAAACATACACGTGACCAAAGATTAAGATAATCCTTCGGTGGGACTGAAAGTCTATCAGAAGACCTAATCAATCCAGTGGTAGTAAACAAAGTAAGCATACACGGTACCAATAGATTAATGATTACTCGGGAACTAAACGTCTATCAGTAGACCTATCAATCCAGTGGTAGTAACAAAGTAAACATACACGGCACCAATAGATTAATGATTCTCGGGGACTAAAAATCTATCAGAATACCTATCAATCCAGTGGTACATTAGTAACAAAGTAAAGATGCATGGTACCAATAGATTAATGATATCCTCGGGGACTAAAAATCTATCAGAAGACCTAATAATCCAGTGGTAGTAACAAAGTAAACATAACACGGTACCAATAGATTAATGATATCATCGGGGACTAACAGTCTATTAGTATACCTATCAATCTAGTGATAATAGCAAAGTAAACATACACGATACCAATAGATATATTGATATTCTCGGGGACTCAAAGTCTATACAGTAACACCTATCAATCCAGTGGTCGTAACAAAGTAAACATACACGGACTATCCAATAGGTTAATGATATCCTCGGGAACTAAACGTCTATCAGTAGACCTCTCAACCCAGTGGTAGTAACAAAGTAAAATACACGGGACCAACAGATTAATGATTTGCGGCAACTAACAAATCTATCAGAATACATATCAATCAGTGGTACATGTTAGTAACAAAGTAAAGATACATGGTACCAATAGATTAATGATATACTCGGGTACTAAAAATCTATCAGAAGACCTATCAATCCAGTGGTAGTAACAAAGTAAACATACAGGTACCAATAAATTAATGTTTACCTCGGACTTAAAAGTCTATCAGTATACCTATCAATCCAGTGGTAGTAACAAAGAAACATACACGGTACCAATAAATTAATGATATCCTCAGGACTTAAAGTCTATCAGTAGACCTATCAATCCAGTGGTAGTAACAAAGAAACATACACGGGACCAACAAATAATGATATCTCGACGACTAAAGTCTATCAGTAGACCATATCAATCAGTGGTAGTAACAAAGTAAACATACACGGTACCAATAGATTTAATGGACGTATCAGTAACTATAACAGTGGTAAAAGTAAACGACATAATAATGCATCCTACTAAACTTCAATATACCTATCAATCCAGTGGTAGTAACAAAGTAGTAACAAATTGTTCGATAATTAATGTAGTTACAGTGATGCTCAATCAAAAATTAAACAAGAGGCTGTCACAACGACAGCAAACCGGTTTTATTAACATTTATGTGTGTCCTGCCAATATCACAAGAACCATAACTGATGAACGATGAAAGTGAAAATCGTCAATATCAAATTTGACATCCATTTTGTCATCAGTATCAACATATTAAAATTTGAAAATCTTAGGTTGAATGGTTCATGAGTAAATGCAACAACATGAATGGAAACGCCATTTTTCGATCTTTCAAGAACCTTAACTGATAGACGGTAAAAGTCAAAATCGACATTATTGAACTTGACCTCCATTTTGTCATCAGTAACAACATATTAAAATTTGAAAATCTTTGGTTGAACAGTTAATGAGTAAATGCACGGACACGACTGGAAAGCCATTTTACAATCTTTCCAGAACCATAACTCCTGAACGGTAAAAGTCAAAATTGTCATTTTTGAAATTGACCTTCATTTTTTGTCAGTAACAACATATTAAAATTTCAAAAGCTTTGGTTGAACGGTTCATGAGTAAATGCACGGACAACATATGGTTGCCGCCCGCCCGACCGACCGACCGACTGCCCGCCGTACATCCCCGAATCAATAACCGACATTTTTGTCACAAAAATCCGGTTAAAAACAGCTGCTTCATGAGCATTATCAATAACTTCTCAATGAAGAATCAGAAATGTATAAAAAAAAAACTAAAAGGAGGTTATTTAAATAGATACAAACCTGTCACCAAAATTTCCTGAAATCTGCACAAAGCACAGTTTAGTAATTGTACGAAAAATCCCTCCGTCCTTTCTTATATGTAAACCCCCTTAACCCGGTAACGTAAAATCTAAAATCTTTAAAAATTTCCCACATTTCGAATGAATAAAACCTAGCAACTCAAAATGACAAAAGTTTCAGGCAAATTGATGAAGGTAACTTTGAGTTATTGTCCAAAAAGCTGGAAAATCGCCTCTCTTTTAACGAATAAAACCCTATTACTCGGAAACGTAAAATCTCAAAATGTATAACAAGTAAACGAAAGCTAACGTCAATAACAATAAACAATTCACAAAAGTATCTTGCAAATTGATGAAAGTGTTTTCTAGTTATTGTCCGAACGCTGAGAAATCCACCCTTTTAAATGAAACCCCTCAACTCGGAATCGCAAGGAAACTTACATTAATAAATATAAACAATTCATCAAAGTTGTATACATGTTGGTTACATCATTCTTGAGTTATTGTTCGACATGTTAACGACGGACGAACAGATGGACGAACAACGGTAGACCATATTACAGTCCGTAAAACGGGCGTATAAAACGTTCGATAAACGACACCAGAATAGACATGATAGATGATATGATGAAAAAACGGTCTGCTATTATATTTTACAAGACAAGTTGCTGATACCAACTGTTAACATCTTTAAAAGTACTTTAAAGTCAGGGCATCCGTTTAATGCACAGTTACGTTCTTTCTTGTCAGATTTGATAACTAATATCCTGACAAACCTTTCCATTCACCGCTCAGAAGGGGAAAGTTTGTGATGGCAGATTAAAATATTCATTAGTCATATATTTTAGATTCATTGTGTGTTCCATATTTACCAATACAGTTATCTTTAAAAAACGGACAAAATGTTCTTATTTGCTTTATTTATTAAAAGTTTTTTAATAATAAAGGAAGCTTTTTCTTATTACTTGACGTCTGTTGGATACAAAAAGTTTCTAAACCGCTTTAATAAGAGAAAATCTGAAAAGCAAAAATATAAAGATTGTTGTGAACTACGTCTTGTTCAAGACGACTTCTTATAGAAATTATTGCGCTTCAATGAAAAGTTTTATCTTTTATTTTTGCTTATCTCAGTCGATGATAATAAATGCACAGTAATTGAAAAACACAATATCTAAAACTAAATCAACCTAGACAAAATCGTCAGACGAATCCTTATTCGTTATGCCCTTTTAAGACGATTTTTATCAATGTGTTGCGTTATTGCCTACTGGCTTTAATAATATAATATGTGGATAGAATAGTTACCAGGATTATATTTTAATACGCCAGAAGCGCGTTTCGTCTAGAAAAGACTCGTAAGTGAAGCTCAGATCAAAATAGTTATAAAGTCAAACAGTACAATGTTGAAGAGCATTGAGGACCCAAAATTCCAAAATGTTGTGCAAAAAGTGAAATCACAAAAATACTGAACTTAGAGAAAAATTAATTCGGGAAGTCCACAATCAAATAACAAAACGCATCAAACACGAATGGACAAGAACTGTCATATTCCTGACTTGGTACAGGCATTTTCAAATGTAGAAAATGGTGGATTAAACCTGGATTTATAGCGCTAAACCTCTCACCAAATTCCGTTATATTTACATTGATGCGTTAACTAAACGGCAAAATATGGGTACATCAGTCATCATCGTATAACAATTTTAAAAGGAACAATTTAATAAAACACAAATACATCTATTTACAAACACATTCATTGATTTGTGTGTCTGACGTCAGAAAATTGTATACGTCACATAGATTTGTCGTTTAATGTGCATACAAACAATTTTAAAATTTACTCAAAAGTATGTAATAATAAATTTCAGAAATAGACCGAGATTGAAAATAGTCCAAAGTTGTATATAGAATTAATCGTATAACAATTTTAAAAGGAACAATTTAACAGAACACAAAAACATCTATCTACAAACACATTCATTGATTTGTGTGTCTGACGTCAGAAAATTTTATCCGTCACATAGATTTGTCGTTCAATGTGCGTACAAACAATTTTAAATTTTGCATTGGCAATGTAAACATATAGGGTTAAAAAATCAACAGTATGTAAGAATAAATTTCAGAAATAGACCGAGATTGAAAATAGTCCAAAAGTTATATATAGAATTTATAAGAATCCACAAATAGTTAATTCCACTACGCGATTGAATGATTTTGACGTTTATGGTTCAACGTATTTTGTAATTCACAATAGAAATATATTATAATGACATACAATAGAACAATATCATACTGACGGGATCTTTTAAAGTACAGAGTAACGTTATAAGAACCAAACAAATACAAAAAGTCGCATATACAAAACACGCTACCAACAAATGAAAGACAATACAAACACATTGACGAGATGTATTAGTACCGAGCCACGTCAAACGGATATCACAGCAAACCATTCAACAGTAAAAGTAATATTAATAATAGAACAAAGACAAACGGAAGAACTATAAAACACGTTGTTAAGATGATGAACAACATCAGTACACAGAATCTATACATCAAAACCATCGTGTATTATTTGTGAAGTTGAATAGGAATATTTATCAACAAGGTCTTGGTACCTTCCGATGAACTTTTTTAGAAAAAGGACAAGACGTTCTTTGACATACCCGGGTTAATCAACTTTCTACTCAGACACTGATGACGTTTTACAAAGTCTGAGTAGGAGCTGCAAGCTCTTAAACATGGCTAAGGTTATCTGTTTCTAGGATAAGACAATCCTTATTTTTTTCGAAAAATGCAAAGTTTTGTCAACAGGAAATTTATTAATATGACAATATAGTTGAGCTGGTGCTACCCTTGGGTACGAAACGCCAACCAGCAGTGGCATTGACCCAGTGGTGTATATTGTTATCAAAAATTGTCTTGTAATGATATTATTTTACATTTTTGGCCAAATGTCTTAAACCTGTACAGAAATAGAATTTTAAAAAAGTAACATTATCATTGGGACTAGATATACAAAAATTATCATACCACAGCCGAATAAAACTGAATACAAAACACTGAAGATCTGATAAAACCAAGTAGGCCCGAACGTACATCCAAACTCTGACAAGAAATATGCATAAGGCTAGTATATTCCTTCATCTAACATGATTTGGAACCGTATACAAACATTCGAAAGGTGATGAAACCGAAAAAAGACAGAAAGTCTTAAGGATGCAACTACTGCAACAAGTGTGTATGCAGATCTTTAACAATATTGTACACGTTATATTTTGTATTAACCTCTTTGTTGGCCATGTACTTCAACTATCATACGTGTAATGTATTCAATTAAAACCTTCTTCTTTTATTTTCAGGTTAAAAGAATCCCTGACAGATCAAAAATAAGCACTAAGCAGGATGCACATAATACAAGTAATATTTTTGTTAACATATTTTCCTTTCGTAACTTTATCTGATAACCAATGGATGTTTTCTATAACATATATTAATGGCGATATAAATCTTTGCAATTTGTCTCTTTATATTGGAGAAAATACAATTAACGAGACTCATTGGGTTTTACCTAAGATATAGGGTAAAATATGTTGCCCCAGATCACCCAAAACATGTATTTTGCTCCTTTCTTTTATATTGAGCCAGTTAGAAAAATCAGATGTAAATCTAGGGATACATCTGTTTAAACGTTTCTGATTTCATGATTTGTGATTAATTAAACAATGTATAATAAAATAATGTTCACACTACCTCAGACAAAGTTGAAATTAGATGAATTTAGTTTTATTTTGTGTTATTTTAGTGCAGGGTTGGCAAAACCCGGGTTGTATGAGTGCCAAGCCCAGTGGAAAATACTGGAAATCCCGGTTTTTACTTGGTTTTAGTGGGTAAATCTGGGCAATACTGGGTAATATAAAATACTGGTCTGAATTTTATATCTGGATTCAGTGATCAAACACAAATGTAACACATTTAAGATATTTATAACCTATATAGTTTATCTAGATTGGTCAAACTGTACATATAAAGCAAAAACAATCATTTTTTTCAAAATCATATAACTCTTATAAAAAATTAACAATTACATGTAGGAAAATCTCATTTAAATAGCGTATATGTACTGTCACTAATTAATAAGTAATTATTCAGGTAAGAACCCAGATTTGTTTACGTAACAATAATCAGCCCTTTTAATTCTATAAGTGTTAATGGCATGACCCCTTAGGGTGCTTTTTTAGCAATATGGCAATTAAAATCAACAATTCACTTAAACACTGCAATAAAATGCATTTTTTTCGAAGTTTGGAATGTTGAAACAATGATTTGTAATTAACAAGGTATCCTTATACAAATTAAATGTGCAAACATTGTATTCTGTCTACATAAAGAATCAATTGAGAAGATAATGAAATTGGATTTTATATCCATTAGACATGACTGTCAATGGTCATTTGTATAAAATGTTTATATTTAGCTATAACACTATGAAACTACAACAAGTCTTAACTATTTTGTGTTAAAATAAACTTAAAAAATCATATTGCCCAGTAATGCCCAGTATTACCCATCTCTGGGAGTATTGACAAGCCCGAGAAAACCCGGGCGGGTAATACTTTGTCAACCTTGTTTTAGTGATAAAGCTCCTAACTTTCCGACATATTTGTACATATCGATATCAATAACATTAACGGCACCAATTATCTTGCACCAAAAATCTTTTCGACAATTAAGTTTTTTATGACCCACCTACGATAGTAGAGGGGCACTATGTTTTCTGGTCTGTGCGTCAGTACCGTCCGTCTGTCCCGCGTCAGATTGAAGTTTTTGGTCAAGGTAGTTTTTGATGAAGCTGAAATCAATCAACTTGAAACTTAGTACACATAATCCGTATGATATAGTCTTTCTAATTTTAAAGCCAAATGAGAGTTTTGACCCCAATTTCACGGTCCACTGAACATATAAAATGAAAGTGCGAGTTTCAAGTTAAAGTTTTTGGTCAAGGTAGTTTTTGATGAGGTTGATATCCAATCAACTTGAAACTTCGTACACATGTTCCCTATGGTATGATCTTTCTAATTTTAATGCCAAATTAGATTTTTTACCCAATTTTACGGTCCATTGAACATGGCAAATGATAGTGCGAGTGGGGCATCCGTGTACTTTGAACACATTCTTGTTTCAGTGATGCTCCCGGCCAAAACCTAATACAACACGTGGAAAAGTTGACAAAACAAATTGAAATCAAAAGTAAGCCCATGACCAGAGTCCATTTTATGTTTTGCAAGCACCTCAAGAATTTAAATCAAGATTATCACTACGAACACGGTAAATTTGTAAAGTGTTGTTTGTATTTACCTGCACTGGGTTGAAAACAGAATGGCAGGGAAAACAGTGAAATTTCCATGATTAGTAGGCAGTAGGCAGTGTATTTTTTTATCCGACATTTATTTTTGAATTGCAAAATATGGATTTAAGTTCGGGTCTAACATATGTTTTGACTTTTGAAACAAATGAAAGCCATCAATTAGTACTGGATAGCAAATTTTTGAACGAAAGTATTGGGTTGAAATTACTCATCCTTTAGTATCTACGTTTCTACGTCGTTAAAATGCTTTATCTATCCTGAATTTTAAATGATATGAAACCCATATGCAGATCAAGAAGATTGTTTTGGTCCACAACGGCATGGTGACATTCTAAAACACACTAAAAAACTTGTTTGTTAATTTTTTTAATAATCAAAATGCAAACTGAAATATGAATTAAAACACAAATTTTAAGTTATATTGAAATTTTTTGAGATAGAAGAAAAATATGACAGTAGTCAACACTGGAAAATACACAGACATACCATTGTTAACCTCCGGAAAGTGTATTGTTGGCTTAAATGGTGACACGTTAAACTGACAATAACTGTGAAAGTACTGATTTGACTTTTTTATGTAGTGTATACCTCAAATATATTAAATTTTAAGATTGAGTCCGTTTCTTTAGAAAATTTTAAAACAAGGGACAATGTTAGTTACAGTAAAACGAAAACCTTAAAACATAAAAGTTCAACTTCTAGAAGCTAATGAGATATAAATGAAAACTTGATTATTTATTTTCGTGAGTAACAATGTTTGAGAATATTTGATTTCGGGTTATAACCAAAATCTGCATTTAAGAGAATAGAAAACGTGTTTTTCTTGAACATCTGAAGATGCCTTCATCTAAAAGTCTGGTTATATTGCAGTTCATCTACGAGTTACCAAATAACACTACAGTCGGCGACAACGATTGATTGATAATAAAAATACCACATAGAATACAATTTTTCAAATTTAATTGTTCGTCTGGTTCAGGGACAGATATTGTGGATTTTTACAGCCTTAAAAATTAAAGACCTGTTACATAGGGTCAACAATTCTGATCTGACGTGGATACTGTACATCCCACAAATATTCCTTAATTATCAGTACATAACTAAGAAATGGATGAATGAAAATAACGATAAGATACAAGTAATTAGTAATGAGGGTAAAGAGATACTTTTTTTTATCTGTTCCGGGTTGATGTAGTTATTGCAAAAATTACTGTATTATTGTACCGCTGAAAGTTGCTACTTCGGTGTTGAGATTATTCTAAAGGCACCTTTATTCCTAAATTACAAAGATTCTCACTCCCGCAGACAAAGTTGATAGATTTTTGGTTGCTTTAGGTGGTATAAAAAAATCATAGAATTTGTTAATACCTTGCCAAAAGGTAGTATATATTGATATATGTCAAAATTGTTATAAAAATGATAGGTTACAACGCATTTTCTCAAGGTACAGATTGTGACAAACTGACACATTTTGTATGGATAAGAAAAAAACATTATAATGTGATTAGAAGCTAAACCAAATGATAGAATTGTAAAATAAAAAACGAAAAGATACCCTTTAGAAGGTGCTTTGATAATATCCCCAAAAAGATAGGGTCACCGTGCGTTTTTGTCCGGCTTTTATACAAAATAGCAAAATTCCATGTAGATTTCCTAAGAAAATGCACGATGTCGGAGTTACCTCCCCTTTAAATGCCAAATTAAAAACAATAAAAATCAACCAACAATAATCTTCACTTGTTAAATACAAACATTTATGAATTATAATCTTATAAAATTGTTCTTTTAAATGAATATTCACATTGGTTAACTGCATTCCTGCATCCAATTATGCTAACTTGATTGAAAATCTTGACCTAAGGTTTTCTGTTGTTTACAAGCCAAGATGAAGAAAGACACCCATACCACCTTAATGCCAAGTGGCAAATAGTACATGCATATTCAGGACAACATAATAATAAATACAATAGGTAGGTCTTGTGATAGACCCCCTTTGCCATGAAAGTCGAGAAATTTTTCCTGCCAATGGAAATTGAGTGCATCCTAAGCAGACACCATTTAAACTTTTGATTTTTCAACCCTGTATACCACCATTCCACATGCGAAATTGAAAAATCGCCTTAAAGAAATAATCCACAATGCCTTTCAACATAAAAATGGTAGCATACGCTATGAATTTATTACTTTGGGATTTCATAAGGCATATTTCGTTAAAAGTGACAAACAAAAAGGTAAAACATGCTACACAAATGAAAAAGTGGTCAGTATGCTGGAGTTTCTTATCGACAACATATTTGTTGATTTTGGAGGTAGACTTTTCCAACAAATTGTGGGCATTCCTATGAGAACAAACTGTGTGCCTCTTCTTGTCGACCTCTTCTTATTTTCTTATGAATCGGAGTTCCTCCAGACACTTGTCAAAAACAATTAAGGGGATCAAAGAAGCCAAATTATTTAATTTCACTTTAGTAGCAATATATCAACTTCACCTGCATATGGGATATATATTTCCCAACTTATTTGATATTCAAGAGCTTGCAGCTCCTACTCAGACTTTGTAAAATGTCATCAGTGTCTGAGTAGAAAGTTGATTAACCAGGAGTATGTCAAAGAACGTCTTGTCCTTTTTCTTAAACAGGTTCATCGGAAGGTACCAAGACCTTGTTGATAAATATTCCGTATCAACTTCACAAATAATACACAATGGTCTTGATGTATAGATTCTGAGTACTGATGTTTTTTATCATCTTAACATCGTGTTTTATAGTTCTTTCATTTGTCTTTGTTCTATTATTAATATTACTTTTACTGTTGAATGGTTTGATGTGATTTCCGTTTGACGTGGCTCGGTACTTATACATCTCGGCAATGTCTTGGTATTGTCTTTCATTTTTTGGTGGCGTGTTTTGTATATGCTATTTTTTTGTATTTCTTTAGTTCTTATAACGTGACTCTGTACTTTAAAAGATCCCATCAGTATGATATTGTTTTAGTTTATGTCATTATGATATTTCTATTATGAATTACAAAATACGTTGAACAATAAACGTCAAAATCAGTCAATCGCGTAGTGGAATTAACTATTTGTGGATTCTTATAAATTCAATATATAACTTTTGGACTATTTTCAATCTCGGTCTATTTCTGAAATTTATTCATACATACTTGCCTACATTGCCTATGTAAATTTTAATGTTGTCTGTAAGCACATTGAACGACAAATCTATGTGATATATAACATTTTCCGACGTCAGACACACAAATCAATGAATGTGTTTGTAGATAGATGTTTATGTGTTCTGTTAAATTGTTCCTTTTAAAAATGTTATACGATGATGACTGATGTACCCATATTTTGACTATTTTATTTATTGTGTCTGTTAAGTTAACGCATCAATGTAAATATAACGGAAATTGATCAGAGGGTTAGTGCTATAAAACCAGGTTTAATCCACCATTTTCTACAGTTGAAAATGCCTGTACCAAGTCAGGAATATGACAGTTCTTGTCCATTCGTTTTAGATGCGTTTTGTTATTTGATTTTGCCATGTGATTATGGACTTTCCGAATTTATTTTCCTCTAAGATCAGTATTTTTGTGATTTTACTTTTTACCATAAACATGCCAAATTCGGACCCCTCAGATTTTTTTTCAATTTAGCAGGCGTTCTTAACGTGCAAAAAACATGGCGCTTGACATATGCATCGAATTAAATATTCCAATTCTGTGGCTGCGTACTTGTACATCGCGGATAGAAAACATTACCCTGCAATTACAAGAGTTGTACAGTCGGTAGATAGAAGACATTAGTGAACATATCTCTTTTCCCCAGTCGCCCTTTGGGGTTCTTGTTAAGACGACGGCGGCACACTTTTATTATTAGTTTAATACAAGGGATTACTTTTTTTCGACCTCTATTCAAATTACGCTTGAAGGAACCCATAATTTGTCTAATATACAGTCTCTGAATTTCAACAATTCAAAAAAGCCCCTGTTTTTTGTAACTCAAATACATTTTATCTTGAACATTTAAGATTTAGTCATAATGATTAATTGTTGAACGCTTAAAATTATTAAGCGTGCAGTCTTCATTTATTGGATAGGGACACAAATTTAGCACAGCAACATGTCGCCTCCGTACCACTCAAAGAGTAGATGCAAGGATTCCTAACGTGCAAAAAACGTTACACTCCATTTACACGAGATATCGGATATAACATCCCCATTATGAACGGACGTGGCTGCGTACTCTAAATATCCCGCACAGCCAACTTTAACTCGTTGATAAGAGGATATTTTAGTTCGTGTTTGAACTAAAATTGTAACTAGACTAATAGAAAACATGTGTATCTGAAAATCTTGTTATATTGCATTTCATCTATAAGTTAACAAATTACATTACAGTCGACGACAACGATTGAATAATTGAAATAATAAAGAGCATAATTGTGATCAAAATTCTTCAACTTATATGAATGGTAGGGCATTTCCAAAGCCTAAACACGAAAACATGTTACATAGGGTCAACAATGCTGTTTCGGATAGAGATTTCAAAACTTTTGTAATGTGAAGATGCAGAAAACTTCTCATTACCCTAGATCATATTCAACGTCCCAACTCAGATCTGACGTGGATGCGTATTTGTACATCCAATATAACTACGCTACAACCCTTAAGGCGAAACCTTGGTTCCTGGACGTAGAGATTTGTACCGATAACTTTAGGAGGTTTCTTTCCGAAGTTTGCTCTATACAAGATATGTTTGTAACTGTAACAAATCCTGTGCTAAGATGTGTCGTATTATAACATTAATTTTCCCTGTATTGTAAAAAAATATAAGTTATATTCATGGAGAATATTTTTAATGAAACTAAACATTAGCGTTCGGACTCGTCAGTACATAAAAGATTAATTGAAAAATTGTCGTTTGCTTTACGTTCAGTGGCAAAAATATACATTCATTTTCTAGACGAAAACAATTTTAGAATACATTTTAAATGAAGGTAATGTAAAGTGAGACAATTTAAAACTCTTCTTGCAAAATATCTCTCTTACTATTGCCGATGTGTTTCTACTTTATTTATATTGACGTATTAAATCCGGATGTTTGTTTTCTTTACAAAACAACATATGCTATGTAATGATCAATCTAATTAAAAACCGATCTCTCATCGCTCCTGTTTCTGATATCCACGTGACATATCAGAAACAGGAGCGATGAGAGATCGGTTTTTAATTAGATTGTGTAATGATCAAGGTATTTTACAATGTATAATATGTTTAATGTTGATTTATCTGAATAAATATTGTTTAAACTAAACTTAAATGGACCAGGAGGGGGTCTCAACATTGGATTGTAGGTAAATACGTAGATAAATTTCACCCCTTCCCCATTCATTTATCGGAGTTTTGTGAAAATCGCGACCAATTATTTTATGACCCATTAATAACCCGTTCATATGTTTCTTAGATATCAGTACATATTAATTTGGTTTTAATCATAAATACAGATATTCGATCGAAAGATAGAAAGTACTGACTCATTTAAATTCTATTTAGTGGATTTGCAACCCCACGGATACATTTGATATATCAAAAAGGCACCTATTCCAGATAAACGTCTTTATAAAACCTCATTTACAAGAAAGTCGAACAAATATATAACATGGTTGTATCCACTAATATCTGTCCTTTTACACTTGTTTACGACTTTCATTAAATTAAATTATGTAGCCGGATCATGCTGAGATCGATTTGTTCAAAGTGAAATTAGTAAAAAAAAAAAAAAAACGGAAAGAAAATTTGACGGCGTGAGCAATTCATAAACAAAATATAGAATTCTTTTTCCATCATTTAATATCTGTTAGTGGTACATTTTTTTAAATTGCAAATTAGTTAAAAGAGGGACGAAAGATACCAAAGGGACAGTCAAGGTAATCGATTATTGAAATAACCAGTTATATACTTGATTATTTATTCCAGAACATGAACCAAACAAAGAAGAAGTCCAGGATCAAACATCTGTCAAATACAACCTTCCTGTTTCTGTCACTTTGCGCCAACAGTTAAATATTAAAAAGTCTGAGAATGAAAATCTGTCCATTACTAACTGCATCAAAACAGGCAATACATTAGTGTTTACCGACTATTTTAATAGACGACTTATTATTTGTAATTCAGACGGTACTGATATCCATCACATTCCTCTGCCCTATAGACCATGTTTTATAACAGAGATAGATAGTAATAATGTAGCAGTATCCTGTTTATATGACAATACCATACTGATAATAAATATATCTACACGTTCTGTCACCAGTACAATCAACACCAGTGATAACTGCGGCGGAATGTCCTATAATGATAATAACATGTACGTTGTTGGTATAAGTCTAATACATGTGATGGACCTGACAGGTAATGTAATACGTACTATACCGGTACCTACAGACGATATATGGGACATTACAGTAGACAGAGACAGGTTGGTCTGTAGAAACTATACATCATCAATATACTGCTGCTCGTTAGATGGAAAGATACTTTGGAAGTTTGAAAAGGATGAATTTCAAGATTTACGTCGTGTGACAACAGACAATGAGGGGAATGTGTATGTGAATGATTATATGAAAGACACTGTAATAGTTGTATCAGATGATGGTAAACATCATATAAAACTTCTAACTAAATCAGATGGATTGGATTGGCCGCGAGGAATTAATTTTGACAAAAAAGAAAATGTTCTTCTTGTTTGTAATGAAAGCGACGGAAATGCATTTCTTTTTGACGTGATAAAGAAATTAACATAAATAAGCATAAATAATTCTTTCAGACAATGAGTTGATTCAAACTCGGATCTATTTGTGCATTTAGTCATTCAAATATTTTGTATCAAATTTTGTTTTCTTTACTATCAATCTAACTTAAATGAATTTCATTTAATGTACAGAAAATAAAACTAACACATTTGTTATGTACATGTTTTGGGGGAAATTAACACTTTTATTTCATGTGTGACAAAAGGGTAACTTGATATGGAAATTTAATGAAATATTACAGAGACGTGTTGTTAAATTGATTAACACCACTTGATGTTTGATAGTTGAAGACAAAAAACAAAAATTAAAAATATATTTCATGATATCTTTTTAAACCATATATCACTAGTTTAAGAGGAAATATTAATATTAATCATATATATGTCCTCAATAATTTTTTTATTCGAAACATATACGGATGTAATAGTTATAAACAAATTTGAAATAAATTACACATCGTATTATGTCGTTGGGTTGCTGTATATTGGGCGATAAACGCTTTAATTTCATCTGTGACAACAAATCAATTTTATAATAAATTTAGAGAAATGTTACAAAGACATAATGTTCTTTGATTTACACCCACTTTCTGTTTCAGAGAAAACCATGACTCAAGATAGACTTCATCATATCCTTGAATTTTTTTTAAAAATTTAAGTCATATGTGTCTGATGTGAAGTTTGCAAATTAAAATCAGAGCAAATTCACAATTTGTTGGTGTCGTCGGGTTGCTTGTCTAATGGACTGATACTTCTTTGTCTTTCATTTGTGTGGATGGGGTTCTTCATTTTTTTTTATTCGTTATACTGTTTGTTCATTATTTTCTATTCTTTATCATGGTTTATATTGTAGCACCTCATTATTCCCTATTTGTTTGTAAAAAATTGCGTGGCTCTGTACTTAAACATCATGTCATTGTGTTAAATATTCTATAATACATTTTGTATTTTTGTTTTTTATTATTGCTAATATGCTTTGTCTATATATGCCTTATTGTGTTCCTCTGTTACATATTACGTGGCTTTGTACTTATACACCCCGCCATTGTGTTATTGTCCATGGTGTTTTAAAAATATAATCACGAAAAGAGGGTTGTGGTTTTTTTTCCTTTTCTTGTTCTTTTAGTTTGCACTCATGTTTATGTGTCTCAAGATAATTAGTAAGACTTACGTAGAGCTTGCAAGGACGTCTGCGTTATTTAGTAAGACTTACGTAGAGCTTGCAAGGACGTCTGCGTTATTTAGTAAGACTTACGTAGAGCTTGCAAGGGCGTCTGCGTTATTTTCACAAAATTGAGTGCGCGTTAATTCTTTTGTTTTTCGCTTGACACCCAAAAACACCTTTGAAGCAAGTGCGTGTTTGCGTTTCCAGACAATTGGTTCTTTCATCACTCAGAAAACACCACAGCAAAGTGTCAAAGTAGTCACATATGTCATATCGTTTCCCATAGATTTTCTGAAACAATGTGTTTAATATCTAAGAAGTATTTGCCACTGAAAGTTAAGGAGAAAAAAATATCAATCCGTTATGTTTGATTCAAAGCAAAACTGGTACTGCTATCAGAAATGCTATCAGATTTATATGATAAAAGTTACCAGGTTATAATTTAGTACGCCAGACGCGAGTTTCGTCTACATAAGACTCATCAGTGACGCTCAGATCAAAATAGTTTTTTTCAGCCAGCTTGTGCACTAGGAAAATTAAGTGCTGCTTTAATAAATGAGATATGAGGTAATGTCAATGAGACAGCAATCCAACTACAAAAATAACAATGTCAATGAGACAGAAATCTAGCTACAAAAATAACAGAAAGACATCTAGAGGTAGACGTGTATAGTCGTCACCAATACTGAGACAGGTGTCATAAAAATTATGTCATATAAGTGCTATCAGATTTGTATATATAATTTTTTTTTTCAGCCAGCAGTGTACACGGAAAATTAAGTGTCAACGTATATTTGTTCCGCCTAACAGGAGTTCCACTGGAAACTTTGTTATAAATAATGTCATAATATCTGTTCCCGTTGGAACATATACTGTAATATTTATTCCAGTGGAAATAATATTGCAGAATAGTTTTTCCATTTGAAACTTATATTATGTAGGAACTTCCATTTTGTGACAATAGAAGGAGATTTAGATGTTGGACATACGTCAATGGAACAGCAGCCCAAGGACAGGAATAACACAACAAATTCGTGGTGCATACATATAGTCCTTTCCGACAAATAGACTGGTGACCAAACATATGTCTCACTCTTAATCGCCTCGATTCCATGACATACATAAATAGATACAACAGAAGCAATCAAAGATCTACTGTTAACACTAAATTCTCTAAATAATGAAGGGGGACAATACGTCGATATAATATAAATGTGTACGACAACGTTCCTGACATGGGATACTCACAAAATGTAACAGGATAAGACGAAAGATTTGTTTCCCCACCCCCTCTTAACTTACTAGAAATATGAGACTAGGTGCAAATGTATACAAACTAACCAGATTTTTGCCAATACCTTCTCTGAGGAAATTTTACAAATTGTGTACTATATAAGGCTTTTAAATCTTTTACAACGTATTCTAACCTCTGAAAGATGTGGCTTGTTTTGTCTCGTAGCGCGTGTAGAGATTTTTGTTCTTTTACCTTTTACATTGTTATGTGTATTGACATTCTCTTTTTAGAAAAAGGGGCCTAGAAGGTGCCGTGCACTATATTTTTCTAATAATAAACATCAGCTATAGAATGTGATAATGTTTCAATGTTAAAAAGGTAAACAGAATAGTTGGCTACATTTTATATCACATTGGTAAATATTATTAGGTAAACAGAGTAGATGACTGTACATTTTATATCTCAGTGTGGTATGAGGGTAAACAGAGTAGATGACTACATTTTATATCTCAGTGTGGTATGAGGGTAAACAGAGTAGTTGACTACATTGTATATCACAGTGGTAAATAGGCTAACAGAGTAGATGACTGTATATTTTATATCTGTGTGGTATGAGGGTAAACAGAGTAGATTACTACATTTTATATCTCAGTGTGGTATGAGGGTAAAAAGAGTAGTTTACTACATTTTATATCACAGTGGTAAATAGGTAAACAGAGTAGATGACTGTACATTTTATATCTCAATGTGGTATGAGGATAAATAGAGTAGATGACTACATTTTATATCTCAGTGTGGTATGAGGGTAAACAGAGTAGTTGATTGTACATTTTATATCACAGTGGTAAATAGGTAAACAGAGTAGATGACTGTACATTTTATATCTCAGTGTGGTATGAGGGTAAACAGAGTAGTTGACTACATTTTATATCTCATTGTGGTATGAGTGTAAACAGAGTAGATGACTGTACATTTTATATCTCAGTGTGGTATGAGGGTAAACAGAGTAGATGACTACATTTTATATCTCAGTGTGGTATGAGGGTAAACAGAGTAGATGACTACTTTTTATATCTCAGTGTGGTATGAGGGTAAACAGAGTAGTTGACTGTACATTTTATATCACAGTGGTAAATAGGTAAACAGAGTAGATGACTGTACATTTTATATCTCAATGTGGTATGAGGATAAATAGAGTAGATGACTACATTTTAAATCTCAGTGTGGTATGAGGGTAAACAGAGTAGATGACTACATTTTATATCTCAGTGTGGTATGAGGGTAAACAGAGTAGTTGACTGTACATTTTATATCGCATTGTAGTATGAGGGTTAACAGAGAAGATGACTACATTTTATATCTCAGTGTGGTATGAGGGTAAACAGAGTAGATGACTACATTTTATATCTCAGTGTGGTATGAGGGTAAACAGAGTAGTTGACTGTACATTTTATATCGCATTGTAGTATGGGGGTTAACAGAGTAGATGACTACATTTTATATCTCAGTGTGGTATGAGGGTAAACAGAGTAGATGACTACATTTTATATCTCAGTGTGGTATTAGGGAAAACAGAGTAGTTGACTGTACATTTTATATATCAGTGTGGTATTGGGATAAACAGAGTAGTTGACTGTACATTTTATATCGCAGTGTAGTATGAGGGTCTGGATGGGGCTCCTTCATTTCTGTATTATTTAATTTTTAGGCCACTTTTCTGTATTCCTCATACCTTTATATGTCCATTATTCTCTATTCTTTATATTTTTATATTCTTTTAGTTTGCACTCATGTTTATGTGTCTCAAGATAATTAGTAAGACTTACGTAGAGCTTGCAAGGACGTCTGCGTTATTTAGTAAGACTTACGTAGAGCTTGCAAGGACGTCTGCGTTATTTAGTAAGACTTACGTAGAGCTTGCAAGGACGTCTGCGTTATTTTCACAAAATTGAGTGCGCGTTAATTCTTTTGTTTTTCGCTTGACACCCGAAAACACCTTTGAAGCAAGTGCGTGTTTAAGTTTCCGGACAATTGGTTCTTTCATCACTCACAAAACACCACAGCAAAGTATCAAAGTAGTCAGATATGTCATATCGTTTCCCATAGATTTTCTGAAACAATGTGTTTAATATCTAAGAAGTATTTGCCACTGAAAGTTAAGGAGAAAAAAATATCAATCCGTTATGTTTGATTCAAAGCAAAACTGGTACTACTATCAGAAATGCTATCAGATTTATATGATAAAAGGTACCAGGTTATAATTTATTACGCCAGACGCGAGTTTCGTCTACATAAGTCTCATCAGTGACGCTCAGATCAAAATAGTTATAAAGCCAAACAAGTACAAAGTTAAAGAGCATTGAAGACCAAAAATTCCAAAAAGTTGTGCAAAATACGGCTAAGGTAATATATTCCTGGGATAAGATTTTCGAAAAATTCAAAGTTTTGTAACAGGATATTTATAATACTTTTTTCAGCCAGCTTGTGCACTAGGAAAATTAAGTGCTGCTTTAATAAATGAGATATGAGGTACATGTCAATGAGACAGAAATCTAGCTACAAAAATAACAGAAAGACATCTAGAGGTAGACGTGTATAGTCGTCACCAATACTGAGACAGGTGTCATAAAAATTATGTCATATAAGTGCTATCAGATTTGTATATATATTTTTTTTTTTCAGCCAGCAGTGTACACGGAAAATTAAGTGTCAACGTATATTTGTTCCGCCTAACAGAAGTTCCACTGGAAACTTTGTTATAAATAATGTCATAATATCTGTTCCCGTTGGAACAAATATTCTATACCATTTATTCCGTTAGGGACATAAACTGTAATATTCATTCCAGTGGAAATAATATTCCAGAATAGTTTTTCTATTTGAAACTTATTAGTAGTACAGTAGTAAATAGGTAAATAGAGTAGTTGACTGTACATTTTATATCACAGTGTGGTATGAGGGTAATCAGAGAAGATAACTACATTTTATATCACAGTGGTAAATAAGTAAACAGTGTAGATGACTACATTTCATATCACAGTAGTAAATAGGTAAACAGAGTAGATGACTACATTTTATATATCAGTGTGGTATGAGGGTAAACATTGTAGATGACTGTACATTTTATATCGCAGTAGTAAATAGGTAAACAGAGTAGATGACTACATTTTATATCACAGTAGTAAATAGGTAAACAGAGTAGATGATTGTACATTGTATATCACAGTAGTAAATAGGTAAACAGAGTAGATGACTGTACATTTTATATCTCAGTGTGGTATGAGGGTAAACAGAGTAGTTGACTGTACATTTTATATCACAGTGGTAAATAGGTAAACAGAGTAGATGACTGTACATTTTATATCTCAATGTGGTATGAGGATAAACAGAGTAGATGACTACATTTTATATCTCAGTGTGGTATGAGGGTAAACAGAGTAGATGAGGGTAAACAGAGTAGTTGACTGTACATTTTATATCACAGTGGTAAATAGGTAAACAGAGTAGATGACTACATTTTAAATCTCAGTGTGGTATGAGGGTAAACAGAGTAGATGACTACATTTTATATCTCAGCGTGGTATGAGGGTAAACAGAGTAGATGACTACATTTTATATTTCATTGTGGTATGAGTGTAAACAGAGTAGATGACTGCACATTTTATATCTCAGTATGGTATGAGGGTAAACAGAGTAGATGACTACATTTTATATCTCAGTGTGGTATGAGGGTAAACAGAGTAGATGACTACATTTTATATTTCATTGTGGTATGAGTGTAAACAGAGTAGATGACTGCACATTTTATATCTCAGTATGGTATGAGGGTAAACAGAGTAGATGACTACATTTTATATCTCAGTGTGGTATGAGGGTAAACAGAGTAGATGACTACATTTTATATCTCAGTGTGGTATTAGGGTAAACAGAGAAATTGACTGTACATTTTATATCTCAGTGTGGTATGAGGGTAAACAGAGTAGTTGACTGTACATTTTATATCGCATTGTAGTATGAGGGTTAACAGAGTAGATGACTACATTTTATATCTCAGTGTGGTATGAGGGTAAACAGAGTAGATGACTAAATTTTATATCTCAGTGTGGTATTAGGGTAAACAGAGTAGATGACTACATTTTATATCTCAGTGTGGTATTAGGGTAAACAGAGATATTGACTGTACATTTATATCTCAGTGTGGTATGAGGGTAAACAGAGTAGTTGACTGTACATTTTATATCGCATTGTAGTATGAGGGTTAACAGAGTAGATGACTACATTTTATATCTCAGTGTGGTATGAGGGTAAACAGAGTAGATGACTACATTTTATATCTCAGTGTGGTATTAGGGTAAACAGAGTAGATGACTACATTTTATATCTCAGTGTGGTATGAGGGTAAACAGAGTAGTTGACTACATTTTATATTTCATTGTGGTATGAGTGTAAACAGAGTAGATGACTGCACATTTTATATCTCAGTATGGTATGAGGGTAAACAGAGTAGATGACTACATTTTATATCTCAGTGTGGTATGAGGGTTAACAGAGTAGATGACTACATTTTATATCTCAGTGTGGTATTAGGGTAAACAGAGAAATTGACTGTACATTTTATATCTCAGTGTGGTATGAGGGTAAACAGAGTAGATGATTGTTCATTTTATATCTCAGTGTGGTATGAGGGTAAACAGAGTAGATGGCTACATTTTATATCTCAGTGTGTGGTATGAGGGTAAACAGAGTAGATGACTACACTTTATATCTCAGTGTGGTATGAGGGTAAACAGAGTGGATGACTGTACATTTTATATCTCAGTGTGGTATGAGGGTAAACAGAGTGGATGACTGTACATTTGATATCTTAGTGTGGTATGAGGGTAAACAGAGTAGATGACTACACTTTATATCTCAGTGTGGTATGAGGGTAAACAGAGTAGATGACTGTACATTTTATATCGCAGTGTAGTATAAGGTAAAACAGAGTAGTTGACTACATTTTATATCTCAGTGTGGTATTAGGGTAAACAGAGTAGATGACTGAACATTTTATATCGCAGTGTAGTATGATGGTAAACAGAGTAGATGACTGTACATTTTATATCGCAGTGTAGTATGAGGGTAAACAGAGTAGATGACTGTACATTTTATATCGCAGTGTAGTATGAGGGTAAGCAGAGTAGTTGACTGTACATTTTATATCACAGTGTAGTATGAGGGTAAACAGAGTAGATGACTACATTTTATATCTCAGAGTGGTATGAGGGTAAACAGAGTAGTTGACTACATTTTATATCTCAGTGTGGTATGAGGGTAAACAGAGTAGTTGACTCTACATTTTATATCTCAGTGTGGTATGAGGGTAAACAGAGTAGATGACTACATTTTATATCTCAGTGTGGTATTAGGGTAAACAGAGTAGTTGACTGTACATTTTATATCTCAGTGTGGTATGAGGGTAAACAGAGTAGATGACTACATTTTATATCTCACGAAAGAAGGGGAGTTTCTTTTTTCCTTTCCTCTTCTTAAAGTTTGCGCTCATGTTAATTTGTCTTCAAAAAATTAGTAAAACTTACGTAGTACGTTCAAGGACATCTGCGTTATTTTCCGTAAATTGTGTGGGTATTAAATCTTTTGTTGTTCACTTAACACCCCAAAACACACTTTTGAAGCAGGTGCGTTGGTGCGTCTCTAGAAAATTGGTTCTTCCATCATTAAGAAAACACCAGAAAAAAGTGTCAAAGAAGTCACATGTGTAAAATATTTACAATGAGATTTTCTAAAACAAGAGCTTTAAAATGCATGAAGTATTTGCCACGGGACGTTAATCCGAAAACAATACAAATCGACTCGCTAGATTTGATCCAAAGAAAATCTGGTACTGCTATTAAAATTAAATGATAAAACTTTTTTTTATCAGCCATTTTGAGCACACGGAAAATTAAGTGCAGCATAAATAAAAGGAGATGTGAGGCATATGTCAATGAAACAGAAACCCAACTACAAAAATAACTATGTCAATGAGACAGAACTACAACTATAAAAACAACAATGTCAATGAGAGAGAAATACAACTACAAAAATAACAATGTCAATGAGACAGAAATCTAATAACAAAAATAACAATGTCAATCGGACAGAAATGTAACTACAAAAATAACAATGTCAATGAGACAGAAATCTAACAACAAAAGTAACAATGTCAATGAGACAGAAATCTAACAACAAAAATAACAATGTCAATAAGACATAAATCCAACTACAAAAATAACAATGTCAATGAGACAGAAATCCAACTTCAAAAATAACAATGTCAATGAGACAGAAATCCAACTACAAAAATAACGATGTCAATGAGACAGAAATCTAACAACAAAAATAACAATGTCAATGAGACAGAAATCCAACTTCAAAAATAACAATGTCAATGAGACAGAAATACTACTACAAAAATAACAATGTCAATCGGACAGAAATGTAACAACAAAAATAACAATATCAATGAGACAGAAATCTAACAACAAGAATAACAATGTCAATGAGACAGAAATACAACTACAAAAATAACAATGTCAATGAGACAGATATCCAACTACAAAAATAACAGAAAGACATCTAGAGGTAGACGTGTATAGTCTTCAACAATACTAAGACAGATGTCATATAAATATGTCATGTAAGTGCTATCAGATTTATATATATATATATAATTTTTAACCAGCAGTGTACACGGAAAATTAAGTGTGAAATAGAAGGAGATTCAGATGTGGATCATACGTCAGTGAAACAGCAGCCCAACGACAGAAATAACAAAACAAATTTGTGATGCATGTATATATACAGTCTTCGATAAATAGACTGGTGACCAAACATTGTCTAGATGTCTCGCTCTTAATTGTCTCGATTCCATGAAAGACAACAATAAATACGTCGTTGGACGTTATGCCTTTAAGACCGTGTATATTTACGCCAAACATTTGTCATTTTTATCTGAAAAAAATAGATTTTGCAAAATGCTCTACAATATTGAGTTGGTTTGAAAAATGTAACAAAAATCTTTTGATGTCACTCTCGAAAAATCATTTTCTTAAAGAGATTTGAAATTTGTTGTTTTCATGAACTACATATTTTGTTTTCACGAGGATATTAAAAAAAATAATGATCAATTTGTGTTAAAAATTGTTTAATTTATCAACAGTTTGAATAAATTAAAACATTAACATTTGCTTATTTTAGGAAAAAAACATATTTCAATCTCATTCTAAAAAGCAAATGTTGAAATTGCTGACTTTTAGCATTTTTCCATTTGATTTTAATTATTGAAAAATGAAAAAATGCTCGAACGTTGAGCATTTCTCATTTTCACTTAAGATATTGAAAAAGGAAAAATGCTCCAACGTGGAGCATTTTTCACTCTTGATTTTCTATATTGAAAAATGAAAAATGCTCCAACGTCGAGCATTTTTCAATTTTATTTTTCAAATTGAAAAATGAAAAATGCTCCAACATGGAGTATTTTTCATTAGTACATAAAAAATTTGAAAATGAAAAATGCAGCATTTTTTTATTTTACTTAGCAATATTAAAATTTGAAAATTAATCCAATCTGCATCATTCTTTTAATTAAGAACAAAATGAAATTTGTTTCAATATAGGTGTTTTATATTTTCAACTTGTCGACACTATTTTTTAATGTTTCATTGTATCTTTTTTTTTTTTTTGCTTTTTTTAAGCAAATTATCTTCAAGAAAATGAATGATGTACACGTGTGCACTGTGTGTGGTATCAACTAATTCCGAACATGAGTAGTATACTGAAAAGTACGATAATGACCAAAACGATGTGAATTTTTATCAAGTATTTTACCTGCAGAACACACGACTGTATGCTTACATGTGTGTGGAACATGCCAAACACCCGTATATGTCCACAAACATATAGATCTAACATTGTTGGGCTGTTATTTAGACGATTTATATATATACAGAATGTGTTTTTCAGCCTTGTATTGCCTTCACTAGTGATCCGATGGATAGAGTAGAGTTGTCACTGGTTCAGAATTACTTATTAGATATACGAAGATGTGGTATGAGTTCAAATGAGACAACTCTCCATCCAAGTCACAATTTATAAAAGTAAACCATTATAGGTCAAAGTACGGTCTTCAACACGGAGCCGTGGCTCACACCGAACAACAAGCAAACATTACTAGTTTAAAACCATTCAAACGGGAATACCAGCGGTCTAATCTATAAAAAACGAGAAACACTTTTGAAATAAAATATGAATAGAAATGGCTTAACTCAATCAAAAGACATATTAACACTTAACACTGAACGAATAAATTTGATCTATGATACAATGTAAATACAAAATAAATAAAATAAGGGATGAGTAATATTTATAAGACGGGTTTATCTATAATTGACCTAGAAAACATGGGCGCATCCATTAACCTCTCACGTGACCGACCCGCCATTACAACCGTGAAAAATCACGCACGTGTATTGATCAAAACAGTATTTTCTGTTTACATAAATTTTGTATTTCCTTCATTTTCTCATTTATTTCGCTATGGATACTGCCGATAGTTATAAAAAAAGGTGGAGGCATTTCTTGTGCAGTTAATAGTTGTACAAATAATTATAGAAAATTTCAGATGTGCAAAAAAATCAATAAATAAAATATGTGAACTATACAAGTTGTGCCGACTGCACACAATCCTATTTTTTTTAATAAAACTTTTTATGAAAGTAAAATTACACTGACAGACGAATGTTGACACGTCGTCAAACGAAATTATTATCTATGAAAATTAATCCGATGACTACAGTGCATCTGCCTTTGTTGTATAGAAGATCTACACATCAGATGGATCTTGGATTATGAAAAGGAGGGGTCCTCAAACAAGACACAATTTGTAGTGGAAGCGGTAAAAATGCTGTATTAACCATGAATGAAGCTTTATAAGGGGGCCTGGGCACTCCCTAAATCCGTCCTCCACATTTCTTTAGATAATAACAATGAAACCTACCCCGAGGCTACATGCATGTAGTTATAATTGGATGCAAATCAAACAAGTATGAAGAGACGATTTTTTGTTTATACATGACGACTATTTTTAGGCTGCAAAATGGACAGACGTTCCGACAACATTAACCCAGACAAACATATTGTTAACAGAGGAGTAAGGAGTTTAAAATTGATTAAAATCAGGAAAACGCGTCTGCGTATATAGATCGACATATTATGAATGACAGTTACGCCTTATTGTATCAATGTCTTATGTAACTAAGTTTTCTTTACTTTAGTGGAATAAATACACAATTTACTTTTCAACTACGATATTGCAGATCAGCTGTTACTCAGTCGTACTGATGAGGTTAACACTTAGTTTGATGTTTGGTTATTTGGGACGGAGCTTTGATATTTCGAAAAGTAAGGCTTGTAAACTATTTTACTCCTGTGTGTCAGTTCCTGCTGAAAACCTAAAGGTTTTACAAACAGCTTCATCCATAGACAAATCACAGCAAAACTTACTATTAAGGGCACTTCTCTATAAACCTCGGCTTAATGGTCCATATATGAAGTAATGAATGCTGAAAGTATATATTTACTTTAGTCGGATGATCAAATATACATCCTTAATCATGCTAATGTAATACTGTAATTCTGTATTCCTGTAACATATATATCGGGGACGAATCTAATACAGATTCAGGATGAAAATAAACCCCCCTCCCCACCACCCCAAAACAGAGGTCTCGTATATTTTCCTTACGACGCAGATAATAAAAAGTTGTGGAATTTAGGTCGATGAGACTTTACCCTTTCGCCGAAGATATTAAAAAGATGTAGAATATTCGTCAATGAAATATACCCTTACGACGCAGATAATAAAAAGATGCGGAATATACGTCAATAAGACTATACCCTTACGACGCAGATAATAAAAAAGATCTGGAAAATACGTCAATGAGATATACCCTTACGACACAGATAATAAAAAGATGTGGAATATACGTCAATGAGATATACCCTTACGACGCAGATAATAAAATGATGGTTATTATACGTCAATAAGAATCTACCCTTACGACGCAGATAATAAAAAGATGGTTATTATACACCAAAAAGAATCTACCCTTACGACGCAGATAATAAAAAGGATGTGGAATATACGTCAATCAGACTTTACCTTTACGGTGCGTATAATAAAAAGATGTGGAATATACGTCAATGAGACTATACCCTTACGACGCAGATAATCAGAAAATGGGGAATATACGTCAATAACACTTTTCCCTTTCGACGCAGATAATAACTAGATGTGTCAACGCGACACGAATGGCCCCGTCCCAAAAAGTTGACAAATCTGCAATTATAATAACACACACGGGCACAAACATGATGATAGTCTCGCATATCAAAAACCAGCTCAATATCTGAAGGCGTTTAGAAAAAAAAACTCCGTATAATGGTTTGTTTCGGAATGACTGAATTACAGAATTACGGAATTACGGAATTTCGGACAAGGGTAAAACTATATTTCACCGACAACTTCGTTGCGGGGCCATAAACATATGACTAATATAGGCCAATAAGATTCTACCCTGACAACGCAGATAATGAAAAGATATAGAATATACACCAAATAAATATAACTAACGACACGGATAATAAAAAGATATAGAATATACGTCAATAAAAAATATACCCTAACGACGCAGATAACAAAAATATATACAATATACGTCATTCGATATACATTTAAGACTCAGATAATACAAAAAATGTGGAATATACCACAATGAGATATACCTTTACGACGCAGATAATAAAAGGATGTAAAATATACATCAACGAGACTTTACCCTTATGACGCAGATAATAAAAGGATGTGAAATATATGTCATTTAGACTATACGCTTACGACGCAGAGAATAAAAATATATGGAATATATGTGAATGAGACTATACCCTTACGACGCACATAATAAAAAAAGATTGAGAACAAACCTCAATGAGACTATACCCTTACAACGCAGAAAATAAAAAAGATGTGGAAAAAACGTCAATGTGACGATATCCTTACGACGCAGACAATACAAAAATGTGGTATAAACTTCAATGAGACTATACTCTTACGACGCAGATAATAAAAAGATGTTGAATAATCGTCAATGACACGATATCCTTACGACACAGATAATACAAAAATGTGGAATAAACGTCACTCAGACTATAACCCTTTCGACGCAGATAATAAAAAGATGGATTATACGTCAATGAGACTTTACCATCACCATGCAGATAGTTAAAAGATGCAGAATATATGTCATTGAGACTATACCCTTACGACGCAGATGATAAAAAGATGTGGAATATACGTCAATGAGACTATACTTTTACGACGCAGATTAATAAAAGATGTGGAATATACGTCAATGACACTTTACTTTTACGACTCAGATAATAAAAAGATGTGGAATATATATACATCAATTAGACTTTACCCTTAGGATACAGATATTGTAAATTGAGAAATTATTGCGTGCATTTATTATTGCGATTTTGTCATTTTAGACTACAATGCGATTTTAATTTTTGCGATAATGACAATAATTCCTGTTTATTCACATGAAAAATTTCTAAAATGCGATTTTAAATCATTGCAATTATAACCCTGTTGCATTTCGCAAATTTCTGAATTTACTGTAATTAAAAGGCCGACAAAAGTACTAAATGTTATTTAAGTCTATGTTAGAACTTCAAAAAATAAAAAAAAATAAAACATGAAGGTCGTACATTGATCTATAATGGTTTACCTTTTTAAAATTGTTGTTTGGATGGAGAGTTGTCTCAATGGCACTTACACCACATCTACCTATATCTAATAAATGTGAAAAACGTTAACGAGACATATCCTTGAACAGGATTTTTCATATAAAGCTATGGCACAGAACTCAATAATTGATTGTTTGTTGCTCTACATGCAGTGGCATACAATTTTATTTTCAGAAAAAAACAAATTAACAATAAAGACATAATAAAAGTCCTGAAATAGAGGCAGTCGGAGTTTGCTGACAGCCTTTGAAAAAAAGGATTGAAGCGGATAAACAGACTGTGTCCTTGAAACAGGCCAACTGTATGTATGGATCTTTCAAGGAAGGAAATGTTGCAACGGTTCTTAACGTGCAGAGAGCATGGTGCTAACTGGACGTGGCTGCGTGTTTGTATAGTCCGTGTTCTTGTACAGTCCGCACAACTAAACGATGCTTAACTGTAACAAAATTATTATTGTTCTACCTATCAAAAGACATATACCAGTACTTAAATAGGATGCGTTGTGTGTATCAATGGCAATGGACTCTTACGACACAAATAAAACAAAATTTGTGGCATATTCATCAATGAAGCAATACCTTAACAACGCAAGACAAAAAACTGTTGCACAATCAGAACGTACTAAAACATAATTGGAAACTTGTGCGAGACATGCTCCTCAATGAGACCGAACCGTAACGAAACGGGAAAATAACAAAAATGTGGTATATACGTCAACCAAACCAAACATCAACGTCACAACTAAAGTAATACAGATGTTCAATAATGAGATAGTATCATAACGACACAAATAAAAGAAATACGGCATATATATAAACGTCAACCAGACCATACCTTATCGACACAAATACTTAAGAAGGATAGTGCCTATTCGTGCCTATTCGTGCATATTCGTCGATGACACAGCACCCTAAAGACAAAAATATCATGTGGCATACATGTAAAAGAGTCAGTAACATAATGACCCAAATAACAAACACAAGATATGGCATTTTCGTCCATGTGACAGTACCCTAAAGACACAAATGAAAACAAAATATGACATAAACGTCAAGGATGGAAAACCGAACAATATAAGCGATAAACACGATGTGTCATATACGTGGCATGTGCTTCAACAATACAAACGATAAACACATTGTAACATATAATGAAACTGCTTCAACAAACGATAAACACATTGTGACATATAATGACACTGCATGTGCTTCAACGATATAAACAATAAACAAGATGTGACATTATACATGACAATGTGTTTCAACGATAAACACGATGTGACATATACATGACACTAAGTTTCAACGATACAAACAATAAACACGATATGCCATAAACAAGACAATGCACTTTTACGGTATAAACGATAAACACGATGTGCAATAACCATGACACTGTGCTTTAACGATACAAAGGATGTTACTTGTACATGAAACTAAGTGTCAACGATACAATCGATGAGCCATATACATGACACATTGCTTCAACGATACATATGATCATACAGATGTTTATATACGTCAAGAGTACAATACAATGACAGTTCTTGTCCATTCGTTTTTGGTGCGTTTTGTTATTTGATTTTGCCATGTGAATATGGATTTTCCGAATTGATTTTCCTCTAAGTTCTGTATTTTTGTGATTTTACTTTTTATGACATAAATAATAAACAAAGATATGGCATGTGTGTCAAGGAAATAGATTTCTTACGACGAAACAATGAAAATATCTCAAACGACTCATTAATAAAACTAAATCATTGACATCTACGTCACTATTGGAAGTGAAACCAGGGCAAACCATTTGGTTGACTAATTCGATTTATTAAACCTTATTATTATACTGGTAAATACGACAAATAAAATGTGTTTTAATCTTATAATAAGGTAGGATTTTATATGTTGTGACTGTCTGTTTTTCTCAATAGTAGATATTTTTAGGTAGCACATTACAAAAAATTTTTTACTTCCAATCCCTAACCTTTTAAATGCTGTAACTTTCTTAAAATTGCATATAAATTAATAAAAGAGGTATATATAGATAGATAAAAGAATAATCTTTTAAATGAATGCAATATTTTTGTCATGCAATCATTATATAATCAATTATTATGCAATTAATGGCAAAATCTTGGTCAGTTCACTTGCATTAATTTAGCTCTTTCATCTCTATAGCTACACAAGAAATTTTAAGGTTATCTTAATCAATACAGCAGGAGCTTCAAAAGTGTGTCTCAAATTATGGCTATCGTATTCCATTCTCTCATAAATTTGTAATTAGTGTAAACATCCTTACCACATAAAAGTAGATAATCTATGATTAGGTGTAAAATTTGATCTTTACATTCTATCCAAAATCTGAGACACCCTTTTGTAGATAATGACTCAAGGAACAACATATAACAAAATCAACCCTCTCGGGGGATACATGAAGAAGCTTATTTCAATTGAAGGTGGAAATTTGTTGTAAAATTTTGTAGACACAGTTATCATTATAATTGATTACATAATTGTTGTATAATACTAACATTGCATTAATTTGAAAGAGTAATCTGTTAGCTATCCATAGATACCACTATTATATATTTCCAAGCATTATAACGAAAGTTAAAGCATTTTAATACTGGGAAATTGGAGGGATACAATCTTTGTATTGTGCTACCTTAAATAAATTAATTATCAAAATAAAATTTAGGCCAAAATGATAAAGTGCCAAAAACTATATAATTTATATTATTATTTACATGGTGTGATAGTGACCTAATAAGATATATATGGGGGGAGTTATTTTCATATGGGGTGAGAGCGAAAGTTCTTTTTGTTCTCTTTTACTATTTCCTTATGTATGTTAAAACATATGCATCGACATGCATGGTATGAACCAGCATATTCAAAACACGACATACTATTTTACGCCATTTTATACCAAAACAATATTTGTTTTCTGAAATAACAAATAATCACTTAAGGTTCATTTGGTTTTTTTTTTATTTTGGCATGTAAATACAGCCATAGTTGTCCGTTTGTTATGATAAACCTTAACATGAATAAACTGAACCCGCCGTACAATTTAAAAATCGAAGTGGAACATTGCTAACAATCACGCCACATTCTATATAACTTTGTGCCTCCTCCAAGCCATAAGACTCTTGTTTAGTTGGTGTCGTTGTCCGTCTTCTTTCATAATTGTTTATCATTAAACGTCTATCGCATAAAACATTGTTCTTAGGTCTCTGAAGTTGCGTTGCATAAATTGCAATCGTACGATATAACGTTATTCTGAAATACGCTATAATTTGTAAGATTATACACAATTGACTAAAATTTGAATATATTTGGTCAAACAAATTTATAAAAAGGTATACATCAATGTATTACTTTAATGTTTTTAATTCATAAATATGTTTTGATTTAGTTGTTGGTGGGTGGGCATATCAAATAGCTAGAACAGCTTCAAAGGAATAAGGAAATGAGAAGGAGAAAGCCTTTATAGAAAACATCCATTTACCACATTAAATACATTATACAGAAATTGACTCGTCCGTACTGTTATTATATAAAGCAAGAATGCAATTTTCAATTCTAGTATACATAAACAATGTAACGCAAACTTTATTCATTGCAACCTCTAAACTTGTGGATATTCGTGTTTATATTTAAAGATTGCCTGAAAGATTTTGAACCTCACATACCGAATGAAACATAGATTGTCTCTCTGCTTGTAACCTTATGTTTCGAACAATAGTAGCCCTATACATGAGCTTGGTGAATAGAGGTTCATTATGTAATTGATGCTACCCTACTTAGGTGTTTGTATTCATACATGATCGTCTTTATCTACATTACACACAGTCATCCTAGTTGCTAGAATTGTTCCAGCAGCTGCTCCAATACTAATACCCAGTTTATCAATTAAGACATTATCTATTCTTAGTTCAGTATATACATAATCGGCACTTTCCTTCAATAATAACGATAATATCACAGAAATATGTCTCGCCTTTTTGTAATTTTTACTTTGTAAATTTTGAAATTAAAATAAATATTTTAACATGTAAGTTATGCAAATATTCAAAGTACATAATGTAGATGGACCATGACTGAAGTCATATGGCCAAACAATCTCCATGGAAATGAAATGTGTAAATGCATATATAACTGCAATACAAATACCATAGACGTATTATAAGTCGTTCTCTTTTTAACAAACATAAGCACAAACTTTTATTTGTAAACTATGCAAAAGTTTAGGGTCAATGAACCATGATGAGGGGTGGGGCTATATAATCACCATGGAAACAAAACTTGCAAAAGCCAATAAACTTGCATTCCAAATATCATCGACTTAACGAATTCAGCAGTTTATCTTAAACCGATCTAATCACAAACAAATACATCTAAACTATAACGCAAATGTTTCAAAGTCAATAGACCATGAAAGAGTGGGCGGAACTAAATATTATCCGTGGAAATGAGATGTGCTAATGCATATACAACTGAATAGCAGTAAAGGTTGGCCTTCTAACAATGGTTCCCCTTGAACTGACCTAATCACAAACTAATACATGTAAACTAAAATGAAAGGTCAGCATACCATAACTTAGGGGGGCGGAGACAAATAATATCCATGAACATAAGATATGCGAATGCTTATCCAACTGTATACTAAGTCGTACTAATATCATTGACTTACCACTAGTGCTTCCCTGACCTAATCACAAAATAATACATGGAAACTAAGAAAAATTCTAAAGGTCAACATACCTTTTTGGTAGAGGGTTGCTGCTCACAAGGAAGCTATTAAGGATGTACTTATGTGAGATTTTGGAATTTGTGTCAAATGTTCAGACTCCTTTGTGTTTTTCCATACAATACAATATAAAATATTTTGCCTCATAGCACCCATTTATTTTTTCATATAAGACTTAATAGCCCATAAAAGGGCATTTACCAAAACTTAAGAAGATTTTTAATTTTCTTTCTTTTGTTTTGAGACCTAATTATACCAATGCAAATATATGGTAAAAGTCCGAGGCAGCCTTTTCCCGCCATATTTTAAATCTCAAATATCTCGAAAAAGAGGTCCATGACCTATCAATATGTTTAGCTTATTTTTATCCTTAATTGATGCTCTACAAGCTTATAGTATCAATTTTAACTTCTTAATCTATTAATTTTCACCTGACCTCACCTAAGTACATCCTTTAACCAAGAGTTCCAACTGGTGAGGTTAAAATCATCCCTTCGTAAATTTTACGGACGCCATCACAAGTTAGTTGACCGTTATGGAATAGCCGTTTCACAAATGATATCGGATATGTTCCTTACGTCGTAACTACAACCCCCTTCTCTTTCATGAATGTGACCTACCGAATAGACAACTTTCGAGTTCGATACATTTCCGTCAAAAACTTTGGTTTTAGTGAACGTCACTCGTGCGTTTAGGTGCGTCGTGACTTCCGTTTCAATGTTGAACAAAACTATAAAGCAATATTTGCACAAATTATTCGGCAAATTAAATTCTCATAATTAATGATCTGCACCGCTGTCATTAGGTAATTGTGATCAAGTACCTACTGAACAACGTTTACTTCTATTTTATCCTCCACAAAGACGATCACGAAGACGCTTAATGAACGCTTAACGGTCAGGGATATAGGCGAGCCCCTCTATCTGGTAAATGACGTCACAAAGGCGCGTATAATTGACGAGTTTTTTCCGGTGACGGATGAACTCAAAAATGGTCTATTAGACTATTTACCGGATTTGTTATCACGTAAGCAACACGACGGGTGCCACATGTGGAGCAGGATCTGCTTATCCTTCCGGAACACCTGAGATCACCCCTTGTTTTTTGGGGGTTCGTGTTGTTTATTCTTTAGTTTTCTATGTTGTGTCATGTGTGCTGTTTTTTGTTTGTCTTTTTCATTTTTAGCCATGGCGTTGTCAGTTTGTTTTAGATTTATGAGTTTGACTGTTCCTTTGGTATCTTTCGTCCCTCTTTTAGGGGGCGGAGACAAATACTCTCCACGGAAATAAGATATGCGAATGCTTATCCAACTGTATACTAAGTCATACTAATATCATTGACCTACCCGTTACTAGTGCTTCCCTGACCATGCTGACCTAATCACAAACTTATACATGTAAACTAAGAAAAATTATAAAGGTCAACATACCATAACTAGGGGGCGGAGACAAATAATCTACATGGAAATAAGAAATAATCTACATGGAAATAAGATATGCGAATGCTTATCCCACTGTATACTATGTCATACTAATATCATTGACCTACCATTTCTTCTTCTTTATTCTTTCCTCCACTACCTAGAGTACCACTACTTTTGTAGTGTAGCACGATAAGCAACTGGTTGAAACTATAAGCAACTGTGTGCATGCATGTGCAGGAATATTTTACAGTGAATATGATCGGTGCACAAACCAGTATTATTTCGCCTAAGATTAATTGTTCCAGATACTGGTGTAAAGGATATCAACACAGCCTGGCGTACCCAGCACCAATTTACAACGCAACGGCAGTTGGTCTTATCCAAAATGAGCTAAGGCTGCGATCCCAGCTGGCCGGTGCTGAATCAAAACATACTAGAACACACCCGCGAAATCGCGGGCATATACAGCTTGTAAACTGTTGTAGGATGAATTTTTGTAAAAAGATATTATGACTGGAGAATTCCATATAAGGTATCAAAAGACTTCTCTCTTTTTTCCGAAGTCCGTTATGTGTTTCCTTTCTGTTAAATTCAATTATTTTTCGTGTTTCTGGCCTTATACAACAATTATTTTTCCCCTTTGCTACCACGCATTTTTGGTAAAAGTCAAATTAAATTAAAAATTTGCACCTTTCGTTCGTCCGTCCTTCTGTCCGGCTTCAGGTTAAAGTTTTCACTTTCAACAATAAATTTTTATGCCCCATTTATGGGAATTATGTTTTCTAGTTTGTTCGACCGTTTGTCCGTCCGACTGTCCCGCTTCAGGTTAAAGTTTTTATCGGGGTAGTTTTTGATGAAGTTGATTAAGTCCAACAAACTCAAAACTTAGTAAAAATGTTCCCTATGATATGATCTTTCTAATTTTAATGCCAAATTAGAGATTTTTACCCTATTTCACGGTCCACTAAACATAGTAAGTGATAGTCCCGATGTGGCATCTGTATACTAATGGACACATTCTTGTTTCCACATGTTTTACTTATTTCAATATGTATGCAACTGGTATGACCCCTTAGATAGTAAATATTTCAGAAAAAAATAGACAGAATACAGAGAGTCTCTGTATATTATAATAGTAGTATAATCGTAGTTTACAGGTTGATAAACGCGAAAACATAATTGTCTCTAAGGAAGTATAATAGTTGTGGTTCTTGCGATCTAAAAACCATGATATGGAGAACGCTCTGATTGGCTTATTTATTTTTCATTTTTGTTATCTATCATACGATTGGTTGTTCTTGTGCATGTTTAAAACCGGACTATGTCGTTTTTCTCCCAAAATAACTCAATCTGTATAATCATAAGAATGGATGACAAATGCGATTATGCATGTTACCCAAAAGAACACAGAGGCATGATGATTAATTTATTGTGGAAGAAAGAGAAGCGACACACAAAATGAGGTCTTCTTGTTTAATAGTATAGATAACTTGAGTGTTTTTAAAATAACTTAATGTCAAATCACCTTTGTACACGTGCAGGAAACTGTTCCATCACCATACTAGATACATTTGTATTCCATCTAAGGCAGACATGTTATTATGTCAATTATACACTAATCAATGTATATTACTTTAAAGTTCATGCACTGTGGCATATACTAAAATCTAAAATCACTTTTGTACACGTGCAGGCAACTGTTCCATCACCATACTAGATACATTTTTACTCCATTTAAGGCACACATGTTATTATGTCAATTGTACACTAATCAATGTATATTACTTTAAAAGTTCATGCACTGTGGCATATACTAAAATCTAAAATCACTTCATGTACCACCAAATTATCCATGTTACTGCGACAGTTTGCTTCCCTGACCTAATCTGAAACTAATACATTTAAACTAGAAAAATTCCAAAGGTCAACATACCATAATAACATTAACTGTACCAATTTTCCTGCACCAGATGCGCATTTCGACAATATATGTCTCTTCAGTCATGCTCGTGGCCAAAATATTTGAACTGAGGGGCGGAGACAAATAATCTCAATAGAAATAAGATATGCGAATGCTTATCCAACTGTATGTATGCTAAGTATCAGTGACCTACCACTAGTTATTCCCCATAGACTGACTTAATCACAAACTTATACATGTAAACTTAGCATAATTGTCAAAGTCAACAGACCATGATTTAGGTGGCAGGGCCAAATAAACTCCATTGAAATGAGATTCGTCAATGCTGATTGATACAATTGTATACCAAATAACATTGATCTACTAATTGTGGTTCACCATTAACTAGATCACTAACTAATACATTAAAAACGACGACACTGCCAACTGCCGGACACAGCATACATGTATATCTTTCGTGTTTTGACTCTGTCAAAGCGGGACAAAATAGTTGGAAAAGGCTTACTCTTTTGATTGAGTTAAACCATTTCAATTATATTTTATAGAGGGTCTTTCTTTGTTGTAATGTTACACTATTGTTTCAAATAAGAATGATAAAGGTAAATGGTTGGTACTACTAAAACGTTTAAACCCGCTGCAATGTTGACCTCTCCTAAGTCAGGAATCTGATGTTCATAAGTTGTCGTTTGTTGATCATTGTTGATGTGGATCATAAGTATTTCTCGTTTTTTTTAAATTTTATATAGATTAGACCGTTGGTTTTCCCCTTTGAATGTTTTTAAATTACACTAGTTATTTTTAAGGCCTTTTATAGCTTGCTGTTCGATATGAGCCAATGTTCAATGTTGAAGACCGTACTTTGACCTACAATGGTTTACTTTGATGGAGTGTTGTCTCACTGGCACTTATACCACATTTTTACATCCTGCGTTAGTCTTTTTCTGTCATATTGTTTGTCATAAACTGTTTTAGTACTTATTAAGCTATTGGTCTTCTCGTCTAAATCGTTTCTTCATGAGAACATTCTACACCAGCTATAAATACACCATCAAGACAGTTTCATTACAGGAAAAGAAATAATCATAACCTTAAACCCATGTTTATTATGTTTTCATTTTCATATAAAATTTGATTAAAAAGACATAAATATGTGAAATATCAGCTGTTTGTTGTTCTATGATTTTCATTGCCGTCCATATTTGGAAAGTAATTGTGACATTCACCAATACGTCGGACATCTGAAGTCTGGCAGTGAATACTGCCGCCAAATCTGTATGAATCTCTGTATGGTACACGGATACATTTAATACCTGAAATATATATAAACAGTAAAAAATCTAAAACAGTCTTTTAATTGTTTACAAATACATTTTTATAATATTTTAAGATTAAATAATATGAAATAATCTCTATGAAAAATTGATTTTTTTCATTTGATATTCTATCCGAATTTGAAGCAGCCATTTTGTTTTGATTTTAGGTCAAATTTAATCATTATCATTATCATAGGAGATATTTAGATAAGGGAGCTACCATTTCATTTTTATGACTTTTTTTACATAAACTGTCATCCTGCCTTTTTTTTTGTAAAGTGTCTCATCCTGCTGTATTTTTACTCAAAACTCCTGTCCTAGCTATATAGCTATAGGAAGGTACATGAGGTATGAGTGCCAATGAGACAGCTCTCTATCCAAGTAACAATTTATAAAAGTAAACCATTATAGGTCAAGGTACGACCTTCAATCCGGAGTCTTGGCTCACACCTAAACAGCAGGCTATAAAGGGCCCCACAAATTACTAGTGTAAAACCATTCAATCAGGAAAAGCAACAGTCTAATATATGTAAAATCAGGAAACGACAAACACTTATGAACTGCATAAACAGACGACAACCATTGTACATCAGATTTCTGAAGTAGGAAAGGTGCTTACATTTACAGCAGGATTAAACATTTAAATGGTAACAAACCTTCTCCCTTTTCTGAAACAATAGTATAACAATACGTCACAACATAGAAAGACACACTATAAAATATCAATTGGAAGGCGTAACTCAATTAAAAAACGCAAATTAACACAGAACGACAGAATAAATTTGATCTTTGATACCTGACTGTAAATAGATAGCTAATAACAATTATAAGAAAATAAACAGTTTTAAATAAAGTTTGAGTATGATACCGCTGTGAAATGTTAAACAATTTCTAGAAAAGCATCACTTTTGAAAAAAATTTAAAAACCTCGTATTATACACATGTAAATGAAAATAATTGTGTTGTTAAGTATACTTCTTCTTCTGTGTGTATAATCTGTCTGTATTTTTTCAAACTTCATCCTAGCCCCCATACAAATCAAATGGTAGCTCCATAACAAACAAATTAGTCAACTAATTTTCACATATGTAAAATGTGAGCAGCTACTCATATGAACAATCTTGATAAAATGAGATGTTTTTGTAATACTTGTAAGCATTTAATATGATCATTTGCAAGTAATATTTTTAGCATGCAAATTAGGTTAGTTTCATATGTGAAATATATTTTGCTTACAAAATGCTCACCTAATTTGCATGTTAAAAACCTTATATATGCAATCACATTAGATCTAATGTAAGCATCGTTTGTGCAAATTGTTAGAACCATTTGGTAAGGGCAGTAACTGAAAGCTAATTCAAAGCCAAATGATACACAAATAAATAATCTAGTTTCCCCCAGACTAAAACATAAGTGGAACCACTATCTAAGATAGCATATCCTAATCAGGAAATAAACAGAATTATAAAGGAAGAATATGTCTGAGGACAGGAATTCCTTTGCTCAGGCTTCAAACAATAGAAAATAGGACGGATTAACGAAAAGATGGAAAGGTGGATGGTCAAGGGTAACACTTAATGGCCCCGTCTCCCATGGCAGGCATAAACAAATAGATTTATCATACCTAATGACTCAAGGAAGTTGATGGTAGGTATTTCAGTTTCTTCAACAATTGCTTTATCTGGTCCTACCATTAACAGATTAATACTCAGCCAGGCACTAGACTCACAAGACTCTGGTACAACCATGCTGTTAGGAAATGGAGCATCTAATATCTAGAAAAAGAGAGGATAACAAATATCTAGAAAAACAGATTAAAACTCGGCCAGACACTAGACTCACAGGACTGTAGTACAATCATGATGTTAGGAAAAGGAGCATCTAATATCTAGAAAAAGAGAAGATAAAAAATATCTAGAAAAAGAGAAGATAAAAAATATCTAGAAAAAGAGAAGATAAAAAATATCTAGATAAACAGATTAATACTCAGCCAGACACTAGACTGACAGGACTCTGGTACAACCATGCTATTAGGAAATGGAGCATCAATTATCTAGAAAAAAGAAGATAATTTACACTGTTCCATTTAAACATATATTTGTGGACGCCGACTAGGCTGACAATGGAATGTAGGATTGCACCTATGTCTCGCTTTTTTGACAAAAGTCAAAGGCTCGAAAAAAAAGCAAGCAGACCCTTTTTCTTTCAAAACCTTTGAAAAAATAACAAACAAGATTGTTTCCATAGTACACAATTGCCCTACTCGCACTGTCATTTTCTTTGTTCAGTGCACCTTGAAATTAGGGTATAAACTCTAATTTGGCATTAAAATTAAAAAAAGATCATACCATAGGGAACACGTGTACTAAGTTTCAAGTTGATTCAGGAATTCAACTTGACCAAAAACTTTAACCTGACGCTTGACAGAGGGACGGACAAACAGACGGACAGAGGCACAGACCTACAAACATAATGCCCATACATGGGGCATACTAAAGGTGACATGAAAACAAGGATTTATAAGATATTGAAAAAAAAACTAAAGAATGTATAATTGTGTATTAGAATCAGGAAAAGAAAAGTTGTGGTAAGCGGAAAAAATGTGTAATGCCACCATATGAAAATAAACAAGATAATTTTTAATATCTAACAAAAAGTCAAAAATCAGGGTAGTGGTTTTCAGAGCATTGATTAGTTCCTTGTGTTGCAGGTTATAAGAAATTATAATAACTGATTTAACTTATATAGATACTCACTTCCCAAGATGAACCTGTGAATATTCTGTCTTTATCTTCTTTTGTGATTGGTCGATCTGGAGGGTTGACGAGGATACCTTTCCTTTCATTGGTAGGTGGTACTAATGGGACCAGTGATGCATCTATTCAATTTTGAAAATAAGAATAAAATAACAAACTTATAGACTTTAATGATGTGTATCCTGAATCACCTAAGAAATATTTAATAAGACTTAACATATTTTATTTAGGACAAGTTCAATAAAATCATACAAAGGGCCCATCATCTGTTGGTGGTGTCATAATTTTTTGTTTACTATAAAATTTATCTGATAGTCTAATAATCATCAATTGAGCTTTTACCCTGTAACCTCTCACACGCAACTGTTACTTTATATACTTTACAATAATTATTATGACAGTAGTCGTAAATACATAAATTGGTACCTTAATTACTTCTATAAGGAGATAATTATTGATAATAATTTTACTATTTAAAAGTTCTTAAGTCCTATTTGTCAACTACATTATTCAATAATTTAATTTTGGATGTAACGCGTCTCCTGATTAGCTGACATTGTTTTGTTTATCAGGTCATAGACATAATATTTTCATGTGACCGTGACGTCATAAATGTTTTTTTAATAATTAACCCCAGTTTAAAATGAAATTAAGAATTAAATTATAAGAAATGACTGTAACATTTGTTCTGTGTATGAAGAAATAACATCAACAATGTGATTAACACATACTAAAAAACGAGTAATCATTGCAATTATAGGACAACACTTTATCTTCCAAAAATTACATTGTTATTTATTATTGTTTTCTCATGATTATAGCCAAAAGCACAAACAATTGTAAATAAAGGGCAATAACTCCTTATTCATTTGTTTGGTCAGAGAAAGTCAATTTGTTAAATATAAAATGGTGGACTACTAACTCTAAGGTCATGCAATCATCTTGACAAATATTCATATTAAAAATAAAGAGGTATTGGTTTTCTTTATGACAAAATTGAAAACCAATATACAGCTTACTCAATAAAATATATTAAATATGTTTCAATATGTACAACCTATATGTACTGGATTCAGATCACAAGGAAAGTGAACTTCGTGTACTCGATAACCACGATATTTCATGTGACGTCTGAGCCAATCAATGCCTTTTCTATTAGCTGTCATGCTCTGCTGCACAATCAGATCTTTTCCAAGTCTCAAAACTTCAGCTGCGTCAAAACACTAGTAAAATTTAAAAAAATATTATACAATATAAAAATAAAATATGCCTAGTTTTTCCTTCACAGGTGTATCTGGAGAGCATGATTTTAATTACAAATAGTAAAAGTACTCTAAGATTCTAACATGGTACCTCTGTGTAAAAAAGTCAGCACTCTAACTGATAAAGCTCAGAAGCTTTCGGCTGGATTAGTATCTACTACCCGTACTAAGAGAAACAATCCTGTCACACATGTGTTGTATACCTCGCTGCCGGAAATGATGAACATAATTTCCTCTGCGTGTAGGCAGGTAACAGTTACTGTCGTCTGCCATCCATGTGGTTTTGTTTATGGCAGTAGAATAAAATTGATCGATATATTAAAACCGTGATTCAACCTTACAGTCTCCCAGACAACAAAAGGTTTGAGGCCCACGACACATTTATATAAATATCAATCGCCATATTGGTCTTCAACTATTGTCAACCTGTACCAAGTCAGTTGCCAGTATTTCTGTGTTTTTTTCTCTGCTATATTTGCTTTTTTTAATGTTTTAGTATCATTCAGGCAGTTAGTTTTGTTGTTTAAATTGTTTCACAATTACTCATGCAAGGCCTTTTATTACTATAAATCTGGTATGAATTTTGCTAATTGTTGAAGGCTGTACAGTGACAAATAGTTAACGGCATAAAATAAAATATCCACAAAAATCACATTTTTGTTCTCAATGCATAAAAACTGGCATCCGCAAAAGTTTTTGTCTGATATCAGTCATTTTTTTATTTATTTATAAATACTTACCGGTTCTGCTTCATTGATTACATATTTATAATTTTGTATCCAGTCTTTACGTTCCTGACAATTTGTGTCGAAAGGAAAGTCTGAATTATACATGTTTTCTGACATAGTAGGCTTGGGAGCCATCGTCCATAACATATCTTCATCCTTCTCAAAATAATCATTCAGTATTGTCCTGCAAGATTAATTTTTTTTATTTTTACAGTATTGAGCAAAAAAAATGTAAAATACCAATTTTATACATAAAGATTATGGCAAAATAGAAAATTTAATAAACGAAGTTACATTTAAATTCCTGTCTTTTTTTCTCCAGAACAACCTTTAAAAACAAACCCTCTAATGTGTATACATTGTTTGTATTTATCTGCCTTCTTAATCATGCCCTTGTAGGACTGCTGTTGTTTATCATATATAAACCCCTTTTATAATGAGCTACAAACGTAAGAATCTTATGGATCATCTGGGTAATGGAAATCTTTTTTTTAATTGAAAATATTCCAAATAAAATAACACTGTATCTTTAACTTTCCTCCTCTGATTTTAGGCATATTTTTGGGGGTTTTGTTTTGGTTGTAAACGTGGTTAAAACAAAACTTATCAATCTAATATCTACCTGTATGCCATAGACTCAAAATATCTAGATCTACTGCTCATAGTGGACTCAATAATTTCATTCCCGATTACCAGCAGGGTGTCACGTGGACAGGAAGCTCCATGTTGATGCTCAATTGAAAAGAACGGTGTCCTCACGGGTTGTGTAAAATCAATTTTATCAGGTCTCCTGACTGTGACATTACACTGGAATCTAAGTACCCTCTCTAAGTTGTCAATCTGGAGAGCTGCTTTGTGTATGTATTCATCGCTCTGTTTTCCTGTTCTTGGAAAATATATGAAATGATATTTAATAATTAAGATCAAATTTCAATCCTATATTTTAATTTAATCCTACTGCAATAATCACTGTTAATTATTTTTATATTGCAGAACATTTGTATATACTTTTAGACAAATATGTGTGATGGAATTGCTTCTCTCCATAAGTAGATACTTTGTTATAGTCAGTGGTAAGATGATAGGCAGATCCAGGGGGTCTGGGCCTCCTCTCCCTTCTGGGGGAACAATTTGATTGATTATATAGGTAATCACGTTCTTGAGATGACAATTAATTTTTAAATGAAAAATATGGCTCTTCGGTAAACTATGTTTACTGTGTATATATATTGGTGTGTGTATGTTTATATCATATTGGCCATTGTTGGCTAGGCTTGAGATCTCACAATACTTGTTTAGTCCCACTGCATGCATGTACCAGTCCCAATTCGGAAACTCTAGCCTTTGTTAATCGTGTGTGGTTTTTCTTTTAATTTTGGTTCATTTATGTGTTTATTGCTGCTCTAATTATTTTACGTGTTTTCGTGTTTTGACGTTTTATTTCTCTTTTTCTCGTGTTTGGTTTGATGTGCATGCTTTGTGTTTCCTCTTATTTAATTTCCGTGTTTCGTGTCGGTACTCTTAATTTCTCGTGCGTGTCCCGCATTAAAATTTTGATTAAAAAGTAAACCGGGACTTATTAACAGTGAGTGTGTTCAGTATAATACCCTCTGAAACTTGAGTAATCTAATAGAACTTGATTAGTATATTGTTACACATCTACTTTTGCATTTCTATTGTATATGTTTGGTATGTAATAAAGTTCATCAAATTACTATGAATAATATTTTTTTCTAATCAGATGCTAAAAGGTAACCACAAGGTCTTCATGTCCATTAATAATTGCTGCATGATCTCCAAGAACGGCTGAGTAATAACTTCTGGTACTTTTTTCCTTAATAATAACGATTTTATTTCTCGTGCTTCGTTTTCCCAATTTTTATTTTTTCGTGCAATGTTTTTGCGATATTTATTTCACTTGTTTCCGTGTACAGTACCCCTCTTTACCACCCTCTTGTATAGTATAGTTAATTGATATACATGATTATCGCTATTTTATGCATTTTTCCTTTGATCTTTATAATTTATTTGTGATAATTTTTCATATCATGCTTCTCACTTGAGATAGAAAACTTTCGCTAGAAACTCAGGAGACACATGACGTTGCTTAAGAAATTGAAATGAACTTTATCATGGTCATAAGTAAAATAGCAATAAACAGATTATCATTGGTCATCTCAACTCATTGCTTTTCTCACTTTCGCCATCCCGGCTCAAGCGAGAAAATCAATCTCATTGAGATGATCACCGATAATCTTTCATTATCACAAAAGTTTCCATACCTGCTAGTAGGTAGATATCCAGGTTCTTTTTGAGGTGTACACCAAAAGTCTGGTACTCCCAATATGATTTCTTCTAAAGGATCCAATTCATTGTGAGAGTTTACAATTTTCATCTTTGAATCAGTTAGCTATTAATACGTTATTATCATGATTATAGAATGTCAACTGAAAAATAATCTTGGTGTTAATGGACTCTGTAAAAACTCTGTACAGTCCTTCAAAATTAGGAAGATACATTTTGTAATCATTCATTATACATGTAATACAAACACTGCGTGCAATTGAAGAAATTTTAAGGGGGATATTATTGTTCTGCTACAGTGACTTCATTTGCATGATGCTTTGATGAAAAGCTCATTAAAAAATTTTTATGGAACAAGAAAGATAACTCTTGGCTAATTAAGATACTAGATATTATGCTGAAGTCAGTACTGTTGAAATGGTCATTTTCATTTATAATAATGTGCATTAAAGTGTCAAAATGCATTTCTATAAGTTCCTGGAATGTAAATGGTTTATTTAGGAATATGAATAAACAAAGATCAAGTAAACTGAGTGATGGAGATATAAGTAAATATATGCAATCTGATATAGTATGCCTAGCAGAAACACATGCAAACTCAAAAGATGTTTTACAATATGAAGGTTATAAATGTTTTATGAACTGTCGTATAAATGAATCAAAGAAACCAAGTGGTGGTCTCGCAACTTTTATTAAAAGAAGTATTATACATGGTATTCAATTGGTTGACAAGTCAGAAAAAGATATGCTTTGGTTCAAATTAGACAAAGGGTTTTTCAAATTTTCTAAAGATTTATATTTGTGTTTTGTGTACATTTCTCAAAAGAATTCCTCTTACACATTAAAGACAAATTGTGATAGAATAATTTTTGAAAAATTAGAGAGGGATATTTCAAAATTTAGTCTGATGGGAGATATTATGGTAATGGGGGATTTAAATGCTCACATTAACAAAGGGGAACAAGATTTTATAGTAAATGACTCAGATCATGTTCTTGACAATTTTTTACCACTTAATTATGTGGCAGATAATATACAAAAATTTCGTAATACTGAAATACATCAAAACACAAATGAATATGGAAAGAATATTGTTGATTTATGCATTGATGCACAACTTAGAATTTTAAATGGTAGAACCATTGGTGATTCAATAGGGAAAACAACATATCATAATTATATTGGAGCCTCAATTGATGATTATTGCATTTGTAACTCAAATTTTTTACAAAACATTGTGAGTTTTAAGGTAGATGAGTTCAATCCTATACCATGTATACTATCTGATCACTGTCCTATACATGTAAAATTTTTATCTCAAGTTACTGATAGAAATTTACAAGACTGTTTAAAGAAAAGTATGAGAAACATTAGATGGAATGATAGGAAGGAAATTACTTTTAAGTCAACCTTATTAAATTTTGATTTTGAAAAATTATGTAAAGACCTAGAAAATATAATAATTCACTTGTTAAGCAAGGTTCTGGTATAAAATTAAATGAAAAAGTTTCTGAATTTTCTTCTTTTTTGATAAGTGCTACAACAAAAAGTAAAAATGATATAAAAAATATGTCAAATAAATCAGATTTTCAGAAAAGGAGAAAAAAGAAAAAATTGTGGTATGATGATGAATGTGAAGTTAAGTACAGACATGTGAAACAATTGGCAAGGAATTTAAGTAATAATCTTTGGGACAAAAATTTGAGACAAAAAGTTGCTTTAAATAAAAAGGAATTTAACAAATTAACCAGCAAAAAACATAGACTTTTTAAAAATAAATTATTAAAAAATATTTTAGAATCTGAAGACAAGAATCCATCACAATTTTGGAAGCCAGTAAATCAATTAAAAGAAAAAGCAAGTAATGATCACAGTTGTAATATATCCCCAAAGGAATGGTTGAATTATTTTAATAAATGAATGAATATAGATCATATAAATAGTTATGAAAATGAAGATACTCACACATCTTCTTACAAAAATCAAAACATTGAAATTTTAAATTCTGAGGTTACAACTGAGGAGGTACAGAAGGCAGCAAAGAAGCTGAAGTTTGGAAAGGCAAGTGGGCCTGATGGTATATTGAATGAAATGTTAAAAATTACATGTAATATTAATCCTAAGGTGTTTGTCTGTTTTTTCAATGCTATATTAAAATGTGAAACCTACCCTGATTTATGGAGAGAAAATTTTATAAAACCAATCTTTAAAGGTGGTTGTTTCAATGACCCCTCTAATTATAGAGGAGTTGCATTATCTAGTTGTTTTGGAAAATTTTTTACTAAAATATTGTTAAACAGGTTGGATGATTTTCTTGAGGAAAATAATATTGTTTGTAGTGAACAAATTGGATTTAAAAAACACTGTAGAACTAGTGATCATATTTAACCTTAAAATGTCTTATTGATAAGGCCTTCAAGCTATCTAAATCATTGTATGTCTGTTTTATTGATTTTAAGAAGGCTTTTGATACAGTTAATAGAGAAGCATTATTGTATAAATTGTCCTGTTATAATTTATCAGGCTGTTTTTTCAATATTTTGAAAAATATGTATGTTGAAGTTAAATACTCAATTAAGTTTACAGAAGGCGAAACAACGTCATTTTCATCAAAAGTGGGAGTAAAACAAGGCTGTATTTTAAGTCCAACTCTTTTTCCTTATATGTAAATGACATGGTTAATATATTTGACAACACATGTGACCCTACTGTAATAAATAATGTCTAATGTAAATTTATCTTGTCTTATGTATGCAGATGATATTGTTTTGATATCAGAATCTGCAAATGGTTTGCAAAATTGTTTAAGTAAGTTATCAAATTATTGTGATACATGGACTTTATCAGTAAATATAGACAAATCAAAGGTTATTATTTTCAATAAATCTGGGAGAGTAATTAAAAAACACAATTTTAAGTACAAAGATTATGTATTAGAAATTACACCAGAAAACAAATATCTTGGAGTATTATTTAAACCTTCAGGTAGCTTTACCAAGGCAAATGAATACTTATGTAAAAAAGCAAGGAAAGCATCATTTTGCATTTATAAAACTTTGCATTCAGACAAATTAAATATATTACCAAATCTTAAATTATTTGATTCATGTGTTAAACCTATACTTCTTTATTGTAGTGAAGTTTTATGTTTAGATACTTTGTTGAAAAATAATGTTTCCATGGAGTCTAGATATTTTTTATATCAACCTGTTAAAGTACAAATTAAATTTGCTAAATATGTCTTAGGAGTTAACAAAACTGCTTCAAATTTAGCAGTTTTGGGAGAATTGGGTATGATCCCATGCTCTATTGATGCTACTAAACTTTGTGTAGGTTACTGGCATCATATAGTCAATTCAAATCCGGATATCTTAATAAATAAAATTTATTCATCAAACCTTAATAATAAGTAAGACTGGTATAGAATTAAAATGAAATTGTTATTTGAAAAAGTTGGATTTGACCATGTCTGGGAAAATCAAAATTCATTTAGTAAAAATCGTTTGACTGTTTCTATATAAAAAAATTGAAAAATGATTTCTTAAAATTTTGGGACCATTCTATTTCAAAAAATATTATTGATAAAAGAGGAAATAAATTAAGAACTTACAAAGATTTGAAAAAGAAATTTGAGATGGAAGACTTTTTAAAATTAGATATAGACAGAGCTGATATTTCAAACTTTGTGAGAATTAGAATTAGTAAAAGTATCCTTATGATTGAAAAGGGCAGACACAGAAAGATTGATTTAGAAAACAGAATATGCCCTCTATGTAAATTTGAAGTTGAGGATGAATTACACTTCACCATAAAATGTACCAAACTCAATGAGTTGAGAATTAAATTTTTTTCAGAATATTTCAGATATTTTACCATCTTTCAATAATCTTTCAGACATCGAAAAATTTCACCTCATTTTTCGAAGTAACGATTATGATGTCAGTAAATGTTGCATAAAAGGTATTAGTGAGATGTACAAGTTCAGACGTTCACTAACTTAAGCTATTTTACGTTATTTAGTATATTTAGTATATAAATTGTATAACTATGATGTAAAACTGTACCTTCTCAGTCAAATAGATAGATAAGTAAGAAAATATATATTACCATTTTATGTACATATAATTGATTGTAATGATTACTGTTTGTTTGTTCTTTGTGTATGTGTTGATGACAATCCAGATTTTGGATTTTTATATCAATAAAATCTTATATCTTATATCTTAAAATATGTTTGTCAAATATAATTACATAACAAAAAAAAAGTTTTTACTTAATTACGTCATTATTCACCCCCTATCTGTACCTGTTTATAAATCTAACAATATTAGTAATTGTAATTGAGCTGTTTCCCTTATGTGAAACATTGTGTTGTATATCGCCCTATGGTTGGGTTGTTGTCTCTTTGTCACATTCCCCATTTCCATTCTCAATTTTATGAAATAATCACCCCTGACAGCTGACGAATTAGATTGTAATGCATGATTATTTTTAAATCTGTATCTAAATATTTAAATAAAAAGTTAGTTTTCAAATAGAGTTATTCCTCTTTGTCCCAATTGTACTTTCTCTTTGATTTGTATTGATTAAAATATGCTATGAAAATTGTTTTTTTAATTAGTTATAACGAATTTTGATTAGATTATACATGTTAGAGAACTTAATTGAGTTCAAAAGAATAATTTACCATTCGTGAAATCGCACTGTACTATAATAATTTGGAGGCTACCGTTTTCTTTGAAGGCAGGTACATGTACATGATGAACGTATTTCACTATTTGTAACATTTACTGTTCACACACAATACCGTTGTTCTTTATGTTTCATATATATGGGGGAGTTCTTTGTCCCGCTGCTGATTATTAGGAAAACATACCTTTAAAGTATATATTTTAAACGTGTCAAAAGATATGCTTGAAAATACTGGCGATCAATCTCTGTAGTCAGGTAGTAGTACCACATGTTTTTATTTACATTCGACCGGAAGTAAGAAAAGAAACGTTTGCGGTTGGCTATTTTGTTTTTGGTGGGGGCAGTGTCTGCTCTTACCTGCATGCGGGTATAGGGGTACGCGTAGCCAAATATTGAAAGCCAGAAAAGCGCTTCGGACGCAAAAAAAAATTATTAAACGTGTTATATAATGAACTGCATGTCCGTTATTCAAATAACTTCGATATTTTTTTGGTAGAGGTGTGCCATTTTTGCCCATTTTAATATAACATTCACTGAAATTCAGTACCTACAGTATAGTTATATCAGAGACTTATAATACAATTATTATATGTCTCTGGTTATATAAATATTTATTAGAGAAAGATTCTGACCTATACTTAAATACAATATTTAAAATATGACCCATGCTTAATATGCAAGCACTAACTCATCATCACTCTTATTTCATAAATATACTAGCTACCCTTAAGTTTTTATATATGACATCGTTTATTGAGGGTCAAATCAGGAGACAAATTTTCGGGGTACATTTTGGAACTAATTTGAACTTTCAAATGAATTGATTTAATTTAATATAATAATTGAAGATTAACTTTCAAATAAATTGATTTGATTTAATATAATAATTGACCATTAATAATGTAAGATTCTCAATAGCATATTTATTTATTATATGTAGATCATACCCTAAATCAATATACAGTTATCAAACGTAAATGCATTTTATTATAGGATGTCATTAAAAAGGAGGGTCATTTTTAGATAAAATCTCGCAAAATTATGACCCATATTTTTGGCACATCCCCTCCCCGTATACCCAATAACAGGAAGTTACCCCCCCCCCCCCCCCCCCCCGAAGTATACTGATATTTTTATACATGTTATATGAAGATAACATCAAACACAAAATATTCTTAGCTTGAATATGTTTCATCTGAAAAGATATATAGGACTAATTAAAGGCTACTTGAAATTTCCTAATATTTTGTCTAAGGGTGACACATATTCGACGTTTTTATCAAAGGTGCAAAGAACTGAAATTTAGTGCAATCAGTCAATGAATTACAAAGAAATACTTCTTTGAAATATTTTTTTCATTCAGGAAATTGATCGAAAATCGTTGTCTGTTTTTCTGTCCTTTGCGGTAAGTGCCGAAATTTTGTCTAAGTTTTAAAAATATTCATATTAGTTATAATAATATAATTTACCGGCATATTTCTTCCATTTTACGAATCCTTTGGACATAAGACATATATAAGTCGGTATAAGCAAGCAATTACAAACATAAGCTCTGAAGAGCTTTTAAAACCGACATAACAACAAGTAAAACAAAACATACATATCGAGACATGCACACAAAATTAAACATATAAAGCAAGAGTTCATATCAGTATATAACCATGCAGCACAAAAGTTCTTTAAGCATCGTATAAGTTAAACACATACTGATACTATAGGGTTATTGCATGAATATTGGGGAATATTGTCCCGAGTAGATTTTATATTGCACGAGCTTGCGAGTGCAATATATGTTCTACGAGGGACAATATTCCCCAATATTCATGCAATAACCCTTTTATTGTATAGCAATATAATATTTGAAAGTAAAAAATTGGTTTAAACTAAGATTTAAACGTTGATGAAGTCATGAATTTTGAAGATTTATTGCACTAGTGCAATATTAGAATTTATTGCACGCTAACTTTTGGTTACGTTCTGTGGGAAATATTATATTGCTATACAATAAATGCAATTATGAGATAAAAACAAAAGCACAAATAAAATGGTTTGCACATAGAAAGCATATTAAAAGCACATAAAGTTTCTAAAATTAGCACAGAGCAGCAGAAGCACTATAGCATGTATAGTAAAGATAATAAAATAAATTTGCAATGCTGAAAATAAAGCAACAAACCAAAAAAATAATGAACATAGATTAAATGGTTTTGCAGGCAAAGCATTGGCATGAGCTGCCAGACCAAGAATTTATCAAGTTCTTTAATTAATTTAAAGATGATCGCTTTCGAAGCTCATCTGGCAGCTCATTCCAAAACCTAGCACCCGCATACCTGAAGGATTGTAGGCCATATGCAGTTGTTCTTACATGTGGTAGATCTGCTGTATTCTGGTATCTGAAAAAGTAAGTGTTTTCCTTTAAGTGAATCAAATCATGGAGATATACAGGACAATCTTTATTTATAATTTTGAAAACTTCAATCGCCAAAGATCGCATTCTTCTTATTTTTAAAGATGGTAATTTTGATTTGCAGAGTAGATCTTCATAACTTGCTGAATGGTCTTCATAGATGAACCTTAGTGCTCTCTTTTGAATTTTCTCAATCTTTTCAGTATTTACCTCCCCACAAAAGTGCCAAACTAGTGGGCAGTAGTTAAAGTTGGACATTATGAAAGAATAATAAATTGTTAATTTTCCGAGTTTAGTCAGGTGTTTACCTATTCTTTTTAATACATTCTTTGGAGGTTTTTACACCTCAAAATCATAAAACGGCGAATATGAGCACCACGCTCTACTCAGAAGCGGATCCAGTCATTTAAAAAAGGGGGGTTCCAACCCAGGACAAAGGGGGGAATCCAACTATATGTTCCAATTCGAATGCATTGATCGGCCAAAAAAGGGGGTTCCAACCCCAGAACCCCCTGGATCCGCCAATGCTACTGAATTTGAATAAATATACTATGTTAAAAAAAACTCAAGTGTGAAAATTAAAAGTTGTCAGACCACCAATTAAAAGTCCCTATCTGTTCATTCAAATTTTGCAATTTTCATAGCTTTCTAAATATTTTACCTAAAGAATCATACATTTATCAGCTTTATACATGCCAGTTTTCAACAGATGTTTAAAATCATACAAGAAAGAAGAGTTCTTCCGAACAGAGGTACCATTAAAAATAACCCCTGGTTTTCTGGAAATCTTAAAAATTAGTATACTATGAAGTGCATTAAGCGTCAATTGTGAATGCAAACTCATAAACAAGCAATTTTAGCTCAAAATGGTCTTAATATATTTCTCTTTCACCAAAAGTTTCAATTCTGCCAATGGTTTATTAGTTTAAGTAAACAATGACATCAAATGCACTATTTTTTGTCCGAGTGGGCCTACTTTCAATTGGAGGGAGTAATTGGTGGTGTGACACCTAAAAGCGACTCAGAAGCGGTGTTAACAAACTTCTTGAATGATTAATATTTCAGAATACCTGAATGTTCCATACTTTGTATACAGCTGTCATGTGTTATGAAGTTTCTGTCTGTCACATGTCCATATAAAAAAGAAGATGTGGTATGATTGCCAATGCGACAACTGTCTACAAGAAACCAAAATGACACAGACATTAACAAATATAGGTCACTGTACGGCCTTCAACAATGAGCAAAGCCCATACCACATAGTCAGCTATAAAAGGCCCCGATAAGACAATGTTAAAAAAATTATCCATGCATTATTCTAAACCTTATGTTCATGGTTCAGTGACTACTTGAAAATAAAGATTTTGCATTCTTAATTAATCTCTTATGAGTAACAGGGTAACTTTTGCAAAGTCCATAGAATCCGTAAAACAGTTTGATCTCGACCTTATTTCATGGATAAGTGAACAAGGTAAAGTGTTCGTAGCTCAGTCCATATCTCATATACTATAACAATAGGTCTAATATATTTGAGTATGGAATGATTGTAAGGTGTACATGTCCAACTTGTAGATGTCATCTGACCTTGACCTCAATGTCCGGGTTCAGCGGTTAAAGAAAAGTTTTTGTGTTTTGGACCGTTTTTCTAATACTGTATGCAATAGGTCATGACAACTATATTTTGTGCATCCAAAAATATATAAGGATATAGATGTCATTCTGGCATGGTTTGTTTGACACTTATCTCATTGTCACGGTTCATCGTCCAATGTAAATTTTCGGTTTTCAACGGTTCTGTTTTCTAATACTTTAAACAAGAGATCAGCCACATTGGGTGTATGGAATAATGTATGGTGTATATGTCTGCCTGTTAATTATCATCTGACCATGACCGAATTGTTATTGATTATTGGTAAATCTTCAGTTTTCCTTGTTAAGGTGTTTCTTAGATACATGCACTATATGCAACACACCAACTATATTTAAAGCATGTTATAATTGTAAGGTGTACATGTCTGTCTGGCAGTGTTCACAAGTTAGAATATTTTTTTTGTAATAATTTGATGTTAGCTAACTTTAGACTATGAACCAGGTAAACCAACATATGGAAAATAATTGGTTAAGAAGTCTGCCTACGATCTCAAGGATAAAGGGAATATAAATAATTAGGTTGCGAATGTCTTAATAGCATCATGAATTATGATTTTGCATTGCCATTTCCTTTCTTTCTTATTTTGTTAAGTAATTATAACATTCTGGCATTAGCATTATGTATCTGGATTTCTGTCATAAAATGAAAGCAACTCAAATGTATAAAAATGCATTTATATTATTTATTTTTTTTCATTTATTTACAAAAGTTTTGTTCTGTACTGACAAACAAAAAAAAAGACAAAATTACTATATAGTCAAGTCATATTTCATCATCTATGCATTATGCAATATGCGACATGACTTTACTTGCTATTTTAACCTGTCATACATTTAAATCATAAATAGGTAAACTCATAACTTTCTGAACATTATTGAAATATTTGCCACTGGAAATAAAGCAAACAACAATTAACCAATCATATTACAGCTTGATCTAAGGGAATTAAGTCCTTTAAAAGTAATAATGTTTGTGTAATAGCCAGTTTCATCAATGCCTGTTTAAAGTGTAAAAAAAAGCAGTAAAGTAATCTGTGTTAATCAGAAGCTTGAAATATATCTATGAAAACTGTACATCTAAACATACCAAAAACTTTAAAGATCAAAGGTATACACCTTTTCCACGACTGCTAAATCAATAAGGATCTTCATACCTTTATTTTTTATTTTATTGAAAAAAAAATTTCTGTTCCTTTTATAATAATATGCCCATTACTATCTACTCTTTATTAATCATTCAATGTTTTTTTCTATTCTTTTGTCCCCAATTAGTCTCTATTTCATAAACACTATCCAGCGGGCGGTGGCATCCAATCACTTGTTTTCATAAGTAAAAAAGATTGGGTATAGGGAGGGACCGAAATATTCAACAAGTAAATAGGTCTCTACAATTCAACCCATTGTACATGTTTTATATATTTAGATAATAATTTCATTGTAAATGCTATTTGTAACAAAAAGTGTGCTACTTTCAATGTCCAACCTACAGTAAATAAACTATTTGTGAGCTATATTATACTTTGGTGACAGCCATGTAAACAAGCAATGTGATATACTTAATTTTGAGTTTGATGTGATATTTTTACAGTGCAACCTTCATCAAATTTTATTTTTATCACAAATGTTTTGTGCATCTGCCAAATGCCTTTATATTGCAACCTTTGAACTTCATATAAAGTTTTTTGAAAAATGAAATAAAACAATTGTAAAATGGTTTTCCATGAGAAAAAAAAAGAATCTCAAAGACATAAACACAAAACAATATCATAGAGCGGAACCTAATTTGAACATCTTCTGGATTACAAAAATCATGCTTTATTCTCATCTTAAAATTGAAGCTATAAGCCTCAATGCAAGATAGCCCCAAACAAAAGTTTGTGTGGAAAACTTTGCTTGATGTTGGCATAGGAGCAGAGGGATGAGGATTTATAGACAATTAACAGAGTCATGAAGTATTAAATCATTAAAATGTAACAATTAGTAAATAGTGTATCAACAATCTCATTGTCAGTGGCAGATCTAGAAAATTTCATAAGTGGGGCCCACTGGCTGCCTAAGAAAGGGCCCGCTCCCTTCACGCTTCAGTGATTCCCTATATAACCAACCAAAATTTGTTCTCAAAAGGGGGGCCCTACATCCGCCTCTGATTGTAAAATAAACCAGTCGTTATTATTTCAGTATAAACTTATAGTATGTCGAAAATAGTATGTCGAAAATAGTATGTCGAAAAAATATGTAATCTCATTTAAAAAAAATATGAAATCAAATATCCATTAAACGGTTAAATTTTTATATTCTAAAATCACCCAACATTGATATCCACAAAAAAATCAAATGAATTCAGTCTTTGAATCGAATGAGTACAAGAGTCTTACAAGGTATTAATTTGTAAGTTGATATAATTTTTTGCATACAGAGGCACTATCAGAGTTAGTACACAAATAATTTATAACTTTGTAACTGATCAAATACATATTTTTTTGCAAAAATTACAAACAAAAAGTGCTATAACAAATACATTCTTTCTCACGTCTCAGTTATGTCAAAACAATCATATTGCACCCATTCTCAACAATATATATATTAAGTACTCAAAATATTGTTCAAAAGTTTGTATCACAATCTTCAAGGTTAACATTTAACTAATGTTTTCAACATACTATTGGTCCATAAACCACCAATCACATTCAAGAATAAATTCAAATGAACCATTCAAAAACGATTATATAGCAGCATTTGATGGACCAGGTTGAGGCTCCTCTTGAATATCTGTAATAAAAAGATAATAAAACCTATAGTATCTGAAAATTCATAACAAAAAAGTATCAACAAATATTGAACTGTTTTTAATCCTAGTTTTATCAAAGATATTTTCTTATATCAAGTATTTGTATAGCAGCATATCATCTTACTATACAAATCCTTGCTAATATATACCGATATACCCTGATGATTGCTATTGGTTTAGCTAAAATATTTATCAACAATACTGTTGCTCAAATCTTAGACTTTTATAATGTTTGCCTTATCTGTGCAGTATTGTCTGTTGTACACAAACAGGTACATATAAATATAAAAAGAAGATGTTGTATAATTGCCAATGAGACAACTCTCCACAAGAGAGCAAACACCACAGAAATTAACAACATTCAACTATAGGTCACCTTAAGTAAAATTTGCTGGCAGGTCCTTTTAAGACTTCTATATACATATAATATATATAAATTATTAATGGTCATTTGGCTTCTGATATTCTTGTAATAAAAGTAGTACATTTTTTTTTATATTTACTTGTCCCCAAATGCAGTGCTTCACATCAGGGAAAGTCTGTAAAAAGACTAGCTACAACGTAGACCTATATGCACGTGTAGTAATCTATGATACTAGATACGAAATAAATATATAAAGGTCGACCTCTGATTAGGGTCTACCTGGAATTATTCCCGAAAGAACCCGAAACATTGCATATTAAATTCTAAAGAATTAAGCAATAAAAAGTACGTAGTGTCAGGTCAGAAATATTGATACCACACCATGAATAACTCTTCAAAACAAGGAAAATAATTTGTATTCAATAGTAATTTTTAAAATCCTATTCACATGATTCACGAGGCTTTCTGTTGTGAATTTTTAAAATGCTGCACTAAAGGAAAGACATGAAATAATGGTTTACAACACCGTATTTCCACAGTGTGTGCATAACTTGTCCAAAACCTGAAATCTTTGTAAAATTTGTTGGAAGTGGATAAAAATTTGGGGAACAAGTGAAAGTGGAGGAAAACCACATTGTGAGGACTCTGTGCTGCAATACACAAGTTACTGTCACTGGTGGTATCTGTTTCTGTAATTATTTGTATCCCTCCTTTTTTAAAAGATTTGCAGCAAGTTGTGTTCTTTATATCTGACATCATCAGGCATGGTTGTCTATTTTCATGGCTTCAAAAGAAGCAATTTCAGAAGAAATCAAGAAAATTTGACGTCCTAATTAATTTTGGACCAATCATTTGCAGAGAATAAGTTTTTCACTTGTGAGGAGAAAAGTTTTTCTCACAACGATCAAGAAATGTGAAAATAGCACAAAGATTTGAGAAACAAAATAAATATTTTAATAATCAGATTGAAGTTCAACATGTTAAATACCAGCACTTTTGGTACAATTAAAAATCTGATAATAAATTGTTCAAATAAGGCCTTCGAAAATAGTGGAATTAATTACTTTTGGAGTGTCAAGAACTCGTTGGAAGTACTTGATAAATTGTATGCTTATATTGGTGATTTTGAATCTGTTCAAAGTTTTGATTTTTCTACCCTATATACCACATTGCCTCACATTCTCATTTAGAAGGAATTCAGACACCTAATTAAATGGGCATTTAAAAAGTCAGAATGTGAATATATATGTTCAAACCCTTTTAGGTCATTATTAGTAGCAATAAACAAAAAACTATGTCAATTGGACATGCTTTGATACTATATATGCCCTTGAATTTTTACTAGATGACATTTGTGTTCGCTTTGGGAATTCCGTATATCGTCAGATCATCGGAATTCCAATTGGGACTAACTGTGCTCACTTATTACGGACCTGTTTTTGTATTGCTATGAGTTACAATTTATGACAAATATAAGCAAAGACCCATCGAAACAACATCTGATAAACAAATTTAATAATATTTTTAGATATTTGGATGATATTTTGGCTCTCAATAATGATGACATCAGTATGCATATTAAAGAAATTTATCCTGCTGAACTTACTTTAAATAAAACTAATACTAACAATGACCACTGTCCTTTCCTCGATCTTGATATCTATATCACTAACAGAAAGCTGAATACTAAAATTTATGATAAAAGAGATGATTTTTCATTTCCTATCGTTAATTATCCATTTTTAGATGGTGACGTTCCCTTGTCACCATCTTACGGTGTTTATATATCTCAACTTGTACGATTCGCTCGTGTATGTAACAATGTTTTAGATTTAAACGAGAGAAATTTATGTATTACTGAAAAATTATTACACCAGGGTTTTCGATATCACAAACTAGTCAAAACATTTACTAAGTTTTATCATCGGTATAAGGACATCATTCATAAATATAGCTCAACATGCAGACTTCTTATACGTTCAGGTATATCACATCCAATTTTTTATGGAAATATTCTTTATGAAGAACAAAGGTGTCAGTATTCACCTCAAAAACTAACAAAACCTTTGAATAGACTTATTAAGAAGGGATATAGTTACAATACTGTTGTCAGGTCATTAAAGATTGCATATTTTGGCGTTAACATTGATTCACTTATAGGGTTTTTGCATCGGAACTAAACACATTTATTCAAAAACCAGTTGTTGGCATGACACGGGTTATGTTCTTCTCATATATGTTATGATAGTATGATACTAAACCACTAACGGGAAGGATTGTGCCTGATGTTCATATGATGAAATCATAATCTTTCAGTCAGTTTAATTGAAGTCTGGAGCTGCCATGTCAGTTAACTGCTAGTAGTATGTTGTTATTGATGTATTATTGTCATTTTGTTTATTTTCTTTGGTTACATCTTCTGACATCAGACTCGGACTTCTCTTGGACTGAATTTTTATGTGCGTATTGTTATGCGTTTACTTTTCTACATTGGCTAGAGGTATAGGGGAGGGTTGAGATCTCACACACATGTTTAACCCCGCCGCATTTTTGCGCCTGTCCCAATTCAGGAGCCTCTGGCCTTTTTTAGTCTTGTATTATTTTAATTTTAGTTTCTTGTGTACAATTTGGCAATAAGTATGGCGTTCATTATCACTGAACTAGTATATATTTGTTTAGGGGCGAGCTGAAGGACGCCTCTGGGTGCGGGAATTTCTCGCTACATTGAAGACCTGTTGGTGACCTTCTGCTGTTGTTTATTTTTTCTATGGTCGGGTTGTTGTCTCTTTGGCACATTCCCCATTTCTATTCTCAATTTTATTATTGCAAATTATCCACCAGAGTGAAAATGTTGTGCAAACATAAGCACATTATCGCTTAAAACATTGACAAATTTGTACAGTGAGCAAAGTAAGCAATGAAAAGTTTGGATGTGACAGAATATAGAAATCATAAAAAGAAAACATCTGGTAAAATTACATCATCATGATAAAATTATTTGGCATGGTTGTATGCATGGGGGAAGTGCAAAACAGTAAAAGTGTAGGATTGTAGGAAATAGTACAAGTTCAGGATTTATATATACCATGTATGTTGTGGTTAATCCTGAATATCTGTGGAGAAAGTAAATGAATTAATTATTTAGAGTAAAATCTGAATCATCAATCTATACTGCATTTGTCTGAAGCGTTTACGGGTACTAAATATTTCCAGAACAGTTGTAATAAGATTCAAGGATGTTCAGGCGCTTCTCTTTTTGAAATAACAATAAAATTGAGAATGGAAATGGGTCAAATCAAGCAGAAGGTCACCAATAGGTCTTCAATGCAGCGATAAATCCCCGCACCCGGGGGCGTCCTTCAGCTGCCCCTAAACAAATATATAATATACTAGTTCAGTAATAAGAAACGCCATACTAAACGCCAAATTATTACGATTTGTAAAAGGCAGTTGAATCATGGGAAGGGAACCTAGCTAGATGAAAGGGATATAACTGAAAACCCAATCTAGGTATCATGGGAAGGGAACCTACCCAGATGAAAAGGGAGATTATCTGAAAATCAAATCTAGGTATCATGGGAAGGGAACCTACCTAGATGAAAAGGGATATAACTGAAAACCAAATCTAGGTATCATGGGAAGGGAACCTACCCAGATGAAAACGGAGATAACTGAAAACAAATCTAGGTATCATGGGAAGGGAACCTATAGCTACCTAGATGAAAACGGAGCTAACTGAAAACCGAATCTAGGCATAATGGGAAGGGAACCTACCTAGATGAAAAGGGAGATAACTGAAAACCAAATCTAGGTATCATGGGAAGGGAACCTACCTAGATGAAAAGGGAGATAACTGAAAACCCAATCTAGGTATCATGGGGAGGGAACCTACCTAGATGAATACGGAGATAACTGAAAACAAAATCTAGGTATCATGGGAAGGTAACCTACCTAGATGAAAAGGGAGATAACTGAAAACCAAATCTAGGAATAATGGGAAGGGAACCTACCTAGATAAAAAAAGGGAGATAACAGAAAACCCAATCTAGGCATCATGGGAAGGGAACCTACCTAGATAAAAAGGGAGATAACTGAAAACCAAATCTAGGTATCATGGGAAGGTAACCTACCTAGATGAAAAGGGAGATAACTGAAAATCATATCTAGGTATCATGGGAAGGGAACCTACCCAGATGAAAATGGAGATAACTGAAAACCAAATCTAGGTATCATGGGAAAGGAACCTACCTAGATGAAAACGGAGATAACTGAAAACCAAATCTAGGTATCATGGGGAGGGAACCTACCTAGATGAAAACGGAGATAACTGAAAACCAAATATAGGTATCATGGGAAGGGAACCTACCCAGATGGCAAGAAGTGTCCTTGCTAGCAGTCACATTAGAATCAGACTGTGTACAACCCCACAGTGAATAGAATTTAGTGATAGAAATATTGCACAAAGTTTTTAGTCTTTGAATTAAAGCGATGGAAATATTGAAAACATAAATTAAACTTTTTAACCAAAAAATATTATCTACATATTACAATTCATTCAATTTTGTATCACTAAAATTTAAATGACTTTCAACCCCTTTAGAATGCATCCCTCTGTCCTCACACTTGAAAACAATATGCCCCTTGTTGACCTTTCCATAATGTCAACAACGTACTCTAACCAACCCTGACCAAGGACTGAAACATTCTACAGTGAAACTTGCCTAATCCCGACACCTGAGTATTCCAACATGCTTTCACCTACAACTTTCATGGTAACAAAGAGTTCCTATCCTTGTAGAAAAAACCTTAGTATAACGACATTCTGCTTAATCTAACATCTGAGTCCCAAGTGTGTCAGATAATACTGGTATACTTACTTCCTCCGCGACGATTAGCATTGTCCTCTGGAATCAATCTCTTCTGGTCTTCGTCAGGTGGCAACGGTCTCCGTAAAACCCGGGTCATAATTGTCCTCTTTATAAACTGTATGCCAATATCATTGTATAACATCATTCCTATTATCAGAACAACGAATCCCAATATTTGGAGTGAGATAAATTTCTGCCAATCTAACGCTAGGGCAGCAAACTTTTAAAATTACCTATATAAGTAATGTTTAAATCGAGGCTATTTTAAAAATTACTTATATAAGTAACTTTTTTAAATATTATTTTTATAGGTGACCAATTATACAAATTTTACTAGTTTTAACAATTTTGTACAGTCATCTGGTTATTTTTCCCATGAAATATAAAATCTAATCCTTCTGAAACACTTATTGCTTTTCTGACGCACTTATCATTAATATCGACGCTTCTTGGTCAAAGATTGGTCTCTTGGGACTATTAAAATATCGTTTTTCTTCAAAATCTTGAAGGTAGACAGATATAAATAGATAAAAACTTATGAATTAATTAAGACTTGAAGTTATTTATAATTTATAACCCAAAACAATTACATATGTTCCTTAAGGTAGCACAATACAATTTTTTTTTTACTTCCAATCCCCAACCTTTAAAATGCTGTAACTTTCTTAAAATTGCATATAGATTAATAAAAGAGGTATATGCAGATAGATAAAAGAATAATCTTTTAAATGAATGCAATATTTTTGTTATGCAATCATTATGTAATCAATTATTATGCAATTAGTGGCAAAATCTTGGTCAGTTCAAGACAGACTATAACATAATGGATAACTTTTACCACAATGTGCTAATTTCTAATGACTTGCCTTAAAATGTATCAAATGTGTGTTTTACTGTAGGAGACATGTTCACGTAAAAAAATTGCTTGGAATATAAATTCTTATCAAAGGTACCAGGTTTATATTATTTTCTACGCCAGAACAATATAAGATGTGACATTATTTGTATGCATGATGATTCAATTGTATTGGTATTGTTAGACTTTTTAAAGAATAACAGTGAAGAACATTCGTTTAAATACATTACTTGTGTTTAGTTAAAACTATATTCACAAGAATACCAACTAAACGAGGGTACCTTATCAAAATTGTTCAGTGTTTGTTTTTATTTAGCAAAACCATTTTGATAACAGAAAAACAAATATTACGGTATGTCAATAAAATATTATTTTAAACAAATGTAAATCATAAAAAAATAAGTACAATTAAAAACCAATTGTTCAGAGAACAATTGAAGGTCTTTCCATCAAAACAATGTATTTTGATATGAAAAGTTGTGAAACTAAGTTTAAAATGTCATTTCAATCGTCAAATGATAGCTCCTAGTAAGCTGATTCCAAAAATATATTGTTTCCATACATTTTTTTTAAATAAGGGAGATAATTTGTTACTTCCGGTTTGAAAAATGTTACTTCCGATTATATTTGAATATTTACTTGACACTGATTCCAAAAATATCTAGTTCTATATACTTTTATATTAAAAAGTACAAAAAAATAGCTATTTCCGGTTTACAAAAGGTCACTTCCGGTTGTTTTTTACAAGGTTAAATGGTTTGATATCTTTTTCTAAAAGTTGTATATCTTTATCATGTATACATATAGAATAAAAGCAAAGGTCAAAATCTAGAACGTCAAATTAAGCTATGACCTTGAGATCAGTTTCAAGGTCATAAACCAAGGACCTCAAATCAAAAGACCATAGGTCTTTATTATATTTAGTTAATGAGTTATATCACCAAACGCGTATTTTTAAATATAAGAGGGGAGAAAACTCCCTTTCACATTCAACGTACGCTTGCAATCAAAAAATTTACATCTTACGACATGTCGCAACTAACAATTTAGTAAAAATAATTTGTTGATATCTTATACAGTCTTTGAATATAAGTGAAAATAAGCCAAATTAAAATATTAGAATATGACCTTGACCTTTGACCTTGACCTAATTTTCATTTTTTGGGACCAAGGACCTCAAATCAAAAGATCCTATGTCTCTATCACTTATGATTTATAAGATAGAAATTCATATCACTTATATCAGATGCATAAGGGGAAATAACTCTCATATGGAGCGGTCATATCGCTTCAGTCAAAATAGGACAAATCATGCGAAGGATATAACGAGCAATTTTGTAAAATAAATTTGTCATAATCTTTTACGGTTGCGAAGGAGATGCGCTAACAAGGAAAACAGTGTTTGGGGAGATAACTCCTACAAAGAAAAGTATTCGTTTACGCAGGGTAAATTTCAAAAGTGCATAAACTGTTCAATATCATATACCAAATATCTAAGCGACATATTGCGAAACAAATGTTTATCGCAAGAACAAAATTAGGCGGAAGAAAAAAAAAAAAAATTAAAAACCAATTGTTCAGAGAACAATTGAAGGTCTTTCCACCAAAACAATGTATTTTAATATGAAAGGTGTAAAAATAGGTTTAAAATGTCATTTCAATCGTCAAATGATAGCTTATTGTACGCTGATTCCAAAAATATATGGTTTCTAAACAATATTTTTTTTAGATAAGGGAGATAATTTCTTACTTCCGGTTTGAAAAACTCTATTTCCGATAATATTTGACTATTTACTTGACACTGATTCCAAAAATATCTTGTTTTTTATACTTTTATGTAATAAAGTACAATAAATAGCTACTTCCGGTTTATACAAGGTCACTTCCGGTTGTTTTTTTAAGTTTAAATGGTTTGATACCGTTTTTCAAAAAGTCTCATGACTTTATTATGTATACAGATGGGGTAAAAGCAAAGGTCAAAATCTAGAACGTTCAATTAAGCTATGACCTTGTGATCAATTTCAAGGTCATTAACCAAGAATCTCAAATCAAAAGACCATATGTCTTAATTATGTTTAGTTAATGAGTTATATCACCATACGCGTATTTTTAAATACCAAAGGGGAGAAAACTCCCTTTCACATTCAACGTACCCTTGCAATCAAAATTTACGTGTTACAACATGTCACAACAAACGATTTAGAAAAAATAATTTGTCGATATCTTAAACGTTTTTTGGAAATGAGTGGAAATGAGCCATATTCAAAAATTAGAATATGACCTTGACCTTTGACCTTGACCTAATTTTCATTTTTTTGGACCAAGGACCTCAAATCAAAAGATCCTAGGTCTCTATCAATTATGGTTAACCAGTTAGAAATGCAATTCACTTATATCAAATGAATAAGGGGAAATAACTCTCGTATGGAGCATTCATATCACTTCGGTCAAAATAGGACAAATCATGCAAAGGATATAACGAGCAATTTTGTAAAATAAATTTGTCATAATATTTTACGTTTGCAAAGGAGTTGCGCTCACAAGGAAAACAGTGTTTGGGGAGATTACTCCTACAAAGAAAAGTTTTCGGTTACACAGGGTAAATTTCAAAAGCGCATCAATTGTTCGATATCATATACCAAATATCTAAGCGACATATTGCAAAACAAATGTTTATCGCAAGAACAAAATTAGGCGGAAGAAAAAAAAAATAAAAATCAAAGAACAATTGAAGGTCTTTCCATCCTTTTTGATATGAAAAGTTGTGAAACTAAGTTTAAAATGTCATTTCAATTGTCAAATTATAGCTCCTAGTAAGCCGATTCCAAAAATATATTGTTTCCATACATTTTTTTTTAAATAAGGGAGATAATTTGTTACTTCCGGTTTGAAAAATGTTACTTCCGATTATTTTTAAATATTTACTTGAAACCGATTCCAAAAATATCTGGTTCTATATACTTTTATATTAATAAAGTACAAAAAATAGCTACTTCCGGTTTACAAAAGGTCACTTCCGGTTGTTTTTTATCAAGGTTAAATGGCTTGATACCTTTTTCTAAAAGTTGTATATCTTTCTCATGTATACATATAGAATAAAAGCAAAGGTCAAAATATAGAACGTCAAATTAAGCTATGACCTTGAGATCAATTCAAGGTCATAAACCAAGGACTCAAATCAAAAGACCATAGGTCTTAATTATATTTAGTTAATGAGTTATATCGACAAACGCGTATTTTTTAATACAAGAGGGGAGAAAACTCCCTTTCACATTCAACGTACGCTTGCAATCAAAATTTACATCTTACGACATGTCGCAACTAACAATTTAGTAAAAATTATTTGTTGATATCTTATACAGTCTTTGGATATAAGTGAAAATAAGCCAAATTCAAATATTAAAATATGACCTTGACCTTTGACCTTGAACTAATTTTCATTTTTTGGGAACAAGGACCTCAAATCAAAAGATCCTAGGTCTCTATCACTTATGGTTTATAAGATAGAAATTCATATCACTTATATCAGATGCATAAGGGGAAATAACTCTCATATGGAGCGGTCATATCGCTTCGGTCAAAATAGGACAAATCATGCGAAGGATATAACGAGCAATTTTGTAAAATAAATTTGTCATAATCTTTTACGGTTGCGAAGGAGATGCGCTAACAAGGAAAACAGTGTTTGGGGAGATAACTCCTACAAAGAAAAGTATTTGTTTACGCAGGGTAAATTTCAAAAGCGCATAAACTGTTCGATATCATATACCAAATATCTAAGCGACATATTGCGAAACAAATGTTTATCGCAAGAACAAAATTAGGCGGAAGAAAAAAAAAAAAAATTAAAAACCAATTGTTCAGAGAACAATTGAAGGTCTTTCCACTGAAAACAATGTATTTTAATATGAAAGTTGTAAAATTAAGTTTAAAATGTCATTTCAATCGTCAACTGATAGATTATTGTACGCTGATTCCAGAAATATATGGTTTCTATACATTTTTTTAAATAAGGGAGATAATTTGTTACTTCCGGTTTGAAAAATGTTACTTCCGATAATATTTGAATATTTAATTGACAGTGATTCCAAAAAGATCTTGTTCTATATACTTTTTTATTAATAAAGTACAAAAAATAGCTACTTCCGGTTTACACAAGGTCACTTCCGATTATTTTTTTCAAGGTTAAATGGTTTGATACCTTTCGCCAAAAGTCTCATGGCTATATCATGTATACATATGAGCTGAAAGCAAAGGTCAAAAACTAGAACGTCAAATTAATCTATGACCTTGAGATCAATTTCAAGGTCATAAACCAAGGACCTAAAATCAAAAGATCATAGGTCTTAATTATATTTAGTTAATCAGTTATATCACCATACGCGTATTTTTAAATACAAGAGGGGAGAAAACTCACTTTTAAGTTCAACGTACCCTTGCAATCAAAATTTACGTGTTACGACATGTCCCAACTAACAATTTAGAAAAATAAATTTGTCGATATCTTATACGGTTTCTGGAAATTAGTGGAAATAAGCCAAATTCAAAAATTAGAATATGACCTTGACCTTTGACCTTGACCTATTTTTTATTTTTTTGGACCAAGGACCTCAAATCAAAAGATCCTAGGTCTCTTTCACTTATGATTTATAAGATAGAAATTCATATCACTTTTATCAGATGCATAAGGGGAAATAACTCTCATATGGAGCGGTCATATCGCTTCGGTCAAAATAGGACAAATCATGCGAAGGATATTATGAGCAATTTTGTAAAATAAATTTGTCTTAATCTTTTACGGTTGCGAAGGAGATGCGCTAACAAGGAAAACAGTGTTTGGGGAGATAACTCCTACAAAGAAAAGTATTCGTTTACGCAGGGTAAATTTCAAAAGCGCATAAACTGTTCGATATCATATACCAAATATCTAAGCGACATATTGCGAAACAAATGTTTATCGCAAGAGCAAAATTAGGCGGAAGAAAAAAAAAAAAAAAAAATAATCAGAAGAAAAACAATAGGTCTTTCCACAGAAAAGTGGAAAGACCTAATAATCAGAAGAAAAACAATAGGTCTTTCCACAGAAAAGTGGAAAGACCTAATAATCAGAAGAAAAACAATAGGTCTTTCCACAGAAAAGTGGAAAGACCTAATAATCAGAAGAAAAACAATAGGTCTTTCCACAGAAAAGTGGAAAGACCTAATACAAATAAAAATGAAAAAAAGAAAATAAACAAGAAATTGAAATGCAAAAAAAAATTAATAAAAACAGAAACAAAATAAATGATGAATTCAGAGAACAATTGCAGATCTTTCCATCAAAACAATGTATTTTGATATGAAAAGTTGTGAAACTAAGTTTAAAATGTAATTTCAATCGTCAAATGATAGCTCCTAGTAAGCTGATTCCAAAAATATATTGTTTCCATACATTTTTTTTAAATAAGGGAGATAATTTGTTACTTCCGGTTTGAAAAATGTTACTTCCGATTATATTTGAATATTTACTTGACACTGATTCCAAAAATATCTGGTTCTATATACTTTTATATTAATAAAGTACAAAAAAATAGCTATTTCCGGTTTACAAAAGGTCACTTCCGGTTGTTTTTTACAAGGTTAAATGGTTTGATACCTTTTTCTAAAAGTTGTATATCTTTATCATGTATACATATAGAATAAAAGCAAAGGTCAAAATCTAGAACGTCAAATTAAGCTATGACCTTGAGATCAATTTCAAGGTCATAAACCAAGGACCTCAAATCAAAAGACCATAGGTCTTTATTATATTTAGTTAATGAGTTATATCACCAAACGCGTATTTTTAAATACAAGAGGGGAGAAAACTCCCTTTTACATTCAACGTACGCTTGCAATCAAAATTTACATCTTACGACATGTCGCAACTAACAATTTAGTAAAAATAATTTGTTGATATCTTATACAGTCTTTGGATATAAGTGAAAATAAGCCAAATTCAAATATTAGAATATGACCTTGACCTTTGACCTTGACCTAATTTTCATTTTTTGGGACCAAGGACCTGAAATCAAAAGATCCTAGGTCTCTATCACTTATGATTTATAAGATAGAAATTCATATCACTTATATCAGATGCATAAGGGGAAATAACTCTCATATGGAGCGGTCATATCGCTTCGGTCAAAATAGGACATATCATGCGAAGGATATAACGAGCAATTTTGTAAAATAAATTTGTCATAATCTTTTACGGTTGCGAAGGAGATGCGCTAACAAGGAAAACAGTGTTTGGGGAGATAACTCCTACAAAGAAAAGTATTCCTTTACGCAGGGTAAATTTCAAAAGCGCATAAACTGTTTGATATCATATACCAAATATCTAAGCGACATATTGCGAAACAAATGTTTATCGCAAGAATAAAATTAGGCGGAAGAAAAAAAAAAATAATCAGAAGAAAAACAATAGGTCTTTCCACAGAAAAGTGGAAAGACCTAATAAAGAAACATGAAAACCCCAAAACTTCAAGTACTGGGTATTTCTGTTTTCTTCAAATTGTAATGATACAAAATAACACAACACACTCATATGTTTTTCTTCTTTATTTGCATGTACGTGTGTATTGCTTGCAAAAAAACCCAACAGTTATTTGTTTTAGTATTTTTCAAAACCTTGTTATTTTTAGATTAAATTGATAATGATTTTTACATTTTCCAATCTTCACTGTCTTCTGTCTGCATTTCAAATGGACAACATTCTTTGCAAGCAAATCTTTCACGTTTACATGGGTTTGATTTTACACATATGTAGGCCTTATCAATTTCAGGAACACATTCTCGAATCACTTCTATTTGATTTGTTCTCTTCACCAGAAACTGCAACATTAACGATTGCTTATATTTAATCAAAGCGACTGTTGTATGATATATCCAACTTTTATTAGACTGACTGATATTTCCCTCTTTTTTCTATGTTATTAATGATTTGAGTATTCGTTATTTTTGATCTGCCTACTTTTTTATTCATAATTTTGTATCATCCTATTTCAATTTCATTTTCTAAAATATAATTTCCATTTACCTTCTTTATGCATTATTCCAATCATGTTGTGTCTGTTGAGGTGTTATTGCTTCTCTAGCCAAATTGTGTTTTAACTGCTACGTATGTTATAAAAATGATCATGTTTTATGTAGTCGTGTGTGATATATTCTGTAAAAATTTGTAACCACACGGATATTCGTTTATTAAATCCAATAATGACTTTAATTGTATGATTCCACATTTTTGACGTTGTAAAAAAGGTAAAAGTCCATTTCATTTCATATTCAACCCTGAATAAGATCATACTTACAACTGTCTTGTCCGTTTGTCCATATTGATAACATTATTAAAATTTGAGATTTATATTCCTACGGTGTTGATTTTGAAAGGATGGATATACATCTTCACATTCAATAATTCTTTTATTAAGATACATCATAAGTACAGTATGCTTTATAATAACCCAACGTGATTCCTAGTAAACCTCCATTACTTGAACACCAGGTTTATTCAATCATGTATCATTTTTTTAAATTACGCTTATTTCATAATATATTTGTTTAAATACTCGAAGTGTCCAAATGGCCACCTTGAAATCGAAGGTTATGATAGTAAGGTGGTTTTATTTTGTTATGGTTATTGCCTCCAATATTTCACAGTAAATGTGAATCAGTGTTCGTGAAGAAATTGTACATTTAATAATGTCTTATAACCTTATAATGTTCCTTTTATGCTTAACAATTTAAAAACATTTTATTGTATCATTTGATGAGTGTTCATATTGTATTTCAAAATATCAAATTCCTTAAATCATGGATGGATATTGGTTGTTTTCCTCTTTGCAATATGATAAATATTCTGATAGTCTTTGTTTTACGTTTTAAGATCTGAAAATAGCAGTTATATATGAAATCTTTCTCTTTTTTTTGTAGGGGATGGGGTATATAAAATATGTGTTGCCATTTTCAATAGTTCATGCAAGGGATCAAAGAAAGCATAGCTATTATATAAGAATTAACAATTTTATTTTATATAGAACGCTTACAAAATTCAATAAACTTTGCAAAGTCCTTTTTTTAAGATATAATACCAAAGTAACCTACAGGTCATTCAACTTTGTATCTTGATTTTAACAAATATTGACACCTATTCATCGAAACTATCCTTAGAAATACCATTAACATATCTATCCCCTCCCCTATATACGTCATGATGTATGAATATTTGGACACCATTATATATTGTGTTTAGTCATTGGTAGTGTCCATCAGTATTAGGTAAGCTGGTGTCCCTGTATTAATGTCTATTAATGAATACATAAACGTATAACAAATGTTTAAGAAATATCACAATTCACAGCAGGAATTTTATTACATGTAGGAGGAGGATTTCATTTCATCTCAAAGAAAACAAATTCCATCAGTATTAGGTAAGCTGGTGTCCCTGTATACTTACAGTATTGCGTAGTACACTTGGACACCTTGCGTAATACATGGACACCTTACAGTATTGTGAAATACACATGGACACCTTGCGTAATACATGGACACCTTACAGTATTGCAAAATACATGGACCCCAAGTCATCCCTTATGTAGTCCAGTGTTAATATAGGTGTAACAGTTGTAAATGATTAGGCATGTGTAAAGCTATGTGTCCGTATACCATTTGAAAATGTATATGTATTTCTTCATGTGAAAAGGTTTGAAACGTAAATTATCACCTACGTGATTTGAAAGTTTTTTTGAAATAAAATTTATTAACAATACATTCTAAAAATCACAATAACAGCATGCACAATGTATATAGCTGATTTTTGTTGAGATCACGTTTTCCTTATCTATTAAACTATTTGTTAGTCTTCTAAAAATATAGGTTATAACTGTTGTATAACGCTTGTGTCACGACACAGTGAATATCTATATTTAGCTCAACTACATCAATCGAATTGTAACGACTGTCATATTCCTGCCTCGGTACATACCATTTCTGATTTAATAAATAGTGATTAAACCTGGTCCTAAAGTTAGCTAACCTTCTCACTTGTATGACAGTCGAAAAAAAAACAGTTTGTTGACAACAATGTCTAAACAAAACAAAGACATGTTAGGTAAAAATGTAAAAAAAAATCCGGTTTATCATTGAACCTTATGTTTTAATCTGTATCACCAAAAAAAAAACAAAAAAAAAAACAACAAATAAGTCAACAAAGAAAAGATTATAGGCATATATACAAAGCTTATAAGCAAAACACGAAAGACAAGAATACGAAGGTTTACCATAGCACAATAAAACAATGACGAGGTCTTCTAGTACCGAGGAATATCAACTAAAATAGCAAAAAAAAAACAACGTTATAATTTACAAAATCACAAAATCAAGGACTATAACACGTATCTAAGTTTAAAAGCAATGTTATTACCTGTAATCTATTTAAAAAAACAGTGTGTAAAATTTGTAAAGTTGATACGAATTATTTATCAACAAGGTATTGGTATCTCCAGATATCTATTTGTTTAAAATAATATTTAGAATTAAAAGGCGTTCTTTGAGCTACATGCAAACCTAGTTCACTAACTGACACTGGTGCAGTTGTATAGCCCAGGCATAGATTACCTTAGCCGTATTTGGCACAACTTTTGGAATTTTGGATGCTCTTCAATTTTGTCCTTGTTTGGCTTTATAAATATTTTGATATGAGCGTCACTGATGAGTCTTATGTAGACGAAACGCACGTCTGGCTTTTAAATGATAATCCTGGTAGCTTATTTAAATATTATTAAAGTTTGATTAGCATCTGTAAGCTCTTGAATACCGAATGGTTTGGGAAATATATATCTCATATCCAGGGTTAGTTGGTATTTTGCTACTAAGTTGGTCGAAATTGATAATTTTAAAATTAAAATCGTCTTGTTTGTCATAGATTATGGTACTGAGATAACCGCTGATATAATATTCGAAGTAGAATTCAAAATATGAAGCGTCTCTGTTGTTTGTTTAATGTAAAGTTATAGAGGATATATATTTTTGATACCAAATCAGAGAAGTTACGATTGTTTAAGGAAAGAACTTAATATATGCTAAATTTAACGTACATATAGTATCTATAAAAATAAAAACGACATGAAACAATTTTAAATTTAAATGTCATAATTTTTATTAAACATCTTTTAAATGCAGAATAATACGTGTATCTGCTTTCTCTTGTGTACTTGACAATTCACTGCAATCTGATATACCTTTGGAACTTATTATTTTCACTATTTCTGGATTGGGAAATGATCCAACAAGGTACAGTTTTTGTCCATCCATTAGACAACTATTTCTTTCATATATTGCAAAGTGAAATCACCAAGAAACTGTATAAGTGACTGGTTGTTTTCACCTGAACTAAGAAATTGTTTTCAGCCTGGAATAATTCTTCTTTCGTTTACTTCAAACACCTTTGGATTGAAAAATGACTTTGATCGACGTTCCCGTTCAGAGCTTTTAATGGAATTTTGAATGTCATATCTATCACAAATGTCAGCAACAACTGAAGCATATTGAAAGCAAGCAACCTAATTGCGGACAAAATCTGAAGCCAATTCACCAAATATTTTAAACCTTTTTACATTGATAGATTGCAATAATGCCATGCCATCTCTTATATGGGTGGTTCGGGATATTTCGAATATTGGAAGGATTTGACAGACTACTACATCCTGTTCCAGTATGAGAGCTAAATCTGCCTTGCAAGTCTTACGCATTGTACCATCGTCATGGAACATAGCTGCTGGGATTGGACACATTGGAGAGGACAAAACTTTTTCAACTATTACACCCTCTCGACAATTTGCCAAAGCCAAGGCACGCCTAAAAACCAACTCTGGGTTAATATGCACATTAACTGTGTCACCCGAACGACACTTTAGTTTAGTTTTTTTCGTCATATCCTCAAAAGACTTTAGTTTAGATCTTGATATCGGGTTATAGAAACTTCGAGACTGTCCATTCGACAAAGAACCATCAACAAAGCTTTAACCCTTTGTGTGCCCTCGTCAATGTTTATGGTAATACATGGGTGGTATATAGAATCGTAAGCTCGTTAAGTACATCTTTGAAACATTCCAATTCTTCTGAAAACTTTGCTTGACATTTGGAAAGCATCACACATACATCCTTTGGTATTGCATTTATACCATTATTTTCCTCACACCATTTGAAAAACGAAGCAAACCATAACGATCGTAATGCCTCATATACGAGTGTTAAACCTCTAATTGATCCGTTAAACTGTTTCCCTAAGAGCATCTGGTCAACAGTACATCTGGCATAAATACCAGAATCAACCATAAGATCCCGAAGACCTCCATCTGCCCACAATTTGCCAATACCAGCTATAAAAAAAGAAAGTGTGTGAAATCCACCAAGCCTCAAAATATGGGATTGAAAAACTTCCGGCATTGACCATTTCACTTGCTGTGATACTGCGTAAAGTTGTTGATCAAATGTCTGTATTGCAAAGTCCTGTCCTACTTCTTATGACATGTCCATACATTTGTTCATTGTTGTATAAACGGTTGACATGTCGCTCGGCTTCGAGTCAACAACTGGTGCATATGTAACAAGTGTCCGACAAGAAAGTGATTCTGGTACTAGGCCATTAATTCCAGTCCAGAAAGGTATTGCTTGTTTTATTTGTTCTGGAAGTTCCATTGGAAGTTTGATTACTTCTCTGAACAGAAGACGCAGCAAAACCCAAACGGAGTCTAAAGAAGCTTCACATCTTTCTGAACAAGATTGCATGTCACTATATGCATTCTCACGACGGGGAGGCTCAGGACGCTCTGTTGGCTTGTTGAATGGTACACAGTTTATCAAAGACATTGTCTGCTCGTCGAGATTTTTCCTGTCCTCGTTTAACTTTAACCTGTTCAGCATGTACAGCGCTTGAATCTGTCATTTCAGTCTGCAGCTGGAAAACGGCTCTAGCCATAGAATGGAAAGTATCCTTGCCATCCACCGTTTCCGTGTTAATGTCAATGTTATCTGATCCTTCCTGGATAAGACAACCAATGAACGACAGCGGTACAATACCACTTGGAACAACATACACGCCATTGTTGATCCTATCAATTTCATGACTTGCTAAGCTTGTTAGGTATCGCCTTACCTCATGATACGAACTACAAAACCAATGAGCATTTAATGTTTCAACTAATTGTTTTGATCCAAATTCGTGATACAATTGTAATGCAAGACCAATTTGAAATGGAGTGATCACATTAGTACTCATTGAAACAATGCTTTCTGTAAGCGACATACACTTTCGCATTTTTCTATGGTAGTATGATTTTGGTTTGTAACGGCCAGAAAGACTCTGCATCTATTAACCAACAAATAAATTTGGTCAGGTTGGGGAGCATTGATTGGATTGACAATGGCACAGAACATTCGGAAGGTGTTGGGTAATAATCATTATTTAGATTAAGGCTATAAATTTCACGCCTTAAAATATTGGCAGCGGTGTGTAAAATCTGTTTTTCACTTGTTGTAATTTTGGCACTTCCCATTTCCAAATCTAACTGTGCTATTTTGAGTTCAGATTTTAGCTGACTTGCAAATGCAGTATCGTGGTCAGAAGATTCTGCTTTTACTTTTTTGGGGTGTTTTCAGTAGATATTTAGTTACACAGGCCGAATGATAAAGGGCATTTTCAGTAAAATTTTCATATAAAACACTTGACTCAATTTCATGATCCGAATTATTTCTAGCTGCCTTACGTATATTCTTAATTCTCTCTTCTGATTCTACTTTGTGCAATTTAGCATCTTTTGTAAGTTTTGTTCCTACAAAAAATACAGGAATACCACTCTGATCGAGTTGTGATTCTAGATGTGCTTGCAGCAGGTGAAAAAATGCAAGCACCACCTATATTATCCTCCGTTTCCATAAATTCTTGTTTATAACAAGATTTATTCTGCTGACTGGTGTAAGATTTACAATTAGATCTATGGTATTTAACATCAATATTTTCCGAAAAAAATTGATTAATAGAAGGCAACTAACTCTTCTACAATCTTCAAATAGATCTCATCTTTCCGTAGTTTAGTAACTTCAGTAAAACTAACTTTGCCCTTGTCAGTGAAATTATATAATTTTTCCGGGCTTTTAATCTGACAAATTATGCATTCCTGCCAATCTGATGAAGTCTTCCCTCTCTTGGCACTTGTTGGGGTAAGTTTTAAAGGATTACCTAACTGTGACATTATCCGGAAAAATTTCACAACAGATCCGGAATAATTTTTAAGCGATTACTTAACACAATGTAAACAATGATAAAAAACAATATGTATTACCACTCTGGGTATTCAAATTAACAAAAAAAAATGAAATCAACTACAAAGCAAATATACAACTTGTGCAAAGACAAATATAAACACTAAAACTGATATTAATTAAACAATTTCAAGTTTGTGTAGATAAGATTGAAACAACAGCAGGGGTCCAGTTTAAAATGCTAATTAACATTTAGCTTGTACAGTGATAGAACCGAACGGAGTGTGGATTAAACACAAATACACGTCCCGGATCGTAATTCCGGAATTATATAAATTTTGTAACAGATTGTTGATTCCTATTCAAATTAAGAATTTCTTATAAATCAAAAAAGAAATGTCCCAAACGAAAGTTGTTTTGTATAAAGTAAATATCGCAGTGTATATTTAGGCCAAATAAACACAAATGAAGTATTGTAAAATTATCCTGTTATTAACGGAAACCGATGAAAATCGTGTTAACCACAACTACTGAAGTAAAACGGTTTTTAAAATGTTGATGGCAAATATTTTTAAAACAATCATTGACTAGTTTTATCCCCAGTGATATATTCTTACATTATCATATTTAAAAAATAGCCGTAATATTGTGATTCGTAATAATAATTAACATTTAAGTGTATCCGTGATTTTTTTTATACACTGCATAACGCTCTAAAAAGCCATTTTTACGGAAATTCGACCATACAATTTTCTTACGACATGTTTAAATTATAAGTTTAATATGTATTCTTTCAAGTTCATGTAAACAAATCCAGGTATGTGTTCTTTGGGTGCATTTAACTCCTTAACTAAGCGTCTTTTCAGATTTCGACGCTGCACTAAAAGTGGTTAATAGAATATTACAATCTATATAATTTACAAAATCTGCATAGCAACAAATCCGGAAAACATACATTCTCTCTGTTTACGTTTTTCTACTGATTTTAATTGTATATCACGTGGTAGAGATGTTTATTATGTATCTCGAACGAATACGTGTATTTCATATATTCTTGCATATTGGATTATTCTTAACTTATTTGATAAGTTTTAAATTTGATGAAATAACTGTTTTGTTTTCTTTAACGATAACTTGAATTCGCTACAGAATACTGAAAAACTTGATGCATTAGCCTATATATGAGTATCAAACATTGATGACATTCTGATGGTAAGTTAACATAGTAAAAACATGGAGATTTTGTTGATACTTTGTGTAAAGTATTGCCAATCGTTTCGTGTAAACAGAGAAACAGTATACATAAAACATCAATGAAAAACATAAAATTGCTCTACGAATATAATGTCTTAACTCTCACACATGATAAACAGAGACACATACATATACATGTATCTACACAAAAACTTGGTCACAAACCTTGCACACCAAACACTCCCTGTCACACAACTACTCAACCATGAGTACCTGCACACCTCGCCTATTGAATTGCATTGCTATGAATAAGATATATTTAAATGTTTCTTTAAAAAAATTGCTACATTTTCTTTCTAAAAGTATACTATTTTCATACCATTCTAAGAATTCTAATTTAAAAACCCTGTATACATCTATGTACTTGTGTTTTAACTCTGATGCTTAATAACTTTTGTAAACAGCAAATTAAACAATTGTTAACAACACATTAATATCAAAATATGAACTGTCATGAATTTTGTATCCAAGTATTAAATTTTGCATTGATAAACTATGTGTTTTTATTGTATCTAGTAGTAAACCAACTTTAATCCAAGATTCTTGTAAAAATTCACACTCTTTAAAAAAAATGATTATAATTGTCTATTTGGAGACATATGACATTTATTATCCTTCATTATTTTCCATTGATAAAGCAGTTGCTTACATAGTTATATATAATTGATCAATTTCCACCTAAACATTTTTAGTGTGTTATCAATTAACTGGTGAAATGTAAAGTTTAATATATCATGTATTTGATTTGAGGAATTAAGATTGAATTTTTTTCCCATTTTATGAAGCCAATAGGTGTGTCACTTTCTATACCTTTGATATAGTTATATATATCTTTAGCTTTTAATTTTTTAATGCAAATTGGTTTGGCTTTATTTTTTGCTTCTAAGTAAAGATTTCTGTCTATTTGAACTTTAGTTGAAGTTGATTGATTTTATTTTAACATAATTTTTCATTTTTTTTTATTGCAGATTTTAGTTTAGAAAGTTCTGCTATCCAGTTTGATTTTTCTATCAACTTATTTAAGATTACTTTTTTGGGAGATATTACCTTGTTTACCTATGACATCATTAAAAAAATGTCACTTTCTATCCAGTTTGGAAAAACAAGACTCTTACCATTTAATTTAATTGATTGATTACCCCAAATAAATTTCTGTCTTATACTTTTGAAATCTACCCCCTTGCTTATCTTGGAACTAATATGTACTTTATACCAACTTTTTTAATATTTCTAAATAAAATTCCGGCATATTTTTTTTTTCAGTTTGGTATGTCATATACATTTTCATTTTCTATGATGAGTTTATTTTCAGGGTTCATGTTGAATAGAGCGAAGTTAGCTCCAAATTTGTTAAAGTAATATAAGGGAATAACTTTCTAATTTGAAAATTCTTCTGTTGTTAACCTTTCAACCAAAGACAAATAGATGGATGTTATATAACTATCTATATCAATCATTTTCAACCCTCCTTCCTGATAATCATTACACAGATTAGATATCTTGATTTTCTCATTTTTGTTTTGCCATATATAGTTAAATGTTAGTTTGTTAAATTGTATTAGAAAGTCTCTCGATAAATTGGTTACTGATGCTAAAAAGGTATTGTTTGGTATATTTTTTGTTTTTATTACTGTTTTTCGTCCAATCATTGTAAGCTTCCTTTTCTTCCAATTTGAAATTGCTTTTTCTGACTTCCTCAAAACAGTTTCTGTGTTAAATTTATGGCATTCAACTTTATTAGTTCCAAAATATACACCTAAACTTTTAATTGGGCTTTTATTGCAACTAATTTTTTTCATATTTATCTTTAGAATGTTTTAATTTTACTAGCCAAACTCCTTCAGTTTTTGATTTATTAAGTTTTATACCAGAAAGAGTTCCAAATTCTTCAATCAAATTTAGTGCTTGTTTTGATGTTAGAAAAAGTGTAGTATCGTCTGCAAGTTGTGAGATTTTAAGACTATGTGTTTTAGAATCAAGTTTGATTGAAAATCCTTTAATACCTGTATATTGTCTTATTCTACAAGCCAGAATCGCTACAGCTATAACAAAAATTATCGAACTCAAGGGACACCCTTGTCTAATACCACAAAAAACAGCTATAGGTTTCAGAAATCCGCCCATTATGAAGCATACAACCTTTGACACCATTATATAAAGTTTTAACCCATTTAATAAACGAATGCGGGAGACCAAATTTTAAAAGAGCTTCATACATAAATGACCATTTTAATGATTCAAAAGCTTTTGAAAAATCTATAAATAATAAAGCACCATCTATATTAAAAGTTTCAGAGTAATCTATGATATCTTGAATTTGTCGGATATTGAAACCGATGTACCTATTTTTTACATATCCATTCTTATCACTATGTATTATTTTCGATAAAACAGGTTTTAACCGTTGGGCTAAAGTATAAGCTATTAATTTGTTGTCTACATTAAGTAAATTTATAAGTCTATAATTGTCTAGAAATAGTGGGTCATTTTTTTGCACAATAAAGATACTATTCCTATTTTGTGTAATGTTGTTAATTCTTCTTTCTCATTACACTTATTGAAAACGTCTACAGCTAATTCTTTTATATTATCCCAGAATGCGTGATAGAATTCAACAATATATCTATACCCGGTGATTTGTTTAGCTTCATATTAAAAATGGCTTCTGTGCATTCTTCTATTGAGATGCTGCCGCCTCATGGGAGATATTCTCGTCATCACTTAATTTATGATCTATTTTTGTTTCTTCATATTGCTTGATATTATTAACATCTGGATTTGTACTTTTATATAAATTTTCATAGTAACATTTTTTCTAAATTTAACATTTCTGATGGCTCTGTTATAATTTTGTCTTGCTTATCTTTCAATGCCGAAATATTTTTTTTTGTTTGTCTTGATTTTTCTCAACCGAAAAAGAATTTTGTGTTTTTCCCCCTTCTTCTAACCATTTGACTCGGGATCTTACTTGTGCACCTTTTACTTCATTTTTATAAAGATTTTCTAGATTTTTTTTCATTTTTTTCTATTTCATCTTTAGTTTCTTTTAAAGGATTAATTTTATTATTTAATCTTTGTAAGTTCATTTCTAAATATTTTCTTTTCTTTTTCTTTTCAGATGTCTTGTATTTACATTACATTACAGTTATGTTCCTTACTTCAGATTTGAAGATATCTTAAATATCTCTAGAATCTCTGGAAAGTGCCTTTTTTATATTTTAGAATAAGATTGTTTATATGGTTTTTATAATTATCATCTTTAAAAATACTATTATTTATTTTGATGAAACCTCTTCCTCTGGAACAGGTTCTAAATGAATTTAGACAAAAACACATCATTGTGGTTTATTAATCCGTGATGTGACCTTAACATAATGGAGTGTTGATTTTAGTTGTTCGTGCAAATTGCATTTTTTGATTTTATTAAGTTATCAAAAAATTCTTTTGCAAGTAAACCAAGTTTGAGCGATGTCTCTGCTGGTGGACATTCTGTCAGCGAGGACACCATCCGCCCAGTAGCAAAATTATGGAAGATCTTACATGTAAATGGTTACAACGTTTACAATAGCTCCTAACAGAGATTTTTTTTAATTAACTTTGCCATATTAATTAAAAAATCAATTATGATTTTCTTTACAATGTTTACAATTCACACGTACATTGTTACAAATTAAATACATGCAAGTTAAGCTCTTTGTGAGTGTTTGTCGAATTCAATTTTAATAACAAAAGTTATTAAAAATAAAAAAAAAAAAAAAAACATTGACCTATGTTTAGAGGTTAGCTAATGCCGCCCTCCGTATTCGGTATTTTCATGTTTCGTTGAAATCCCTTCTTTTTTCTTTTTGGTCGGGTTGTTGTTCTTATAATTCATTCCACGATTCCATTATCTATTTCAACAGAATTTATATTGGAATAGGATGCTCCATTTGTTGATAAAAGTAATAATTGTTAATATTGATATGCAATACCACTTAGTGGTAAACAAATATTGATATGGAAATATAAGAACTATCAAACATTTCTTCATTGTGGCTATATTGGCTTCTTCCATATCAAAAAGTTATATAAAAATTGTACCATGTTTTTTTCAATACATTTTAGTATTTGTTCGTATTTTTTATATATTGTATAATTGTTTTTATATCATCATATTGCTCAAACATAGTAAAAGAATGAAAACCAAAAGAACAGGACTACAACCGACTATTACATTATTTCATCGGGGGACTCTTCATTATATATTCTTATTGGGGGAATTCGATGTTATAAGCATAGGTCAATCGGACCGATTCGTTCATGTCGGTGTTTTATATAAAAATAATCTTGTATTATTTGTTTAAAAGCAAAGACATATGTTTCTCCACACATCAATGCAACAAGCGTCTTGAACAAAAATTAGACAATGTTTTGAAAACAATATGTATGGGCATTACGTGTATTTCAAATAACGAAGTTAAACAGATTTACTGATTTTGTAAAAAATCTTTCATTGTGGTTTATCAGCATAATTATTGACGTAAACTATCTAGTGATTGTTACAACTCTACATTCTACAATCACGTGTATAATATTACGTCTAAACTCCGTTTTATGTATAGCCTGTATCTTCTTTCTGATTAAATAACAGTTCATGTAAACAATATGTTATGTCTGTCTCAAACACCGTAAACCTCTAGTGTACTATTAACCTTGAACATGATTATTTCTTCCAAACAAATGTTTCTATATCTAAACTGAGTTGCGGTTATCATTTTCTGATGTACCTCTTAATTTCCAGTAATAATATTATAATAGGAAAAAATATGTAGTTCAACAGGAGACATCTTATAGACAAAATGACTCACAATTAAGGAATTCTGCTGCTCAGTTTCAGAATAAATGGCTTTCCATACAACTAATAAATATTGATAGGGGATTGAATGAGGAATAAAAAAAGCAAATATAGGGGTCAATGTGCATGTTTTCGAGATATTAGCCATTAGAATTTTGACGGGAAAATGTTCTCTCTTGATTTTTCATAGCTTTATTATTAACCAGTCAAAGTTCTCAAAAACTATTAAAAAATAAATAAGATTTGATAAGACTTTTACAAACGGCTAATAATAATACATGTAAAAGATTAATAAAAAGAAAAATAGGTGTCCATGTGTCAATTATTTTAAGGCATTCAAATGGATAAAACCAGAGGATTTCGAAAATCTGACAAAAATTCCAAAACATGACAAGCAAACATCCTTAAAACAAATGTGATAGTGATATTTATGCTTTACTTTTTATAATTAAGATATGCAAGGTAAAAAAAAATATTATTCTTAAATACATTTTTACTGCATGGTAAAACAAAGTGTTCAGTTTTTTCCTGTCACAGCAAGCATATCTCGTAATTTGTAACGATGTTTGTCTAAAATTGAAGTGGCCGCATTTGTGTTCAGTCTTAAAGAAATGAGCTACTTAGTTTCAAAACAACAAGCTTCTTATAACGCTAGTATATATTGATAGGGGATTGATAAAGAAACACAGAAACAAAAAATGCCCCAAAACAAGATAGGTCAATGTCCTTATTTCCGATATATTAGCTATTGAAATTTTGGCGGGACATGTTCTGTCTTGATTTTTCATAGCTTTATAATTGACAAGTTTAAATTATCCAAAAACTATTATAAAATAACAACGACTTTAACAGATGGCTTATACTTATACTTGTAAAAGATTTATTGTTTTTTATCTGTTGTTTTTCTATGGTCGGGTTGTTCTCTCTTTGACACATTCCCCATTTCCATTCTCAATTTCATGCAAAGTAAAACTGGGGTCAATGGGCAAATTGTTTAAGGCATTCAAATAGATAAAACAAGATGATTCCTTAACATTACAAGCGAACATTCTTATTATTTAAATATTTCTTGTAATTGATTTTAATGCATGCAATGTAACATATATGATGTTTGAGACTGTGCAAGAATGCAGCCACTTCCATTTTAGACAAAAACATCTGAAAGTAACGTTTTATGACATATTCGATAGGTTTTGGATACTCAAGCTTAACTTTAAGCGTCGTTCACGACCAAATCAGTTCGAATCTTTTACTGAAACTAATTGAATCGACTTAAGTAGATACGAACATGTAAAACCTATTTCATCAGATGTACTTAAAATTTTAGGCCAAAACTAGCGTTTACCGGACCTTCACCATGATACAATTTCTATATTTGTTTAATAATACTATTATAATTTGAAACCGAATCACGGAATCAAAATGCGTTATATCAGTTCATGTTGACAGGAATTGTGGGATTGGTGATAAAATATTTAAACTTTGCCTAAATGTAAACTTATGTCTGGTTATCAATGTAAGATATGGACACACTCTGACACATTCAATATGGCGGTCATTTTCAAGGTGGCGTCAATAATTCTAAATTACACAACCATATATAAAACTAAGCAAATAAAATATCATAAAAGTAAATAAAAATGTAAATTAACGTTTCTAATAAGTCAAGATGTTATATTAAACTTTGAAATACTCTTTCAAAATTTCGATTTTTTCGAAATGGCCGATTAAAGGTTAAAAAGAACAAACTGAGAAACAGGTTTTCTGATTTTTATATTTTTGGTCGAATTGAACATATAAATAGTAGCCCTTCTATCTGTTCATTAAACGTTTCCCTATGAACCCCTTAAAAAAATAAAGTACTACTGTACTAGTACATACAATACATCGATATATACCTCACATTTTCTTTCTATCATTCTTTAGACAAAATATTATTAAAATCTAGTCCTATGTTATACATCTAGATCTTGCATATAGTTTATTAAAAAATACATGTATGTGGTTCGATTGCCAATAACGAAACACACCTCCTCCAAAAGACAAAGGACAATGTTTTAATATGTTCGAGCTTTGTAATTTGCCATTTGATAGGTTTTGAATTTTCTTTGAGTTCGGTACTTTTTATGTTGAAAGCATTTCACGAAAAATAACTATGAAAAAAGACAAACAACGACAACCACTGACTTACAGACTTCTGGCATAGGACAGACAGAGAAAGAATGTGATGTGTTTGTTATCAATTACCTACCCTCCATACTAAACCTTGAACAAATTATAAATCAGATAAAAATATGTCCTCGTAAGCTTTGTAAACCACAGATACATATGTATACAAAGCGAGAAAGACAAAAACACGTGGTTCTGTGCTTTTGTAAAACATGTGTGTATGATTGTCTTTCATGTTTGCTATGTGCTTTGTCTATATACCTTTTAATGTCTCTTTGATGTATATATGACATGACTCTGTACATAAACATCCCGTCATTGTGTTATGGTAATTTGTTAAATTTGGGTATGCTTTTCTGAATTTTTGCTAACATGTTTGGTCTATATACGATTTTGTGCTTCAGTGTTACACATTTGTTGAGTTTTTTTAAGTGCTTGAGATTACAACAGCATTTTAAAATTGTCCTCCTTTTTTACATTTTTACGTATCATGGCTGTTTCTGTTTCTTTTGTTCACGCATCGTTATCAATATAATAGAATTTGATGCTACTTTCATAAACGTGAGAGGTTTAGCAAACTATAAAACTAGGTTTAATCCATCATCTTTTACATAGAAAATGCCTGTACCAAATCAGGAATATGACAGTTGAAATCCATTCGTTTGATGTGTTTGAGCTTTGATTTTGTCATTTGATTAGGGGTTTCCGTTTTTAATTTACCTCGGAGTCAGTATTTTTGTGATTTTACTTTTTAAAACAACTTTCAATTTATAACATTATTTCTTCCCGTATGTCTATGTTTTACTTTTTTTTGGTATAAACAAAAATTGTATAAATTTCTTTTTAACTTTAGTTTAAGCACCAACAGATAAAACTACAAAGCTGAAAATTTCAAACAAATGGTACCTTTTTTCTTCTGATCACCCCTTTACACCCTTTATAGTGTAACCATCCTTCCGTATGTCAAACAGTTCCACCACCAAAAGTAAAAAACACAATGCAAATTAAAACTCACAACCAAAGACATTATATACATTTTTTTACATCAGGATTTTCACGTGATCTCTTTAATCACTGTTGTTTTAATTTTTTACAGCCCTGGGTCGATAACTCTGCTGGTGGACTATCAATCCCCATGGTAACATTAGTGCAGTAGTTAGTACCTCGGTACTGAGATGATTTATAAGCTTTCTAAAATTATCTGTTAATAAATTTTGATATTATGAATAAACTAAGGTTTCAACTCCCTCAGACAAAGTTGGCCTTAGATGTACTGTTTAGTCACAAAAAAAAAAAAAGTTTGTGCCTTTTTATCATTAAATTATCTTTTACAAACTTGCTTATCTAAAGGAATTTATAATGACTGATGACAATTGACGTTGCACTATTTCTGATATAAAAGAAGAATTATTTGCATATTTAAGCAACGCGAACAAAATTTTATTATCGTTTATTTACAAATTCAGTACTAAAATCAAACGTCAGCTCCTGATTTCAATTAAAATAAAGAAATAATAGAACTCTTAACCAACAACAACAATTTAGTATCTTTTCCCTTAAATTCACATTTTTTTATGAAAAACAACCAATCCTGATATACAAAAAGTACTGAAATCAAATGATGGTTCATAATTTCTATTAACATAAAGAAATAATTGGATTCGTATTCAACACAAACAAAAGCTTAAGTATTTCTATCCTTAATATATTAAAACTCTATCAAAAAAGCTTATCGTGAGGCCTTTAGAATAACTAATTACAAAAATAACATTGCATTATTCACATCTTATACAAAATTACTTATCGAGAGACACTTATCATGTTTATAATGTCTGATTGCAAATAACGTTGCATTATTTCTGATGCAAAAGAAGAAATATTTGCATTTTAAAGCAATGCAAACAAAATTTTTACTATCTTTTCCCTAGAAATTCAGCATATTAAAAGCAACTTATCATGATGTATAAACAGTACTAACATCAAACGTAAGTTTATGATTTCAATTAAAATAAAGAAATAATTCAACTCTTAGCCAACGTATCTTTACTGTTATACTATTTTTATTTCCATCATCTTAAATGCATAATTGCTAGATAGGGTACTTATTTCAAATGATAACATTTTATCGCTTTTTAGTAATACAGAAGCATTCTGAGTATGACATTAATCTGCACTGATGTAATTTATTTGGCAGAAAAATAAAAGAATATGAAGTAATACATATAATGCGTGGAAAGTATTTTATTTATTATGCTTAACCATGTTAACTGTTATTGCAATCAAATTGATTACAAATTAACGAGTAAAGGTGTCTTCGTAGAGGTCCGCGTTTATATACAATGCATCCTGTGGAGTTCGTTTTAGATAGGAATTATATACGTATCCGTCCAATCCGTACTTATAATGGTTTTTCTTTTACAAATTGTGACTTGGATGGAGATTTGGCACTCAAATAACAACTTCTTATATCTATATAATTAATTTACTTATCGATCGCTGACCGTTATCACAGTAACTCTTACATGGCTTTTTTAACGTATCTGACACATTCTATATGGGTCATCGATCACCGACCAGTCATCGATCAGTCAAACATCCGGCAACGATCAGTCACCATTTAGTCATGTTCACGCCACAACCGTATCGCCTAAGGTTGCAAGTACTGTAGCCTTTCAACTGTGTCGGTTCTTGTTCATCCGCGTGTTGTTTTCACTTTTTTCGGATGTTAATCTATTATGAATCCAACGTTTAGTTTATAATTGGGACAACATCCCTAATGCGCATCGAAATGAGGAACTCAAAAGTCACGTGTAAAGAAAAAATCTCTGTGTAGTGATATTGGACATGTTTCTATTTTTAACCAATGACTGAACTTAATTATTTGTGGTGATTAGGAAAGTAGAGGAACATAGAATAAATGTTTAAAAACTATGGAGCTATTGAATGTGTTCAAAGTATTAAATTTTCAAAGAACTTATAGTGTTAAAAAGGGGATATTTTACCACAAGGAGCCGCATCACAAAAGGATGTTCGGGGTTTGCTAATTTACGGAAAAAGTAATCTCACTTCGTACCCCGAAAATTTAACCACATATATGAAAATGTCACAGCTTCGAAACGAGCTATCATACATATCCAAGTTTACGATATGGACTGAGCTACAGGAAAAAACGTTACCATTACCGCCTATGTAAAAACAATTAAAGATATTGAGCCAATTGTTACAATAGCTTGTTTATTGTTACCATTTATAACCTGTACATGTCTCCTCGTAAGATCTGTTTCACTTGGTACCTCTTTTACTAATTATTATCATGTTTCTGGTTTATGATTACTTTTATACTGATCACAAGAATAATCAATGTCTGGTAGAATTTAGTCCACTTGGTAGTCTGCTGGATGATAGGATCATTTAAGGTGGTATGGGTGTCTTCCTCCATCTTGGATTGTAAAAAACAGAGAACCAAAGGTCCATATTTTCTATCAAGTTAGCAAAATGTGATGCTGGAATGCAGATATTTCATGTGAATTTGCATTTGAAAGAACCAATTTTAAGAATATAACTTACAAATATTAATATATTTGCAAATTATTATTTGTTTTGGTTGTTTTTAATTTTTTTTTTAAATTTGCATTTTAAGGGGAGGTAACTCTAAAACAGAGCATTTTCGGAAGGATTCTACATGAAATTTTCCTATTTTGTATTTTAGCCGGAAAAAACGTACTGTGACCCTGTCTTTTCTTTTGATATGCTCAAAGCATTGTCTGAAAGCTATCTTTTCCTGAAGTATTTAAGAATTCTATCATTTTGTTTAGTGTCTAATCACAAACTGGTGTTTTTTCCTGTATAATCCATACAAAATGTGTCATTTTGTCACGTCCTGTAGCTTGAGAAAATGCGCGGTGACCTATGATTTTTTATTATATTGTTCAACATAAATCAATAGATACTACGTTTTGGCAAAGTATGAACAGATTCTATCATTTTTTTTTATAGACTTCCATACCACCTTAATTAATGATTTGCAAGTTTCACAAGAATGTAATAATATAACATCTCAAGTAGAGACCGATCTTACGGATTTTTGATGTAGGCAAGACAACTCAGGCCTGGTTTGTGTGCCAATGAGACAACTCTCAATCCAACTCACAATGTGTAAAAAGTAAACACTAATACAGAACTTACTTTAAATAAAGCTAATGATAACAATGACCACTGCCCTTTCCTCGATCTTGATATCTATATCATAAACGGGAAGCTTAATACAAAAATTTATGATAAAAGAGATGATTTTTCATTTCCTATTGTTAATTATCCATTTTTAGATGGTGACGTTCCCTTGTCACCATCTTATGGTGTTTATATATCTCAACTTGTACGATTCGCTCGTGTATGTAACAATGTATTAGATTTTAGCGAGAGAAATTTATGTATTACTGAAAAATTATTACACCAGGGTTTTCGATATCACAAACTGGTCAAAACATTTACTAAATTTTATCACCGGTATAAGGAAATAATTCGTAAATATAACTCAACATGCAGACATCTTATACGTTCAGGTATTTCACATCCAAAATTTTATGGAAATATTCTTTATAAAGCACAAAAATGTCAGTATTCTCCTCAGAAACTAACAAAACCTTTAAATAGACTTATTAAAAGGGGATATAGTTACGATACTGTTGTCAGGTCATTAAAGATTGCATATTTTGGCTTTAACATTGATTCACTGATAGGGTCTTTGCATCGGAACTAAACACATTTATTTCTAAAAAAACAGTTGTTGGCATGACACGGGTTATGTTCTTCTCATATATTTTATGATAGTATGATACTAAACCCCTAACGGGAGGGATTGTACCTGATATTCATATGATGAAGACATAATCTTTCAATCAGTTTAATTGAGGTCTGGAGCTGGCATGTCAGTTAACTGCTAGTAGTCTGTTGTTATTTATGTATTATTGTCATTTTATTTATTTTCTTTTGTTACATCTTTTGATATCAGACTCGGACTTCTCTTGAACTGAATTTTAATGTGCGTATTGTTATTCTTTTACTTTTCTACATTGGCTAGAGGTATAGGGGGAGGGTTGAGATCTCATAAACATGTTTAACCCCGCCGCAATTTTGCGCCTGTCCCAAGTCAGGAGCCTCTGGCCTTTGTTAGTCTTGTATGATTTTAAATTTTAGTTTCTTGTGTATAATTCGGAGTTTAGTATGACGTCCATTATCACTGTACTATTATGCATATTTTAGGGGCCAGCTGAAGGACACCTACGGGTGCGGGAATTCTCGCTACATTGAAGACCCATTGGTTGCCTTCGGCTGTTGTTTGCTCTATGGTCGGGTGGTTGTCGCTTTGACATATTCACCATTTCCTTTCTCAATTTTATTGTAGGTCAAAGTACGGCTTCAACACATAGTCTTGGCTCACACCAAAAAGCAGGCTATAAAGGGCCCCAAAACGACTAGTGTAAAACAATTCAATAAAAAAAAACAACGGTCTATGGTAAAAAAAGATAAACACTTATGAACAACATCAAAAAACGACAACCACAGAACAATATGTTCCTGACTTAGGACAGGTCTAGTTGATCGAGTTAAGCTATTTCAATTGATATTTTATAGTGTGTATTTTTATGTTGTAATGTTACACTACTGTCTCAGGTTAGGGTGAGGTCTAACGCTCGTTAAAACGTTTAAACCTGCTGCATTTTTATGACCTTCTCCTAAGTAAGGAGACTGTTGTCCTTTGTTGGTGTGGTTCATAGGTGTTTCTCGATTCTTGTCTTTTATATATGTAGGACTCGGAGACGTGAAAGGGGTCGCTGAGATGCGATGGTCATTCTGAAGTGCGATGGTTAACGCCGAATTGCGATGGTCTGTTCGCTGAAGTGCGATGGTCTATTTGACGCATGATTGTTAGTTTAAAATCTACGGATGTGCAATTATTATGAGAAGTACATATATATATTTCTTTTTAATAGTTAGTAAATGAATTTACATTCATTATTGTATATGTCTGTCCTTAATTACAGTTGCATACTAGATAAGAGATCGTCATTTGATTTTCTACATGTGGACATATTTTTGCATTAACATTAACATTTCATCGTTACTTTGTTTCTCTCATGAGTTTCACGTTTACCGTAATATAGTAATACAGATAGTATGTCTATGTAATTTACAGAATGAAGAACCTTTTATAGATTTAAAAAAAATCGCCACCAAAGGTTAACTTTCCCTTATCCACCAATCCTCCCGTTCTCGTAGTATCTAAGTTTATAAACCGATTTGACGCATGATTGATAGTATAAATCTACAGACGTACAGTTATCATGAGAAGTAGAATTTTTAATAGTTAGTATAGAACAGTTATCAAAGGTACCAGGATAATACTTTAGTACGCCAGACGCGCGTTTTGTCTACATAAGACTCATCAGTGACGCTCTATCGAAATATTTAGAAAGCCAAACAAGTACAAAGTTGAAGAGCATTGAGGATCCAAAACATTTATAATTCGTGGCCTATAGCTGTCCAGTTGCATAATAAATGAGAGATCGTCCTCTATACATTGTTTCTCTTTTGAGTTCATCGCTTACGTTATAGTATAATAAAGAGAGTCTGTCTGTGGATCCGTATGTATTTAGAGAATGTCCAAATTGTACTTAAAACAGAACCTTTCGTAGATATGTAGATGTCAAAAAAAATTGATGCAGAAGATAAACTCTCCCCTATTTACCAATCCTTCCCGTTTGCTGTAGTTTTAAAGATTATAAGCCCGTTTCAACTTAAAAAGCTGACATACAAATCGACATGAACAGTATTGCAAATATAGTCCGGCCGATCGGTGAAAAAATTGCTCAAATAATGAGGAAAGCACCAATTTTTGCATGATGGTACATTTCCGTGTACTGAGCAATATTAGCTATGGACCCACCGTCAAAATTCAATATGGCGGCTTATTTCAAGATGGCTGCCGTACGTTTTAAGATATTTTCCAGTATTGTACAAACCACAGTGGATTTGATGCTGAAAGCCCAAAAATCAACATATTTTAATGACTTGGTGTACTTAGCAAGATTTTGTTTTGATCTATCTTTGATTACAAAATGGCGGCAGTTTTCAAAATGGCCGCCTTGAAAAATATGCAATATTCATTATTGAGAATTGACCTGAATATAAGCATTTTATTGATGTATAGTGTCATTTAGCATCTGTCCCAGTTCTGTCCTTTTTGATTTTGCTTGGCTTGTCATTTCATACACAAAGTAGTAGCTTTCATAAAAAGCTGCAGTAGTAGCTTTCATTAAAAGCTGCACTATGTGTTGTCTTGGGTCACACATCAAAACTGTGATTTGGGATTTATCTGCCTTAAGATATTATTCACTGCCTATCTTATTTCTTTGGTCGCAATATTTTGCAATTTGAGATATTATACTGTGAATTAGGGAATCATTTAAACACATATCAGTGAAATGGCAGGAATGGAGGACAACAAGGACAAGAACTTTGAAATGGTAGAAACTGAATCACTTGGGGAAATAAAGAAACCCACACCTGAAGACGCGTAAACAGAGGACAGCTCAGAAATGACTATTAAACAATTGTACCAAGCATTTTTAGCAGATAGAAAATCTAATGCTCAAAAACAGCTGAGATTTACCGCAGTAAAAAACAGAGCGAAGCGCGAATTGATAACATATGTGTTGGTCTCATTACGATTCAAGCTGAACAGAAAGAGGCAATGAATATTAATAACGAACAGATGGGAGCAATATCTCAGCAACTTCAGCAGTCTGAAGACAGGATAGACCACAAGGCTAGTGGTCATTGCTTGGCGGAATTGATGGTAAGACCAATAAGATATTCAATGTTGTGGTGAGACGAATTGACAAGCTGATAACATCTGAGGAAGGAGACACAGTTCAATTTAAAGGTGTATTTAAACAGCAGGGTACCTTCCAACAACTGGAATCTGTTCTAAATGAATTAGTGGACAATCGAAATAAAGAAGTTAAAATTCCTGCAATGAACACATCATCTAAACCTTAGCCAGTACAACGCTTGCCAAAAGTACCCAACAAAATCCATGCCTTGGGTCTTTCCCCAATTGTAATTCGCATGAACCATCAACCGCGCCAACTCTGTTGAAGGTGTCTTCACTTTAAGTCAAAATTCCTATGTCAGGACCCTTGGCCCTGCATGAGACAGTGCAAATTATTCAACGACAATCTCCTTTTAAGAACATACTGTAAACCTCTAGTACTAGCAAAAGGCTTATGTGTCTTATTACGCACATTTACCATCTACTATGAGCCAATAATGTTTGGTTGAGAGCAGCACACCATTACCGAGACAATTGACTGCAAGTGGATCCTACCAAGTTTCTCCAATACTGAATGCAGTGCCTACTTACGGTATCATCCCCGTCGAGTCAATGGCAAATCCCACATTTATCACTCCAAATTATGACAACCTCGTCAGCTCCTTGAGTTCTAACAGGTTTCCCATAACATCAAGCTGACTCCACTGACCGATCAAAGAAAGGGCAGAGGAAACCAAAAGAGTGTGGCAACAGCTCTTCTTCAGACTCCTCATTGGAGAGAGAATATACCCGATGGCAAGAAAATCTTGGTGCAAGGAACCGGAGCCGAAGAAAGTAAGATCACAAAAATACTGAACTCGGAGGAAAATCAAATCGGAAAGTCCCTAATCTTAGCAAAATCAAATGACAAAACACATAAAAAAAAAGAATGGACAACAACTGTCATATACCTGACTTGGTACAGGCATTTTCAAATGTAGAAAATGGTGGATTAATCTTGGTTTATAGCGCTAAACCTCTCACTTTGTACGACAGTCTAATCAAATTCCGTTGTATTTACAATGATGCGTGAACTAAAAAGACATAATAAATAAAATAGTCAACGTATGGGTACAGCAGTAATCATAATAGAGGGGAACCCGGAAACATTCAACAAGGCGTTAAAACAATTGAAAACCTCAATAGCAAACCAGATGGCGATATATGAATCAAAGAGTGCCAATTACGACCATCAACAAGTCTGCTTTGCTGATGGCACAGTATCACCGACCGATGAAGGAAATATGAGCAGTCCTTTGGATAATAAGATGCATAAACTCACACAAATTGTCACAAAACTAGCTGATGTTAATGTTTCAACTAATCAGCATAACCGTTGATTGGCCGATCAATATAACCTCGGTTCTTTTGATCTGATAATCATGGAAGATCACCAGTTCAATGGAAGATCATCTGATTAATATGAACGTGGAAGATTTCCTAAGCAATACAATCGCGGTAGATCGCCAGATAGAAATACACCCAAGCTTAATGCCTATCAACAGCAACACAACACCTCACTAAGCTAGAGATAATATAGTTCCTAAAGACAACGGTTAGCATCTCCATCGACATACTGCAGAAATTCTATTGGCCATGAAACATCACCTCATCACAAAATCGAACAGAGGCTCACAGTCTCGTCTGATATTGTCATCAGACGAACCATTTAAAAGAGCTTAACAGTACGAGGTACTATACATGACCAGAATGTGATCATGATTGTGGACACTGCTGCAATGATTACTGAGAAATTAATTCCGGCAGAAATGGAGATTTGGAGACCGTAACGCTAACTGGTTTGGGTTAACAGCTTGTTATTGGGAATATTATAAAGAACGACTCTCGACATTAATAGAGTAAACATACAATGGGATGTGTGCAAAGAGCCATTAACAGACGATGTTATACTTAGGACACACTTAGCGCAGTGATAAACCTGAGTACTCCCACACTTACCATCAATAATAAAGTGATAAATGCGGCACTTGTTAACAGTGGAAACGAGATTTCAATTCAGCAAGTTTGCATAAAACAAACCATCACAGTTCCGCCAAACTCAGAAATAACTGTTACCATTAAAACTAATAAAAATGCTGACCAGGAGTGCATTTTAGGACCATGCTCGCTAAATAGTTGCGAATTGGTTTCGCACGTAGTTGGAAAAGGAACTAGTTGCCCCTTAACCATTTTAAATGATGGCAATCGTCTAATCCGCCTGAAGAAAGGTACACCTATTGATTACATAGAATAATTGGACGATGTAGTGGGTACGGCAGATGAAAACGCGATAAGTGACGTAAGACTTGGCATTGAAGAGACTCGAGACAAGGTGCCCTCTGCACTGCCTCAAAGTTCAGATGAGTTATCTACTATTCCATCACATTTAATCGACCTATATTAACGTTCAATCGACTCGTTTCAACCATTTCATTCCAACCATTAAAACTGAAAGCTTTTAAAGAACAATTACAATAACATGTAGCATATTGATCAACATTTTGAATTTCACTATTTGTTTTTGTATATATAGGCAGCCATATTTGCAAATGTATTTATTATAGAAATAACCAAATTTTTTTTTTTTATATTTTAAAATTAATTGATAACAAATTCAAGAACATGGAGTCCATTTTTAAAAAATCATTACTTTAATTTCCGAAATTATATAGAATACCTTAGGGACAATCTTGATATTTATACCGTTTTTCCGCCATCTTGAAAATGGCAGCCATATTGGGTTTTTCAGAGTGGGTCCATAGCTGAAATCAAAGGGTATATAACCAAGAACTACTATGCAAAGTTTCATGTTTTCCTCATCAAGTGAGCAATTCTGCTCTATATCTGCACCAATCGGCCGGACTAATATAGTTTTTGAGACCATCGCACTTCAGCGTAGCTATCACCAAGATAGCGTCACAATGCCATCATCGCACTTCAGTGTCAAACCATCGTAGCTCAGCATGACCATCACGGTTCGGAGTACCATTGCGGTTCAGAGTCCTACACATATATATGTATACAAACTCATCATAGATACCAGGACTAAATTTTATATATATATAGATATAAAAATTCCGTACGTTGACCTATAATTTTTTGTATCATTGGCACTAATACCACATCTTCTTATTTATCTTAACCACCACCTTTTTTCATAATAGATATACTGGTTTCCACATTTTTCTTCAGAATTGTCAGTTTTAGGGTTCTGTTATAATGTGTCAGCATCTTTGGGATTTGAAACCCCTCACTAATTAAGACTATCAGCAGTTTATCTAAACAAGATCTTGTCATTTTTTTGACCAGTCCACTAAATTTTCCTTCAATGACAAACATGGCTCTTCGTTATCAGATGAAACATGGCCAATGTATTGCTTTAGATAAGACGAGCCGACATCATTCACAAATCGAAAGTCTGATTCTTAGTATTATGTATTCGGTTTTTGTTTCTGTAATTAGTTATATTATGTTTATCTTTTATATTCATTTGATAAAATTTACTGTTTGCAATAGCATAAATTGTTCTAAATATAAGTATGTTCTTATCATAAGCAGAAAACCCTAGTCGCATTTGGCACAACTTTTTTCAACTTTTGATCCTCAGTGCTGTACAATTTTGTGCTTTTCTTTACTTCCGAACTTTTATATCTGGGCGTCACTGGTGAGTCTTGTGTGGACGAGACGCGTTTTTGGCGTGTTGAATTTTAAACCTGATGCCTTTTGTTATTTATTATTCATGTGTTTCATTGCCTTATACGTTCTCCTATTTATTTGTATTGTAGTCCTGTAATATTATGTTGTCATGTTAATGTTATATTTAACATTGCCATTAAAGTGCGAGGTTTGGAATGCTACAAAACGAGGTTCAACCATTTTTTTTCTTTAAAAATGTCCTGTACCAAGTCAGGAAAATGGCTATTGTTATATCATAGTTCGTTTCTGTGTGTGTAACTTTTTTACGTTGTGTCTCCGTTGTGTCGTTTGCTTTCTCATATATTTGAGTGTGAATTCACATTAATAAAAGACGTGTCACGGTACTTTTCTATCCCAAATTCATGTATTTGGCTTTGATGTTATATTTGTTATTCTCGTCGGATTTTGTCTAATGCTTAGTCAGTTTCTGTGTATGTTACATTTCAATGTCGTTGATCTCTTATATTTAATGCGTTTCCCTCAGTTTTGATTTGTTACCCCAATTTTGTTTTTGTCCATAGATTTACGAGTTTTGAACAGCGGTAAACTACTGTTGCCTTAATTTATTCGCCACTTGAATCATTTAATGTTGTTTTACCTTCAGTACCATGCTCATTCGCGTCCATCCTATTATATGCATTTTTTCTCTTTTTATTTCCAAATCCATTTTCTTCTTAAAACTCAATTACTGATAAGTTAGCTTCATCTACACTACTGGTACCAAAGAGCCAATGTTCTAGCATCAGCTCGAACCTTGCGCCAACGTTTCAAGTATAGCAAGCTTTACAAACCTTGAAAATGATAAAACATGCGCATGCAACAATAAAAAAATGTTGGCCGAGATTTTATTTTTTAAATGTGCCTAAAAAAAACCTTTCACTTCTCGCATGTTATATAATATATCTATTTTCAGTGTAAAAACCGTATGCTGTCTCGCAAACATCAAGCAATTTAGTTACAAAAAAAGTATACTATGAAAACCTGAACATATTTAAACATGCAGATGTAATCATACATGCAACAAAAACATATCTAATCAGTGTAAAGGAATTTATGGCCGAAACCGGGAAAGTCTCATGTCTGTTAACCTGAAATACTTCTGGTGGAGACAAATTATTCAAACTATATATTTACCGCATAATATAAGTACATGTATTTGAGCCATTTTAGAATATTCGCAGTGAAAATAAACTTCTTGTCTAGGCAATACTTCTTAACAATACGTCTAGACATTAATTATGTAAAAGTTATGTTTAATAAAAAAGCGTCATTTTATGAAGAAAAAAAAAACGTATAATTTATGTATACGCATCATTTTTAACATCCATTCTTATGACAAATTGTTCTGCTATGTAATACATGACAAAATACTAAAAGCATGTACTGCTATTTTGTGCATATAATTGAGTTTCAAATAGCATATCACACATGTTCCTGTAAAACGTTGATGTCACAAGACCATATTCACATGACATGGAAGAGAAATGTCTGTCGCTGAAAAATAAAAGTGATTATTGTATGATTACTTTACGCCAAATCATTTTAAAAGGGCTATATCGCGTACAGGGCTATTCTAAATACTATAGCACTCCATTGTTGTTATTTTTTTTGTTGTTGTAAACAGACAAAAAGTATTTCACTTTACTGAAACTTTAACTTAAAAACAAAAGACTTATGAACAAATGAAAACTCATCAATAAGATAATATGATAAAAACTTAAAATCATTTTAAACTAATACATCAAATTCAAATTTTGGAATGTATTCCAATTTCTTTTAAAAATGAAACAATTATTTCAACAGAAATATTATTAAACAAATCACACATATTATTTACATTAATATGTTGTTTAACATTCATATGTTGGTTTTTTTTTTGGATATCGGAAAAGTCAAAATATTCAATTAAAATATGTTTAATTGTATACTTGCATCGCACGGTATACACACTGGTTACACTTTCATTTTTTTTAAGACACTCATGTGTTATTCAAGCATGATGAACATCATGAAACCAAAAATGTGTGTGTCTCAAATGCTCAAGTGTCACAGTTTCTGAATTAGTGAAAAAAGCTATTGTAAAATAGGAATGCATAACATGTTTTGGACATGTAATTAGCGGGTGCGAGACAACTAGGACCCTCTACAAAAAAAAAAAGACAACACGCACTGTGAAGACAACTCAGATCCCGTCAATAAGTCAAATGGGACGATTTATAAAGTCAACTAGAACCGTCTATCAATCGGACCGACTATAATAAAAAAATCTGGAAAAGTATAAAAGGGGATTTTGTACTAAGTCTTATACAAATAATTTAATAATTTTTTTCGACGATTTAAAGTGTGTCTGATGAGAATTCCGGCCTTCCATAACGCGAAGACTTAAGGAAGAGTTGTTTTGACTATAATTGATAGAAAAGACAACTTAGACCGTCTGAGATGAGATAATTCAAGATTACGGACTAAGTACAAATTGTATTAATATGCATCCGTCTATTGTTGAAGATTTAATGACACTCCATTGATTTATTTTCATTTCTGCTGTTTAAAAGCTGTATGAGTAAGTTAATATTGAGTTGACCTATTGACATACTTGTCTGAGTTATCACTATAAACGGTCCAATTTGTCTTTATAGTCGGTCCAAGTTGATTTTATAGACTGTCCGAGTTGACTAAATATTGAATCCGATTTGTCTCCGGGGTCCGCATTCGTTAACAGCTTTTCGACTGTACTAATCTTGACTGAGTTATACTATAATACATGTTAGCCATTACACCAACCCTTCATTTAAAGAGGATCATTCGCCAAAAACACAAGCAGGAAAACGACGTTGAAGTTATGTCGCCGACGTTGCGACCTATTTTCAATCAGGTCTGTACAACGTCGGGTGCCTGCTGGTGGTAGTTTTAAACGCATAGATAAAAGAAATTCTTTTATTTTACTCAAACTAGAACATGATATGCTTTCCACATATCAGGTCATTACTCTTTTGTTTGGATTATAGATTCTAGTAATGAACATAATTGTTCCTTATGCATTTATTCAAAAGTTTCCTTTACCAAAAAAAATTAAAAAAAACATTTTAACTTTAAAGTCTGCACGATTTTTAAATACATTTTTGCAATTCTAATTTAGGTCGATGTTAAATACCAGACATCAAACTTTAGTTGGAAAATCATTTGCATGGTCTGTCAGTTTTATATTGAATAATATCAGGTTTAAATTTTCGATTTAAAATACAACGAGTTATTTTAAATCAGTCGCAATGTGAGGTACATCATACAATTATAAATGTTGGGGTTCGTCCAAATGAATCACTATATATCATTATAAAGTTCATACGCGAAATTTGTTGTGTTTGAATGGAAGTAAATATCAAACAGCATTTCATTACAGTTATGAATATGGGAAGATACTACACAATGGACACTCTATACTTTCAAGTCAGTTACTTATAATGGATAACATAAAGCTCTCATTGCATCATCTTTGTCTTGTTTAACTCTGGATGAAATAGTTTCAGGTAAGCATATTTAGTTAACTGAACATGGTCATTCTATATTTTATTTATCTTAAGTTGTACTTTCTTTTTGAAAGAAAGGCAGGCGGACGGCTTCCAACATTTCCGTGCAATAACTTATGACCCGTTCAACAATTGATTTTCAAATTTTGATTTGTTATTACTAATGACAAAAAGGAGGTGAAGTTCAGTATAGACTTTTTTTTACTTTTACCGTGCAGGAGTTACCGTATGTCCCTTGATCTATTGGAAACTGACGGCTGACAACCGTGTCCGTGCAATGGCTTATGAACCTTTCAATTAATGCTTTTCAAATTATGATATGCTGATAATGATGACAAAAATTAAGATCAGGTTCGATATATATGATATTTACCGTTTAGGAGGTATGGTCCTTGATTTATTGGAAACTGACACCTTATTTCGTTTCCGTTCAATAACGTATGATAAAATTTTTATCACAAATAAATATCTATGAATAAATGACGACAATATTTATTCGATTTGCCAATTTTGTAAAAATGACCGTATACACAACAATTAAAACCCAGTTTATATAACATGTATGTCAGTAACTGTTACTACTAAAATCAAGTACTGTATCTATTATCACAGGTATGTCTGTATCCCTGTTTGCAAACTTTGGTCATTTCCTATCCATAGTTTGTTTTCTGATTTTGAGTATTGAAGTTTTAAACAAAATTGGAACAAGAAAATTTATTTATTTTACACATATGTTTTCAACATGTGAGGTCATTACTCTTTTGTTGGGATTATAGATACTGAACAGTATCGTTCGTTATGCATTCATTCAAAGGTTTACCTAAATAAAAAGAACTGAGCACGATATTTAAATCATTTTTGAAAGTTGAAATTCAGTACCTTAACTGAAATTGTTAAACTACAATTTTACAATTCTTATTTAGGTCAATGTTAAATATAAGACTTCAAGTTTTAGTTCAAATATCATTTGCATGGTCTGTCAATTTTCTATTGAAAAAATATCAGGTATCCTGTTTAAATGTTTATTTTAAATACAACAAGTTATTTAAAATATGTCAATATAAGTTACACATATTCATAAAAGAATTATACATTCTGTGCTGTGTCCAAATGAATCACAAAATATCCCTTTTAAGTTCCAATGCAGTATCCGTTCAGTAAGAAGTGATATCAAATAACATTTCACAACAATGACGAAAATGTGATGAAATTGCACAATACACACTCTGCACTTCCAAGCCAATAACTCAAAATGGACAACATACAGCATTTATTTCATCATACAATGTATTTGTTTTATTAATATTTGTAAATGGATCAAGTAGTTTCAGGTAAGCAAAATAAGTTCAGTAAATATTGTCATCCTACGTTTTATATATCTTAAATCATTCTAATATCTTTGAAAATGTAACAACAATTACACGATTTCACTAACCATGTTAACTCAATCTTCACAAAATGATATGATTGTACATGTCCTCATGTTAGTCTTAAATATGTCGACTTATAAAGACAATTAAACTCTCTTTGCAATGTGTTCACACACTTTCAAATATTGTTTTAAAACTACACTATTAAATAACAAAGCAGGCTAACCGTTGTCATGTGTTAAATGTGAGTCCTTTATTATTTAAGAATGATAAGGAAGGAAATAACAATATATATATCACAATTATATTTCTGATTTTGAGAAAATTGATGTAAAATTTGTTAATAACGTGTAATACCACCAATGATTTTCCCCTATTAGTCTTTGTTAAATTTGCACTTTTAAAACAATTGTGCAGAAGTTGTCTTTGTTTCAAATAAAGCTACGGGTAAAGTGTCATCCTGTCAAGTACTATAGACAAAATTTCGCATAACATTCATTGCATATAAGAAAATAACCATCACTGGAAGTTAACCAATCAAATGTTCACCTCGTTTTTACCTGTGTACAAGCTTTAGTAACCATATAACCTCCTGTTTTCAAAAAATTCTATAGAAACACAAAATAAAAAAAAATAATGGTGCTTTGAAACACCCATGAAATATGATTATGACCCGGAATTTGTTTCACTGCAATGACGTAGGATTAATGTTCTACAACTGTGAAATTCAAAGGAATATTTTTGTTTACCCTTTTTCGTATGCAACCGGATGTGACGTACTATGAGTTGGTGGTGTTACACCTAAAAAGAAATATTAGTGAAATAATGCAAGTTGTTTGTGTGCTTTTTTTATAAAATAAAATCAACGTGACAAACGTATTAATTTTGGTAAATGCAAATGAAACAGCATCACAACCAGATACGACTATGAAACCTACAATTCCCACCTCAATGATGAAGTCCGTAAGATACATTTATAATATTTATTGTTTCTTTTCCGTCCAACTGTCAACAAGAACTCATTTGCGACAATCTAAATGCTTGGTGTATTTAAAAAGATGACAAAGACGGATTGTCAATAGACGCTATATACATTTTAAATGTTTACGAAGTATGACGAACATAACCGGTATAATAATACACATTTAAAACACCACTATTTACCATAGTATTAATAAACTGCTATCCTAGTAACAAAAAGTGTTGAACTGTGATCTTTTCATTGAGTCGATTTAAATAATTGTATTGATCTTTATGTAAACGTCTTGTATTTTTAAATGCATTAAGAAAACATATTTTGTTCTGTTGTAGGTTTCATAGTCAAATGTCATATGTGAACATATTTTATGTTATAGTTTGTAACTTCATCCAGTATTTCTCTAATAAAATATTTACTTTTTCTATATTTCAAATCGTAAAGCCTTTATAAACATAAGATCACAAACCTTTCTTTTTTTCAAATGATAATTTGAAAGAAGCACTTACAAGTCAGAAAACTCAAATACCAAACTAGAGTTGTTGTGAAAATTTTCAAAATACCCGGATCATTTTTTTGTTACACACATTTACTTTTTTAACTAAAATTATAATAAGACAAACTATTCTACAATTCTCCCGACAGCTCACTGTAGCACGCATCAACATCGAATGGACAACAACTGTCATATTCCTGACTTGGTACAGGCATTTTCAAATGTAGAATCTTCAAAAATAATAACTTGTTTCTTTTGTTCTTAAAACGTGACTCTGTATTTTAATAGATCCTGTCAGCATGTTATTGTTCTATAATATGTCATTATATCATATTTCTATTATAAATTAAAACATACGTTGAACCAAACACTATTATTTAATCACGTAGTGGAATGAACCATTTGTGGATTCTTATAAGTTCTATAGAACTTTTGGCTATTTTAAATCTCGGTCTATTTCTGAAATTAATTCTTACATACTTTTGATTTTTTTAACCCTGTATGCTAAAATTGCCCATGTGAAAATTTGAAATTGTTTGTATAAACATTCAACGATACAAATATGTGACGTATACATTTTCTGACGTCAGACGAGCACAGCAATTGTTTTTTTTAAATTGTAACACGATGATGACTGCTGTACCAATATTTCGACTATTTAATTTATCATGTCTCTTTAGTTCACACATCACTGTAAATATGATGAGACTGTCATACTAAGTGAGAGGTTTAGCGCTATAAAACCAGGTTTAATCCACCATTTTCTGTCTGTACCAAGTCAGGAATATGACAGTTGTTGTCCATTCGTTTTTGGTGTGTTTTGTCATTTGAATTTTGCCATGATTAGGGACTTTCCGATTTGATTTTCCTCTGAGTTCAGTTTTTTTGTGATTTTACTTTTTACTAGGAAATATAATTATAACAAATATCTTGACATTTACCAACGATGCATCAATTATATACAATATTACAAAACCAAAGGTTGGATTATTAAGCATTGTAATGCAGTGTATGGTCAATTTATGTACCTCAGATTTGTTTAATGTTTTTCTTTTTAGATGGCATAGATTATAAATGAAGAACAAAATTCATGGACATGTTTATCCTACTGACTCTCCTTCAGGTATATATCATTTAAATCTGACACATCCGTTTTCTTTTCTGTATCTCCGTCTTGTTTTGATTTTCAAGAGTACGGTTAAGGAAGTTTACCACACAGTTGTTACATAAATTTTAAATTTTGGACAAATAGTTATTTTAATGTAGTAGAAAAGAAAGGATATGGGATAATCCCACGATTCATTGATGACATCAAATCAGTAAATGCACAGCAAAAAAGACAAAAAAAGCAATGGAGCATCGCCTTTATTGTTGTTCTTCATCTCAAATTCACAGTGAGGTCTTTCAATGGAGCAAAAGCAAACACACTCTCAGTGCACTGCCAGTTTAAGACGCCCCTAGCAACGGTTAGAGGGGATTTTTTTGGCACACTGACGATCATCAGATGCATATTTCGACGAAATCCGTCTGTTTCGTAATAAATAAAGGCCTATTCTAGAGGTGGCGTGAATCAGATAAGGATACTTCATCTTGCAATAGTGATAAAACATATTTTACTTTTCCACACTTTATACAAGTGTTCTCCATTCGAAACTAAAAGACCAATTGAAAGGGTTGGTCCTGCTTTTTTCACAAAAAAAGGAGTAGCCAAAGAAGTTAAAATTATCCTTAAACTGTACTTTCTGCTACAATTTATATAGATGATGTTCTATCACTAAATAATTCAAAATGTGGTGACTATGTTGAACGCATCCATTCCATCGAACTTGAGATAAAGGATACACCAGATAACAGTTAGGTATACCTCATACCTTGACTTACATAGTTATAGAAACTGACAATCAGAGTCGGTTGAAAACAAAACTTTTCGACGAAAGAGATGATTTCAGCTTCCCAATTGTGAACTTTCCATTTCTATGTAGCAACATTTCTGCAGCGCCTGCATGCGGAGTATATATTTCCCCGTTGATACAATATGCCAGGGCTTGTATTTCCTATCATGATTTCAATGATAAAGGGTTGCTGTTAACAATGAAACTATTAATCCAAGAGTTCCAAGTGGTGAAATTGAAATCATCCCTTTTTCCATTTTACGGACGCAATCACGAGTTGGTTGACCGTAATGGAGGCATCGTTTTACATGATCTGTTTACCCTTCTGGAGTTTTTGTTGGGTTCGTGTTGCTTAGTCTTTTGTTTTATATGTTGTGTTTTGTGTACTATTGTTTGTCTGTTGGTGTATTTCTAGCCATGGCGTTGTCAGTTTTTTTACTTGAGTTTGAATGTCCTTCTGGTATGTTTCGCCTCTCTTTTAAAGTATGGCCGAACGTCGGGCAAGGAATCAGAGCTTGAATGGGAGAGAAATATCTTAATTTAAAATACTTTCCAAAATGTTGTAACAGCAAAGTAATATAACATTTATTTGTACAATTTCGTATTTGATTTGGCCTAGCAACATTATTGGCGAGTGCTATCTAGACTTAACGTACGTCTTAATACACATTTTTAAGGCTGCTGTTTTTGATGAGGTTAACGTGCTCATAAACCATTGAATATGTGCGTTTGTGTCGAAAAAATACAATTTTAATTGAAGTATTGTTTGAATTATTGATGGATATTTATCTTTTTTGAAGATGTTATCCTTAAATGAAGCGTACAACTTTACTTGTCCATCGCAGGCACACTGGAATCTTCGGGCAAAATCCATGTGTAATCCTGAACGAAATTATACTTGCTTATTTAACGTAACTTTTAGAGTAAATGTATACAATGATACGTGTAACAGACCTAGACTTTTAGGTGCTGGTAAGCCTTTTTTAGATGTATAGATAGTTGTACTATTAATATTAGCATTGTTTTGAGCACAACATATGACCAATATGTAATATATGTTAAACAATAACTGTATTTTCATATAATAAAAATGTTTGATAAACAATTAAAAAGAAAGTTTATTCAATGAATAATAGTCGTTTTTATTAGTTATTTTATTTCACTGTAAATAAATAACTTTGTTGTGCACGTATTTAATAACATGTACCTGAATTAAGAGGTGACAAATGTAGCAAAATATAGCTTATAATGTAAAGTATTAATAGATATAGAAAGATGTAGTGTGAGTGCAAATGAGACAACTCTCCATCCAAATAACAATTTTAAAAAAAGTAAACCATTATAGGTCAATGTACGGCCTTCAACACGAAGCCTTGGCTCACACCGAACAACAAGCTATAAAGAGCCCCTAAATTACTAGTATTAAACCATACAAACGGAAAAACCAACGGTCTAATCTATATAAAATAAAAAAAAACGAAAAACGAGTAACACGTCTTAATTAAATCAACAAACGACAGCTACTGTACATCAGATTCCTGACATAGGATAGGTGCACACATTTGCAGCGGGATTAAACGTTTTTTAATGGATCCAAACCAACTTCCTTTTTTTCTGAAACAATAGCATAACATCACAACATAGAAAAACACAAGACAAATTATATCAATTGGCAGGCACTTTTTTTACTTAATATTTGCAGGATATAAATACGTCTTTCAGCCGAACTTAAACAGAGCAACATGCAGTGCAACTCGATACCAGCCTTTCCTATTTAACACAAATGGGAATAGTGACTGCACCTATCAAAAATCACTTTGTAACAGCTTAGGTCAGGAGACGTATAAAATCGGTAATACTTCGGTCGACAGAAACTGTATTTGTAATACCGCTAGAGGCTATTCGTTTGTCAGGAACCCGAAAAACCAGTGTTACTGCAATCCTTCAACTGAAGATTGCTCCTGTTATCTCGGAATAAATCCATACAACGAAACGATTAACACGAAAGGTAAATTACTAGTCTCTTTTTGTCAGGCCTAAATACTATCAATATGTAGCAAAAATATGGAGCTGTCTCTCTCGTAATGATGTCAAAAATGTTTTTTGGATTTATATTCAGGGTTAAGTTTAGCATCCCATTGACCGATATTCTATCATCGTAATTTTCTATAAAAACTTAACAACAGACAAAAACTGTTTCATCTTTAGATTATTACTAAATATAGGCAACAGTAGTATACCGCTGTTTGAAACTCATAAGTCGATAGAAAGAAAACAAATCCAGGTTACAAACTCCAACTGAGGGAAACTCATTAAATATAAGAGGAGAACAACGACTCAGCATTAAAATGTAACACACAGAAACGAACTAATCATTAGACAAAATCCGATGAGAATAATAAATATAACATCAAAACTAAATGAATGAATTTGGGATAGAAAAGTACCGTGACACGTCTTATAGCAATGAGAATTCACACTCAAATATAAGAGGAAACAAACGACACAACAGAAACACAACGTTAAAATGTAACACAAACAGAAACGAACTAGATTAAAACAATAGTGATATTCCTGACTTGGTACAGGACAATTTTTAAAGACAAAAATGGTGGGTTGAACCTGGTTTTGTGGCATGCCAAACCTCCCGCTTTAATGGTAATGTTAAATATAACATTACAATGACAACATAACATTACCGGACTACAATACAAATAAAAAGAACATATTGGACAAAGAAACACACGAATAATAGCTAACAAAAGGCACCAGGTTTAAACTTTAATACGCCAGTAGTGCGTTTCGTCCACACAAGACTAACTTGTGACGCTCAGATACAAAAGGTTTGAATGCCAAAACAAGTACAAAGTTGAACAGCACTGAGGACCAAAAGTTCAAAAAGATTGTGCTCAATACGGCTAGGGTTTTTGCTTGGGATAAGAACATACTTATTATTTAGAATAATTTATACTTTTGCAAACAGTGAAATTCATTAATATTTTATATCGTAAATTCTTATGTCATATACATTTTTGTCGGTAAATCTTCAACCTGACCATTATTAAACATTGTGTTACATAGATTTTAGCCTGTTTATTAAAATCAGTAAAGGGATTAAGGCTATGAGTATTGATATAATAAGGCCTTTTGTACTATTGGGTCGAATTCAGTGCATGTGGACATTTAGTACCATGGATATTTCCAGCCAAGTAGTAAGCACTTTTGTATTGCTATCAAGAATTATAGCAACGTTCATTTTTATGAAAATGGACTTTTTATTAAAAGTGTAAATATTCAAAATAATAAGGATGTTCTCCCTCCAGGCATAAATACCTTTACTAGTATTTGGCATACCTTAGGTGAATTTTGGTATGTAACTATTTGTTTTTTAGGTTTTTTTTTACTTTTAACTGTGCCACTGATGAGTCGAATTTATTTTTTGACATTTCATTGCTCATGTATTGGTCCTATGTTGGGACATTGATTGTTACTTTTGATAAGGTATTTTAGTTAGAACTAGATGGAAACAATGGATCCTTGATTGTTACTATTGAAGTTTGATGCATTATTTACCATTCCATAATTATCTCTTAAAATGTACATGTTGCACACAAATGTGAAGTAATAGCATCTTAATATAAAAAAAAAGAATCCCTGGTGTATGTGTATAACTAACAAACTTTATTAGTGCAATGAAAACAATTGAGTACAATTGCATACATGCTGGTTAACTAATTTGTTACCAAACAAGTTCGTATAGTCATGTGTATACCACTTATAGAAGGGAAACATTTTATAAAGAAAACAAACTTCTCAATTGTATTTTCCAGATATCAATTGTTATGATGACATAGAAATGACAGGAATCAGTTACTTAGGAGATAGGTAAGTGATTTTTTGTGTCTCAAATTCCATGTCTTTGTTTTGTTAAATTATCTGTATACAATAAACTACATATATCTATATATCTATATATATTTAGTATCGCTCGTTGAAGTTATTAAAAAAAAAAACAATAAATTTAAGTTGTCATGATGCGCAAGTGAATATCTATTCCAAAGTTTTTATTTCATAATACCAATACCATATGGATACAGAGTTCTCAGATATGCTCACGGCGAAAAGTTCCTTACATTTCAAATGCTACATACTTTTAACTTCTGTATAATTCATCTAAGTAACATCGGAAGCATATCTTAGATTCTGCTAGCTGTAACTTAGGGAGTTGAAATTGTATAGTTTATGAACATTTTTCAGATTCGATCTGTACAAAACTATGCGACAAGAAAATAGTTACGCATTTTTTTTTTATAGGTATAATATATCAAGGAAAATTAAGATCGTTGAGTTTGACAACTACATATACAACGTACACTATGTTCCTACAAGTAAGTGCAAACCTGATTAAAAATATCAATCTAAGATAATTAAGTAATTAGAAGACACTATAATCGGTTTTTATTGCGTTGCATTGTGTAAATCTTCATCGTTACTAAATTAAAAGAAAACATATACAATAAAAGCATCTTGCAATTCTAAACTCAGTCAAATGTCGCAATCGGAAATAGGACACAGTCGGAAAAATTACAGATTAGTAGAATGTACTGATATCAAAGATTTTAAGACCGGGAAAACATATCGCATCGGCCAATCAATTCGTGATGTTAACCATACAACTTATGAAATTTTAATTGTTCTTCCTCTTAACTCCGTTGAAGCAGTTTTTGTGTAAGGCCTTTGTTAACGAAGTCCACATATTGTGAACATTCACGAACAAGATGTTTAAGTTGAGATATAAAAACCCCATACGATGGAACAAATGGTATGTAACTGCTGAGAATTGTGACTTTGGCAATTTTAAAATAATTTGGTTTGTCATAGATTCAAGCTTGAAACATCATGTGGAAAAAAATATGAATCATACTTTTTATTTTCGGTAGTATCCTTAAAATTACGTTCACTGGAATATTTGTACGCACTAATTGAAATGTGGGTTATTGAGTGACAGGACATCGTCAATATATATGAAAATGAAATTGGAGAACTTGGCAAGACGATTTTTTGTTGTCTTTGATAGGGTTTTGTGTGAATTTGTATTCATATGAGTACAAAAAAAATAGGCCAGTAATGGTGCACAATAATTCTTATTTGAATACCGACCGTCTGCTGATATGGGAATTCACCAAACCAAACAAATATGTGGTCAATAAAAAAAAAAACCAGCAAATATCATCTTCCATTGTCTTCGTTGTACTTGCTGTTGAAATCTGTGTGGTTTCTTCATACAGTCAGGTTGCTCATGGCTCAAACAGACGGAAGACATAAAAATTATCAGAAGAATCTCAAATATGTTCAAAGGATAGAGACAATGACGAATATATTAAGCATTTTCATATATCAACCACAGGGATCATCCTTGAAACTATGGATCGTCCTCAAAATGATTTAAATCATTTAAAGGTCAAAAAAGTAAAATAACAAAAATACCCAACTCCGAGGAAAGTTCAAAACGGAAAGTCCCTTATCAAATGGGAAAAAACAAAAGCTTAAACACATCACACGAATGGAAAACAACTGTTATAGTACTGGCTTGGTAGAAAACCTCTTACCTGTATGACAGTCGCATAAAATTCCAATATATTGACAACAATAATTTTGTTGTACAAGTCAGCATGAGGTATCAAAACTGCTGATTTTTTCTTACGTATCAATTTTTTTAATAAAAAAGGACATGCTGGCACCATAAAATTATGCCAACAAAAACTTGTAGTTATTGTATTTCAACATTGCTGTCATTTGTCATGTTTGTATTATACATTGAATCCTGACATAAAAAATATGGCTGATTTACTATGCAGGTTTATAGAATTACAAAATAAAGTACACATATGGTCAGTTTTTACTGATGGGGTCAAATAATTTTGTTAGACAAGTCATCATGAGGTATCAAAACTACTGACATATTGTTACGTATCAATTTTGTTAATAAAAGGAAGACATGCTGGCATCCTTAATTTATGCGAACAATAATTTGTTTTTAGTATTCCAAAATTGCTGTCATTGGTATTATACATTGAATCCTGACATACAAAATATGGCTTATTTACTATGCGGGTTTATAGGTTTACAAATTAAAGTGCACATATGATCAGTTTTGGTTGATGTGGTCAAATAATGTTGTTGTACAAGTAAGCATGAGGTATCAAAACTGCTGAAATTTTGTTACATATCAATATTTTGAAAAAAAGGAGGACATGCTGGCACCCTACATTTATGCGAACACAAACTTGTAGCTATTGTATTCAAATATTGCTGTCATTGGTATTAAACATTATATCCTGGCATAAAAAATATGGCTGATTTACTATACGGGTATACAAATTTTTATGATAAAGTGCAAATATGGACAGTTTAGATTGATGCGGTCAAATAATTTTGTTGAAAAAGTCAGCATGAGGTATCAAAACTGCTGAAATTTTGTTACGTATCAATATTTTGAATAAAAGGAGGACATGCTGACACCCTAAATGTATGCGAACAAGAATGTGTAGTTATTGTATTCCAATATTGCTGTCATTTGTATTAAAAACTTAATCCTGACATAAAAAATACGGCTGATTTACCCTGTGGCTATTTAGATTTACAAAATAAAGTGCAAATATAGTCAGTTTTGGTTGATACGGTCAAATAATTATGTTGTACAAGTCAGCTTGATTAATCAAAACTATCATAATCTTTCAGTCAGTTTAATTGAAGTCTGGAGCTGGCATGTCAGTTAACTGCTAGTAGTCTGTTGTTATTTATGTATTATTGTCATTTTGTTTATTTTCTTTGGTTACATCTTCTGACATCAGACTCGGACTTCTCTTGAACTGAATTTTAATGTGCTTATTGTTATGCGTTTACTTTTCTACATTGGTTAGAGGTATAGGGGGAGGGTTGAGATCTCACAAACATGTTTAACCCCGCCGCATTTTTGCGCCTGTCCCAAGTCCGGAGCCTCTGGCCTTTGTTAGTCTTGTATTATTTTATTTTTAGTTTCTTGTGTACAATTTGGAAATTAGTATGGCGTTCATTATCACTGAACTAGTATATATTTGTTTAGGGGCCAGCTGAAGGACGCCTCCGGGTGCGGGAATTTCTCGCTACATTGAAGACCTGTTGGTGACCTTCTGCTGTTATTTTTTTATTTGGTCGGGTTGTTGTCTCTTTGACACATTCCCCATTTCCATTCTCAATTTTACTAAAAAAAATTATATATCAAGATATTGAATTAAAGGGGGACATGCTGGCATCCTAAATATATGCAGACACAATTTTGTATTCATGTGTTCCAATATTGCTTTTATTTTTCTTTCATTTTATATTACAAATTTTATCCTGTCATTAAGATATTGATGATATACTATGCGGGTATATAGATATACATAATAAAGTGCAAAAATGGTTGAATTTGATAGGTATTGGAATATATATATTCAATGCCCGTTAACATTGTAACCAAGATCATTTTTAATTCATAGAAAGGCAGATCATGGATAATAGATATCAAAGGTACCAGGATTATAATTTTGTACGCCAGACGCGCGTTTCGTCTACATAAGACTCATCAGTGACGCTCATATCAAAATATTTATAAAGCCAAACAAGTACAAAGTTGAAGAGCATTGAGGATCCAAAATTCCAAAAAAGTTGTGCCAAATACGGCTAAGGTAATCTATGCCTGGGATAAGAAAATCCTTAGTTTTTCGAAAAATTCAAAGTTTTGTAAACAGGAAATTTATAAAAATGACCACATTATTAATATTCATGTCAACACCGAAGTGTTGACTACTGGGCTGGGGATACCCTCGGGGACGAAACGTCCACCAGCAGTGGCATCGACCCAGTGGTGTAAATAGATATCAAAGGTACCAGGATTATAATTTTGTACGCCAGACGCGCGTTTCGTCTACATAAGACTCATCAGTGACGCTCATATCAAAATATTTATAAAGCCAAACAAGTACAAAGTTGAAGAGCATTGAGGATCCAAAATTCCAAAAAAGTTGTGCCAAATACGGCTAAGGTAATCTATGCCTGGGATAAGAAATGTGTATAACAAGTTACGTTTTATGCGTACTTTATTTACAAATATATGTATTTAATCATATTTATATCACGAAAGTATTGATTTTACTTTATTTTTTTTTATGTTTATACATTGTACCAAAAAAACAATTTGTCAAAGATATTATTAAATGTTTTAATTAATCGACGTAGAGCGGTCCTGGTTACAGTAACTTAGTGTTGAGCGGACCTGTTTCCAAGTTTACTTTTTGGCAGACATAAAAACAGTCCTAGGTCTAAGTCCGCTTTTCAAGTTAACTATATTTTGGTCCTAGGACTGTTCATAGCAGTCCTAAATCCTGTCACAGGCTAACTTCGACCAGTCGAAATGACTGGTTATCAAGTTAACTTGCTGTACAGGTTAGGACTGCACCTATCTATACATTTAACACCGACACTGAACAAAACATGCAATTGCAAAATAGCTTATGATTCAAACTATCAGTTGACATTACCGTCTTTGGGAGTAAAATTATACATTTATAAAAAATCGACAATAAAAATGTCGTTAAATACAAGCCACTTTCATAAGCTGCGTTTCGTATTTTTGCAGATCTATATCGCATTTTAGCAGCTATATGGGTTTTGATATTGTCAATTGCATGCGGTAAGTAGTTTATATTAATAGTACTGCAACCAGAGTTCATTTTTTAAAACTTTAATGGTCCGGAAGAACACACACCTAAATTATATATCGATGGAAAGAGGAAAACGTGTACAATAAGAAAAGTTGGGTCGTAAAAATCCAAAGTGGTCACAATTTTGTGAAATTGAGGTCAAAGGTCAGACCTAGAAATATCAATATTTCAACCACAAGGACAAAAAGGAGAAATATTTTGATATTTATTCAATAGAATGCTACAAAAACGTTTCAATCATAAGCATATGCTATAAACGATGTTAAAACGACAAATTTGACTACTTATATGAAGAGCTGCCATTACAAAATGGTGTTGATTTGGAACCTTTTGATTTTTTTCCATTTAAGACATAGCAAAAGAAGAAGTGGCCTTGACCTTTTCACATCCATAAACTTTCATATTGGGTATAGTATTTCACTATAGTATATTACAGAATTATTTTCTAAAGTATAAAACACAGGTTTATCAAATTATTACAATATTTTTTCTATCTTTGAAAAAAAACAAAATTCAAGCGCTGAAACAATGTTTTTAATTTTGCATCTTAAAGGTTGTGTATTTTGTGAAAATTAGTATCTAGTTATAGATAAATACATATTGTGTATTTGCAAAGTCTGGATATAACACAAAATATACTATAGTCACCCGAGGCGAATGCGAGGTTTAAAAAAAAATGAGTGTAAAACAAAGTCAGTTTGGTGCATAAACATTTTATTAGTGGGATAATCCTGGTAAAAAAGTTAACTCATTAATTTTTTAAGGGAAGGATGAAAATTATACAATGCAATGCCAATTTTCTAACGTTGTAATTCAAAATCAGTCATGATCCTTTTATAACTTTTAAAAGTGACAGACAATAGCTCAAGTATTCATAAAATAGCCACATGAATCAATCTCTTAGTCATCATATGCGGATTCAGTACGCGTATTAGCATTACAAGACACTTCCCTTTTTTATAAGAACAAGTTCGGCGCAGGACAGAGTTTGTTCAAAGAAAACACAGTTTTTGAGTACAAATGCTATCTGGAGCGGTAATACCGTCATGATTCGGTCAAACTCGTCAGATATAGTCCTACCTTTGCATAGGAAACACAAAAGAAATGCGAGTACAAAGTTTCGATCAATGTTCGTGACCCATATTCCCATATGCATATGCATGATGTATCTGCACTGCCAATCCAAAATGTAATGGGGCGAATGTTGCTACAGAAACGATTGATTTAGTAGTAGCCATACATTTACGAATTTTTGTTATCTTTAGGGACAATATACGGTTCAGAAACGCCTTTGTGTTATTTTTCATCAATTTTAACTAACAAATGAACTTTCGAACCTAGGCTCCGTGTTGAAGACCGGACCGTGACCTATAAGGTTTACTTTCATAAATTGTGACTTGGATGGTGTGTTGTATCATTGGCACTCATACCACATCTTCCTATATCTATTAACAAGCTATGCGGGCATAATTTCCATAGAAATACCAAAACGAGGACATAGCTCATATGATCACTGGTGGCAGGGTGAAGTAATTGTTCTTCTTTTAATGTATCCTTGATATTTTCAGACACACCTTGGTGTAATTCTGAAAGTCTAAACATAGACTTCAATTTTCCTGCAGCATGCAGATATGGCATCCCCTAAATTGAGTTCAGAGCTAAACTCTATATTTAATATCCCTTGGCCCACTGTGTCTGAATTGTAAGGTGTGACAATATCTAGTTAGTTCTGGAGTTTGGCAGTTGTTTGGTAAGAATCAGAGACAATCTTGGGTAAAATTGATCAGTATATATAGAGAATGTGCTACATGAGAAAGGTTTTTTTCTTACGGAAGAACAAATCACATCACTAACAATCGTTATTAATGAACTGACAGCAAGTTCAAATTCTAATTTTTCAGTAACTGTTTTACTTAATTGCACAATAAGTACTTGGTTATGCACGGATAAATGATTACTTACATTAATAAGCACAACTTAAAAGACTGTCAACACGTTTAGAAGACTCAGTTTTTTTTTAAAGGTTTTTCTTTTACACAAAAACCCTGTTTTCATATCCAAACTACAACTCAAGGAAGAAACTGAGCGCGAGATCATATAAAAGTGTAAGGTTGTGAGAATACATGTCTATCAGTTTGATCACAAATATGGATTTCTGATGTTTCTAATTTAAAGTTCCCCAAGGGTGACTGGGGAAACGGAATATGGTCACTTGGTCTTCTCCCGACCGGCAGTAAAACGAAGTGGCGCGTCCGTTTGGCTGTGCGTGATGTATCAAGTTCGCAGTCACGTCCGGTCAAAATTGGGACGTTAAATCCGATGCCTCGTGAAAAGGGAGTGTCACGTTCTTTGCACGTTAAAAACCCTTGCATCAACTCTTTGAGAGGTCCGTAGGTGGCATGATGCAATGGAAAATTTCTGTCCCAATCCAATATACCATCATTTTCCAGTGGCAGTCTAAATTTTCCCGATCATCATCCCGAATGGCCTCTATTATGACAAAACCAACTTATTGTTTTTATTGTTAACTTGTTCTCGTCCTGAACATGCATGAAATATTTGCCACTGGACGTTAAGCAACCAACAATCAATCAATCAATCTAATTTAAAGACGCACCAATTTTGCCTTCTGGTGCAAGTCTCATAACAGCACTGATGATTCGCCCACGGAAAGCAGATTATCAAGAGAAGTTGGTTTTAGCATCACCTTGTCACACACCAAATCTCTGCGAAACTTTAATAGTACTTTTCCCCCGACCACTCGCATGCATATTAATTGCTCTGAGGGTAAACATTGACATACAATGTTTTTTCACACAATGTCAACTATAGTCATTATCTGGAAAAAAACGTCTTATCCGAAGGATTTGGTTAACTTTTATATAAAGTCAAAATTTTATTAACAAAAATATAACTTATTTACAGAAAATACACGAAAGAACTACTATATATATTCAAATCACTCAAAAATAAATTAACTTCTCCTACGAAATCTACATAATCACATCGAAACTATCAAATTGATTGTGAAGGAAAAAATAAATGGTGGAGCTGATTGACGGATAGGAAATTTCCGTAATTAAAAAAAGGTACAAATGATGTTTTTATTTTTGAGTTTTTGACATAATTGTTTGGAATTTGCCAAACAAAATTTGCATGCAGTATCGCAATAATATGTTTTGTCCTCTCAAATGTCAAATACTGTTTTTGAATCATATGTTTTCTCGTTTTCAAAGAAAAACGCGTTAAATTTCTATCTAAAAAACAGGCAACTGTAAGTTTGAAAGTTTTACTTGGAGATGGTATTATATTTATGTCTTCATCATTCCGATGATCCTTGATGATATGTGCATAGAAAATATTTACGAAAATAGCGAGAAATTTAACCAAAAAATATATTTTTGGATTTTAAGGTAACTACCCAAAACCGTAAATTGAGGGGTAGCCCCATTAAAGGGATAAAATACAAAAATGTGACCATAGAAACGTTTTACGACCCGACGGAAATTAAAATATAGATATTATTCTATCATTTAAAACAATTTGCAGCCGTGTGTTATTCCGGACCATTAAACTCGTTAACTAAGCGTCTTTTTCGATGTCAGTTGCAGTACTATAATGGGCTAAGAAGAAGTCTATGAGAAACTATTCAAAAGGTCTACATCAAAAAAAGGAATCTTGCATTAAATGATGCAAATATTCAATGCTTATAAGGATTTTTGTAATATAATTTATGATTATATGGTGACTGCCTTGAAGATTTTGTTAATTAAGCAATAACATTTTAACCAATGAATTAAAAATCGTGTGTGTTACAATTGTATATATTAAAGTCAAGTGAAAAAAAAAGTTTAATATGTTTTATATACTTGAATGGCTATAACACAAGTGTACGTGAACTAATTAGTACACGGATGCCCCACTTGCACTATCATGTTGTATGTTCAGTTGACCGACATTGGGGTCAAAACTCTGATTTGACATTACAATTAAAAAGATCATATCATAGGGAACATGTGTTCTAAGTTTTAAGTTAATTGGACTTTAACTTCATCAAAAAGTACCTTGACCAAAAACTTTAACCATGAACCGGGACAGACGGACGAACGGACTGACGAACGAACGGACACACAGACCGAGACACAAATTGCCCCTGGGTGGGGCAAAACAATATCCTTTATATTATAAAAATTTAAATAAATGTACTGCTATTGATATATTTTTTGTCTTCCAATATATTAATTCGCCGATAGTTTTCCGTATGCAGTGACCTTATCTAGTCTGTCGTTTTCAAAATCACCCACACTCTGTTACATTTCTCATCAACGGAGTGTTTGAAAATGCAGAAGCAATCTGGAATATTGAAATATTGCAATGAATACTTAACCATGAACTCATAAATTATCAGGACCAACAGGAATATCAGACAGTAAATGACAGAAATTGTGACTATGCTTTTTGACAGATCATGATCCGTGCCCCCCCCCCCCCCCCCAAAAAAAAAAAAAAAAACCACCAAAAAACAAAACAACAACAACAGTGCACCATGGATTCTCAAATGGAACTTTAAATTTGTCATCATAGCAAAGAAGAAAGCATCTACATAATAGCTCATTATTTTCAATACTTCAATTGGACAGTTTTAAAATGATTATCCTCATGATCTTTTATTATGGAATATAAATTTATTCATTTGAGCATGCCCCATAAGATTAAAACAATCTGCATTTCAATATTTCTGAAACTACAAATATGCATTTGATTTGTATTATGTATTATTGCACTAGTCTGCAATAAAAGTCTATAGTCGTCCCTACCCAATATTGATGGAAGTTCACACAAATAAATACTAGTAAATGTTCCCTTAGTTTTCGCCTCTGTTTGTTGTATTGGACATATAGTTCACTTGTAAAAGTTAATGCTGATTGACAAAAAATAAAGTTATTTGGTGTAAATTGAAGTCGAACGTTAAACTAGAACTGGGGTATCATTTAGACATTTTCAGTAGTTTTGCTAATCTGATCTCTTATAAATAAATAAGAAGACAATTTTGATTTGCATTCTTCAAATATGCTAGATAATTTGTTACTTGGTCTTCTAGCATAGACACAGATGAGGCATAGTTGCTTGTTAACCTGTGTTATATGAAAGATAAATCAGATCGTACTTGAAAAATAGTTCGGCACTACAACAATGTCAACCATTTACCAAATGTATTAAAACAATTCAAATTATGTGTGTGAAGAGGAGCTCTTGATCTTGCCCTCTCTTCAGCTATGAGTTTTAAATCTCACTCTGGTAACTTCTGCCTCTTTGTTCGCACATGACCAGGTAAAATAGTGTTTTTTTTGTAATTATTCACGTCATGGACAGATCAAAACTCAAGTTAAGTCCTCCTGATAATAGACTTAGTCCTCGATAGTACCATCAGTTTAATGTTTCGGTATTGACGTGATTTGTCAAATACATTTCAGATATTAAAAAGTTCTGTATTATGTGTAAAACTGTAAAAACCAGTAAAATATAAAAAAAAAGAAAGATTGACTATCAACAAACAGATTTAATTGAAAGAAAATAAACGGAATATTTTAAGAATACAAGCATTACATTTGTTTTCTGTTACCATGTGAGTTACTACATCTGTACTGTAATAATATAATGGTTTGACCTTGCCGTTGTTCACTTTTTCGACTTATGTACTTTTAGAAATTTCTATTCTGACCATAACCATTCTCCTTTTTTCAGTCGTTGTTTTGATAATTGTTCAAAGAGCAATCCGAGGATGGATTAAAACTCGTAGTAGTAAGTTCGTAAAATATATAGACAAAAAAATAACGCTGTTCTTATTATTGTGACAATCATGCACACAAATTTGATTTCCAATTTTTCTACTGATGATTTATCTTGCTTGCTTTGCATCTACCTGCAACTATTTAATGCACAATCAGCACGAGAACAAAATAAAATTTAGTACAAAAGCAAATACGGATGTAGGAAGTGGCATTTCTTCGGCAACTAGAAAATATATAATGTTGGATATGAACACAATTGTTGCCTTGCAACCAAAGACCTTGTTGGAATTGGTTCTTAACGCGCAATGAGTGTGGTATTTTCTTTTACTAATATACTCTGTCGCTGATTGAATATAAATCTGACAGTTCTGCACGATAAACACGTTAGTTTTCAAATGCTGTACTATGTATCATCAAAATCATTTTCGATACTTAGTCTAACATTGAGAATATAAATGGCAATGTGTCAAAGAGGCAGAAAACAGCACAAGGCCACCAATGGGTCTTCAACACAGCGAGAAAATCTCGCAGCTGGAGGCGGGCTTCAGCTGCTCCCTAAACAAAGATGTATATTTTTGTTGTTTTTTTGTTCATATTAAAAACTTGCAACTGTATGGAATAAAATGTCAAGATAATAGGAAAAATGCCAAACAATTAAAAGAAATTATCATACAAGGAGTGGTTTGACGATCTTGGTAATGTAGAAACGCAAACTATGTATACTGAGCCAAAAAAAGTTTAGCAACACTTTTTTATTTAATTTTCATATTTGTTGTTTCTGCCAAATAAAAATAAACATCATTGATATAATCCTAAAGGTCTACCTGTAATTTTAAACAGTCGTACTTATTTCCGGGTGACTGATTTCGCACCCTTTAAGCTTTGCACGTGCAATTGATGTTTTACCTTCTGTACCTGTACCTTTAAAACGAAATTTGAAATGTATTGTTCACTGACGTTCAGAGACATACCATTGACAAGAAAAAACACATAAACGTGAGAAAAAATTGCATGGGGCGTCAACAAGTTCTAACGAATATGACCGTCAGAAAGCTCTTGGAATGGTTGATGCCGGAATGTTTGTTGACGACGTTGCGGCTAGATTAAATATGCATAAGTTAACATTTTAGAGACTAACGCACAGATATCGAAAAACTGCAACTGCGCAGGATAGATCAAGATCTGATATACCCAAAAAAACTAACGTCAAGGAAATAGCGCTTCCTTCGCTTAACGTCAACACGTGGCAAGTTTATTCCGGCCACACGAATAGTGCATAGACTAAGGACAGGTACTGGAGTGCTTGCCAATCCGTTATCGTCGATGAGGAGCATGGACGAGAAACCGATTTTGAAAAACTTTCTACTGCGCTCCATACAGAGACACTCATTGTGAATGTGAATGATAAATATGCATGTTGATTTTTAAGTGTCATAATTCACTTTAAAATTAATTTTGTTATTGTAAAAAATAAATGGTGTTATGATTTTGTAATAGAATAAAAATTTTCATTTTTGTTGCAAAACTTTTTTGGCTTAGTATATATTCCCATTTGATATTGAAATTAGGTCAGGATTTTGTTTTTCGATTAGATGATAGTTGAACATGACAATTTTATATTCACTGACACCTTTCGGCATTTCTTTTGGTTCACTTTTTTTATTCAAATATGCCAGTTGTTCCCCCTATTTCGGGTAATTATTTATAAGATTTTTCATTGTACCGTATACTTCTTTTAAGTATTTTTTACTTTTTATGCTCTCAAACGTGTCATATTTTGTCCCCACATATGTGACCCCTCATGACATTTCCAGGCGTGAGAAGGTATAACGTTGTTGTAAGTTAAATGTCGTCCACTATTTTAAAGTTATGTATCGAGACATAAAAAGAATAATGACATTTTTGATTTTGATGCTGACAACATCAGCAAGAATATCGAGCGAGCCCGCAAGGATGAGCTGACATTCGAGCTGATAAAGTCAGTATCAAAAAATAAAATGTCGTTATTCTTTTTATCGTAAATTTTGTTTTAATAATATGTTTTTAGTTAAGATTACGAAATAAAATGAATTTTTCAATAAAATTATTTTTACGCGTACAAAAAGTTGTGATAGTTGTTGAATGAAGTGGTGTTCATTTCATTGATACATTGTGGCGGATAGACATGATCATGTGACGTTGCTGCAATGTTTCGTGACGTTATTATTAAAATTGAATGGTGTTATGATTTTGTGATAAAATAAAATTTTACATTTTTGTTGCAAAACTTTTTATTGCTTAGTATATATTCCAATTTGATATTATAAAAAATAACTTGTACATGCGTATATTTTAATGAATGACTATTGTGTTTACTGTCTCACTTCATTTTGTTATATATATTAATTTGTTTTTTTATTAATTACATACTACTTTTGGTGTCTTGAGTAATAAAAACTTGAAAATTGACTTATTGCAGTCAATTATATACTATTCAGTAGCTTTTCAGACCAATCAGTATCATGTTGACATGTACATGTAATTTAAAGCTACTGAACATATCTTTATCTGCAAGTGAACTGTCTGTACAGTTCTGACTTTACCGCAGTGGATAAGTCTGAAAATTACTTAAAAATGTAATATTCAGTCTTTGAAGAGCTGGTCACATAAAAATCACAGTTTCAGATCAAAATCAATACTAGTGTCCTGAAAAATGTGAACTTCAAAATAAATTTGTTTTGTTAACATATGTATTGATCTTTTCTCCTTTCTCTGAATAATGCTATATGTTCTTGAGTTTAGTGTGACGTCCATTTTCATTGAACTAGTACACATTTTGTTTAGGGGCCAGCTGAAGCCCACCTCAGGTGCGGGATTTTCTCACTGTGTTGAATATCCATTGGTGGCCGTCGGCTGTTTTCTGTTGTTTGGTCGGGTTGTTGTCTCTTTGACACATTCCCCATTTCCATTCTCAATTTTATATTGATTAATCTTCTATCTGGTGATGATTTATCACAGTTTATAAGATTTTAAGCTTGTTTCACTATACTGTAGGAACTTGTGATCCTTAAGGAGAATGTGTAATGGTCCTATCATAACGACGTTGTTGGTATTTTTTTACTTATTATATGACATTAACCCCTTTAGATCATTTTCTCCTTTCTATGAATAACTACAAGATTGCAAGGTAGTTCGATGACATTTTTATTTATCTATTTACAGCTCCTAAGAAACTTGACATAGTTGAATGCACTGATTGTTCAATAACCATTGAATGGTTTATTGATGTCCCAGACGAGTGCCTATCGTATGAGTTGGATCATCGGCCTCAACAAACAAAGGACTGGTCTACCGGGACATTCTTTTCTAAAGATGTTTCGAAAGAGGAATATGGACGACGCATGTACAAACTGCAAAATTTGCAACCTGAAACATATTATGAATTAAAAATGCGTTCTGTTTATGAAGAGGATGTCAAAAGCCATTATTCTGATTCTAAAACCAAGCAGACACTGAAACTAGGTAAGGATTTCATTTTTCGATTAGATGATCAGTTGAACATGACCATTTTATATTCACTGACACCATTCGGCATTTTTTTTTCATTTTTCTTATTAAAATATGCCAGTTGATCCCCTATTTCGGGTAATTATTTATAAGATTTTTCATTGTACCGTATACTTCTTTTAAGTATTTTTTGCTTTTTATGCTCTCAAACGTGTCATATTTTGTCTCCACATATGTGACCCGTCATGACATTTCCAGGCGTGTGAAGGTATAACGTTGTTGTAAGTTAAACGTCGTCCACTATTTTAAAGTTATGTATCGAGACATAAAGAATAATGACATTTTTGATTTTGATGCTGACAACATCAGCAAGAATATCGAGCTAGCCCGCAAGGATGAGCTGACATTCGAGCTGATAAAGTCAGTATCAAAAAATAAAATGTCGTTATTCTTTTTATCGTAAATTTTGTTTTAATAATATGTTTTTAGTTAAGGTTACGGAATAAAATGAAATTGTCAATAAAATTATTTTTACGCGTACAAAAAGTTGTGATAGCTGTTCGGCTGTATGAATTTAGTGGTATTCGTGTCATTGATAAATTGTGCCGGATGTACATGATCATGCGACGTTGCTACCATGTTTCGTGACGTTATTATTAAAATTAAATGGTGTTATGATTTTGTAATAAAATAAAATATTACATTTGTGTTGCAAAACTTTTTTGGGTTAGTATATATTCCAATTTGATATTATAAAAAAGTAACTTGTACATGTGTATATATTAATGAATAACTATTGTGTTTACTGTCTCACTTAATTTTGTAATATATATTATTTTTTTTTATTATTATTTACATACCACTTTAAGTGTCTTGAGTAATAAAAACTTGAAAGTTGACTTATTGCAGTCAACAATATGCTGTTCAGTAGCTTTTCTGACCATTCAGTATCATGTTGATATGTAATTGTAATTTAAAGCTACTGAACATATCTGTATCTGCAAGTGAACTGTCTATACAGTTCTGACTTTACCGCAGTGGATAAGTCTAAAAGTGACTTAAAAAGGTAATATTCAGTCTTTGAAGAGTTGGTCACATAAAAATCACAGTTTCAGATCAAAATCAATACTAGTGTCCTGAAAAATGTGAACTTCAAAATAAATTTGTTTTGTTAACATATTTATTGATCTTTTCTCCTTTCTCTGAAGGATGCTTTATGTCCTGGAGTTTAGTGTGACGTCCATTTTCATTGAACTAGTACACATTTTGTTTAGGGGCAAGCTGAAGCCTACCTGTTATGTGTGGCTTATTGAACAGACGTTTTCAGTTCCAGATCTAGTTTTATTATATCTACATAATGACGTATACGTATATGAAACAGAGGCTGTAACCGAGTAAAAATAGAATACAGATTTAGCACACGTGACATCTCCCCTTATCAGAAAATGAAAGTAGCAGATTAAAATAAAGAGAAATATGCAAATGAGAAATAAACGAAATTAATTAATTTAAATAAATCATTAAAATATATAGAAAGAGTTTCAAAATAAAATTTGTTTTTATTCGGTTTGTTGATATTGAAATTGAACTGTCATAAACATTTTATTAAGAAAAATCAATTACTGTCCATCTGATTAATGAACACTTATGAATTTAACTGTTCATATAAGTGTCTCTAATGTCCTATCCTTATCTAAATATCCTAGCTATGCCTAATCAAAGTCAAATAATCATGAAATCCTCTATATACATCCCGTCTCCATGATTGTTATATATTCGATGTTCTAATTTTATATATTTCATCACTACTATTTATCTTGATCTTGCATTATTTTCGGTTTCACACTATTTGAATGATAAACACTTGTATATAACATTGAACATTGACATCGCTTATCGCACATAATCATTAAATTTTGTTGGTTTTTGCACATTCTTTCCTGACCTTGTTTTTGTAACGACGAATTGAGTTACATATGCTGATGTTTCGTCTGCACTGGGTGTGTTGATTGATAACCTCATTATGAACTTGATGAGTATTATTCACTATCTGTGTTCTGTGTATGTTGATCTTTGTTACATTTAGTAGGTCTTAAATGTTTTCTATATGCCGGACAAATCTCCCATTAGCTGTTTCTACTACGTACGGCCTTGGAGTGTGATGCTTACGTTTTACAGTCGCGTGTTTCGACCATTTATTTCCATCGCGTACTAAAACTTTCTGTCCGTTTTAAAGTGGTTCTAACGGTTTTGAATGTCTGTCATAATAGTGCTTCTGTTTGCTTTGTCTTTCCTTTAATTTGCGGCGAATATCCTGTGAACTGTTAACATTTAGTAGCGGTGCTGTTGTTGGTAATGTAGTTTTCAGTCTACGTCCATAGAATATTTGTGCTGGTGGTAATTCAAATTCTGCAATTGCGGTATTCCTGTAATCCAATAGTGATTTGTACGGGTCTTTGGATTTCTTCAGTAAAGATTTAATTATCTGAACTGTCCTTTCGGCTTGCCCATTAGATTGTGCGTAAGTAAGTCTTGATGTAAGATGTTGAAATCCGTTATCCTTTGCGAAATCGTTGAATTCAAGACTGCTGAATTGGACTCCGTTGTCTGAGTGGAAAATATCCGGAATTCCACATCTTGAAAATGTACTTTTCAAGTAAGCAATTGTATTCTTACTAGTTAGATTATCTAATTTGTGAATCTCGAGCCATTTGGAGTAGTAATCAACGATTAAAATCTAATCATTTCCATTCAAATGGAAAATATCTGCGGCAACTTTCGACCACGGTCTCTCCGGTAGCTCTGATTCAATCATCGGTTCTTTTGTTTGTTCTTTTTCATTCTTTTGACATGTTGAACATTTGCTAATGAAATCTTCTATTTGAGCGGCCATTCCATTCCAAAACAACACATCTCGTGCTCGGGCTTTACATTTGTTGATACCCATATGCGATTCATGGATTTTATTTAGCATTCCACGTTGCATACTTTTCGGTACAATCAGTTTGTGTGACTTGAAAAAGTAGTCCATCTACACATGAAATCTCATCTCGGAATGTCCAGTAAGGAGTCATACTTTTTACCAAATTTGACTTGTCTAGCGGCCATCCTTCGATAACTGTTTTTGTTAATTCTTTGAGTTCAAAATCTTCGGCTATTGACTTTTTAAATCTATCATACATCTGTTGTGAGATTGGCAAATACGCTAATAAAGTTAATTCGTTTACCGTTGGTTACTTCTTGGTTTCCTGCAGGTAATTTCGACTCAAGTGATCTGCTAGAAACATTAGTGTCCCTTGCTTGTATTGTACATTGAGATCGTACTTTTGTAATGACAAAAATAGACGTTGCAATCTTGGCAGAGTTTAATATAGCGGCTTTTTAAATATCGCTTGTAACGGCTTGTGGTCTGTTTCAACAAGTACCTTTCGTCCAAAAATATATTGGTGGATTTTTTCACAGTCATACACTATTGCTAGTGATTCCTTTTCTATTTGTGCATATCTCTGCTGACTTATTGTCGCAGCTCTCGACGCGTACGCAATCGGTTTTCCTTCTTGAAGAATCACTGCACCCAATCCCTTTTGACTTGCATCAACTGAAAGAGTTAATGGTAATTTTGGATCAAAGTATTTAAGTACTGGCGAGTTTGTAGCCATATGATTCAGCTTTAAGAAGCTTGTTTGTTGTTGCTCGTTCCAATGCCAAGCAGTTTTCTTCTCAAGAAGTTGCCTAAGTGGTGCGCTTACTTCTGACATATTTGGTATGAACTTGGTAAGATAGTTAATAAATCCTAAAAACGTCAACAGCTCGCTTTTGTTTTTCAGGCGGATTCATAGCTTCTACAGTACTTACTTTTTCTTGATCAGGTTTTACTCCTTTTGATGTTAGTAAGTGTCCAACATGCGATATTTGATTTCTTCTGAATTCACATTTCTCAGGACTCAATTATAGATTGTTTTCTGTTACTCTATTTAAAACTTTTTTTAAGGCGTCCGTTGTGTTCTTGTAAATCTTTGCCCCGTATCAGAACAGCATCTATGATAGATACTGCGCCCTCTATGTCATCAAACATTTCATACATTGCCTTTTAAAACACTTCTGAGGCTGAGACGATTCCGATCGGTAGTCTTTTGAGTCGGTACCTCCCAAATGGAGTGTTGAATGTTCAGAGCTTCGAGCTCTCTTCTGTGAGCTGGAGCTGCCAAAATCCTTTTTTTGCATAAATTTTACTCAGAACTTTTGCTTCGGGCATATTAGCTATCACTTCTTCGATAGTCTTTATTGGATAATGCGCTCGACGGATCCCTTTGTTGAGGTCTATTGGTTCTTAACAAATTCTGCTTTATAACCGTTCCCATAGAATTAATCCAAGGAGTAGGTTTAGTTTGTTTTACAATTATTTCATGTTGTTCCATTCTCTGGAATTCCTCTTTAACCTTGTCCTTTATTGCTATTGGTATTTTTGTAACTGCGTGTACTAGGTTGTACTGTACTGTCAATTTGAATTGAGTGTTCTCCTGGTATACACCCTATGCCTTTAAAAATGTCTGCCTAATTCTTTCGGAGATCTTCCTGTATTGGATTTGTTTGATTGCTTTCAATGATTTGGTTGTCATCTGTTTGTATTGTGTAGAGTCTTTTAATTAATTCAAAGTCTGCACATGCTTTTCCTCCAAGTACTGATGTTAAATCTATATCAACAATATAGAATTTGACATCACAAGTTTGACCTTTGTAAGTGCAGGGAATTTTAACTGCATATCATGGTTTGATACTGTACGACTTTAATGAGATGTCTGGTTTTGTTTTGATTACATCGACATTTAGCTTCAAGAATGTTTTTGTAGAGATGACATTGCATTTAGCTCCAGTGTATAGTTGAAATCTGATTGGTTGATTGTTTATTTTCAAGGTCTCGTACCACGTGTTATCTATAGTGTGTATAGGAGCGTCTATATTTCCTACATAAAATTTACCATTTGGTGAGCTGTCAGATTCACTAATCGTGTGTATGTTCTTCTTGGTGCGAAACTCACGTGATTTGTTTTGTTTTGTTTTACACATTGCACAAAGTGGTTCATCTTTAAACATTTGTTACATTTCTTACTTTCGGCAGGGCGTTGCTCATTTCGGCGATGATCACGTCCACATTTTCCACACTTTTTTAATTCCTTTGTGAATTGTACTTTCTATGCACATATTCTTCTCTTCTTGATGATGTGTGCGCGGACGGTTTCTTTTTTAACGCATGAATTGATGTATCGTCTCCATTCAATGACCTTAGTTGTTGTTTTGAGAGTTCGTATGTTCTTGCAATATCGATTGTTTTTTCTAGAGTTAGATCACTTCCTTCGTTTATTCGTTTTTCTCTTATTTTCTGTGATTTAACGGTAAATACGATCTTGTCTCGCAAAATTTCTTCTTTTCGTTGATAGTAAAAATTGTTAATCAATATCCTTAAATCGGTAACAAACTGTTCGAAAGTTTCTACGTCTGATTGCTTTCTTGTTGTGAATTTGTACCTTGCATACAATTTATTTGATTTAGGCTTTACGTAGTTTTCAAATTTCTCATAATACGTCTTTAAAAGCTTGGCCTCTGCAACTTGTAAATAGCTCGGCTTTTATTTCACACCCATATTATGAGGTAGTTACATTTTGTTTCCTCATTCTTTGATTTTAAGTGGTCCTTAGAACATAAACTGCACGTGTTGTTTGAACGTTTTCCATGCTGTCGGCAAGTCACCACTTTCCCTGTCCATTTTGGGCGTTGACCCTAGCGTGGATTCCATCTTAAATTCCTTTTTACAGAATCTTGACAATTTGCAAAACTTTTTACATTTCGAAGTGTTCTGGATGGATAGTCCTCATCTCTATTTTGAATGGATTAATCTGACACCATGTTACGTGTGGCTTATTGAACAGACATGTTCAGGTCCTGATCTAGTTTAGTTATAACTACATAATGACGTATACATATATGAAACAGAGGCTGTAACCGAGTATAAATAGAATACATATTAAGCACACGTGACACTACTTCCGTTGCGGGATTTTCTCGCTGTGTTAAAGACCCATTGGTGCCGTCGGCTGTTTTCTGCTGTTTGGTTGGGTTGTTGTCTCTTTGACACATTCCCCATTTTCATTTTCAATTTTATATTGATCAATCTTCTATCTGGTGATGATTTATCACACTTTATAAGAGTTTAAGCTTGTTTCACTATACATGTAGGAAATGATGATCCTTAAGGAGAATGAGTATTTGTCCTATCATAACGACGTTGTTGGTATTTTTTTACTTATTGTATGACATTAACCCCTTTAGATCATTTTCTCCTTTCTTTGAATAACTACAAGATTGCCAGGTAGTTCGATGACATTTTTATTTATCTATTTACAGCTCCTAAGAAACTTGACATAGTTGAATGCACTGATTGTTCAATAACCATTGAATGGTTTATTGAAGTCCCAGACGAGTGCCTATCGTATGAGCTTGATTATCGGCCTCAACGAACAAAGGACTGGTCTACCGGGACATTCCTTTCTAAAGATGTTTTGAAAGAGGAATATGGACGACGCATGTACAAACTTCAAAATTTGCAACCTGAAACATATTATGAATTGAAAATACGTTCTGTTTATGAAGAGGATGTCAAAAGCCATTATTCTGAGTCTAAAACCAAGCAGACTCTGAAATTAGGTAAGGATTTTATTTTTCAATTAAATGATAGTTGAACACGACAATTTTATATTCACTGACACCATTCGGCATTTTTTGTTTTTTTTGTTATTCAAATATACTAGTTGTTCCCCTATTTCGGGTAATTATTTATCAGATTTTTCATTGTACTGTATACTTCTTTTAAATATTTTTTGCTTTTTATGCTCTCAAACGTGTCCACAAGGATGAGCTGACATTCGAGCTGATACACTCAGTATCAAAAAATAAAATGTCATTATTCTTTTTATCGTAAATTTTGCTATAAAAATATGTTTGTAGTTAAGATCAAGAAATAAAATGAAATTGTCATTAACATGATTTTTACGCGTACAACAAGTTGTGATAGTTGTTGAATGAAGTGGTATTCATTTCATTGATACATTGTGGCGGATAGACATGAACATGTGACGTTGCTGCAATGTTTCGTGACGTCATTTCCTAATATTTTCGAGTATCAGGTCGTGTTTATGATATAGAAAAATATAAGGCAGTTAGGTCAAAAGGAAAATGTACAAATCGCCGATAAACAAGTTTACTCCTATACTGAATTTAAAATCTGTGTACTTTTAAAAATCAAACATAAACTATCATTTCAAGTTTTTAATTAAAACATGATAATTAATCGTATTTTTATGCAACATAAAGTTTAGTACTTTAGTGTCCTGAAAACGTGAAATTTTATCAAAATGTTTTTTTCTCAGGCCGTATTGTTAACATATGTACATTTTACATGAATGTAAACTTTTCTTATAACCATTTATTCCAGTACAACCAGTAAAACTGTATTACTGTTAAAAATGTCTTCTATGTTTGTATGTTTTCCATTATGTTCAACGACTTAATAATAAACCATGCATGTGATATTTGTCGCTGGACAAATAACAATTAAATTACTTTAATCAAATCAATGAAAAATATTGAATATGACAATTTTACAAGAGATTATTTTTTTATGAATGATTTTCATGTGATATTTTCCGAATTGTCAACTGTATATTTGGAAAATTTTATAACATGTTTTTGTAGATAATGTTAGACGACTGATAACAAAATATGTCTCTTATTGAACAAAAAATGACAGTAATTGCATATGCAACTGTATAAATGTATAAATCTGTAATAGCCATTTCTAATTGACGTTTAGAGACCTCTAAGAAGAGGGGCTTTCTTTTTTCTTTTGTTTATTCGTTGACAATTTTTAGCAAATTAGGACATGACTTACTTTACGATTCATTTTGCCAGATTGAGTTCTCTCCATATTGTGATAAGAGTGTATAAACCCCCTGCAATTTTCTTTAACCTTAGACAAAAATTTTTGAAAAAGTTAGGTTTCGTTTTCTGTATCATTAACAACTATATGTGATTTACAGGCCTGTTCATTCGATCCCCTTTTTCTGATTTTTTTTAATCAGATTTATGGAGTTATTGTTAACAATATTTCAACAGTTTGTTCCGTATTTTTTCAAGCCAAATGTCAAGCATTATTATGCAGTAAAGAAATATTTATTGTTGTTTTACCTAGTCACATACCATTTATTGCATACTTTACTCTCAATTTATTTACCATATGTGCTACAAATGAACAGAAAAACATAAGAGTACAGTTATTGGTATATATATTTCATATAAATAGCCCAATCATTATTCGAAACAAAGACTTGTTTTAAGCTCACAGGGTCCGAA
>CM034359.1:2305665-2351289 GCA_019925275.1 Mytilus edulis
TTACATATGGTGTCATCCTGGTTTGCCCACTTTCAATTACATGTATATGTAAACATAGAGGGAATTGTTGTTTTAACAATTATAGTTTATTTCTGAATTATAGTCATATTTTTTACCTTTTAGTTTACCTGTAAATTTTTAAAAGAATATTATATTCTGCTATTAAATCAAGGAAAAAGTGCAAAACTTTTCTATATTTTATATTTCTTTGGCAGGAAAATGTATTTTTATTTATAAAAAAAAAGAAGGAAAAACGTGCACTTAGAATGAATTATTATTCCAATTTATCAACAAAAAGTTTTAATTATTGGTACATTCTGAAAAAAAAGTAAAAAGTAAAAGAATGAAACTAAAGATTTATTAGAATAAATCTCATTTTGATATCTTTGACTTTATTCAACTTTTTTTTTTAAATTTTAATAAAATACACTGTTCTGATAATTTAATATAAAAAATATCCAATTAATTCTAACAACTAGAATAAATTATAAATGCAACTGTTCGGTATCCAAGCTATAAATATGACACAATTTGAACAGTAATCTGCATCCAAGCTAGCATTTTCTTAAAAAACAACCAACAATAAGATATCTTTCAATTAATAATCATGATTACTAACAACACCAGTTAGAACTTCAACCAGAAAGACTATTTACTGACCTACAATGCAGCACGAACAGTGTGGACCCGCACCACACATCACCTGGCTTTGCCCACCCAAACATCTACGAGATCATTGAGGTACTGAAGGAAGACACAGGCACTAACATAATGTAACATTATCCAGTATGCAGCAGGAGGAGCCCGCCCAACAAAAAGACGACGATATAGAGTAATACTAGTAGACACCAGACTCCAACTACTGAAAGACCGATACCAACAAGACTCATCAACGTGGTAGATTACTCTGACACAGCATCCCATCTTCTCCATTTGAACTGAACAATGAAGTCAATGAAGTGAAATATTGTAAATTGTGACTTTGTAAATTATTTTATATAATGTTTTGTGACTTTTGATGTATATATAACAGATTGTATTTCTCCTCATTTTACATATTTCCTTATGCAATGCGTTTATAAAATTGATAAAGTTATTAAACTATGTTTGCAATAAAAGAGATCTTGTATTAATGTATTTATATCATGAAAATCATTCAGAAACTAATGAACTATAAAGACACTTTTGTAACTGAATATCATTGTTTTTGTTATTTGTTGTGTACATGTATGTATGTTGAATGAATTGAATGAATTTATATTAAATTATTGCGAAAAAATATTTGATTTTTTTAATAATTTTTTAATACAAAAAAAACAACCTGGATATATAGAAAACACTTACAAACTATATACCTAAGTTGGAACAGACTATACAATTGTATGCTCATTAAACCTTTTGTCTTTTTTGTTTTCTTTACTAATAGATAATTGGTAGAATTAAAAGTGGGCAAACCAGGAGTAAACCAGTACATATACAAGGATGGTGCGCATGTGTGAAAGAAAATGTCGACTATTTTTTCGCTCCTCAAATTTTGAATTTCAAAATGGATTATGATGTGTTTATATGTGGTTTTGACAAAAACTTTTAATTCATTCTGGTGGAAAATAAATAGACAGTCTTTATGAATCCAAAGAAAAGTGATAAACCAAAAAGGAAAAGGAATAAATCAAACGGACAGAACACAAGTGGTGAGAAACCAAATAAAAGGAAATCGAATAGTACTCACACTGATAGTAATAGTGTAACCAAAAGTGTAAACAAAAGTAAGAATCTTAAATCTACTGACAATCCAATTAAACCTGTGTCAAACATGTCGATACAAAGTACTCCTGTTCACGAATCTCCAATGGTCGAACAAAATAGAAATTATCAGCAATTCCATAACATACAGAATCCAAATTCTTGCAAACCTCGCCAACACCATCAACCCTAGGTTTTTTTCCTGGTACCCCTCACAATACTTACATGCAGCCAATGATGCACTCGACTATGAACCCAACTTTCGTAGATAACGGAGGGAAAATTGATATTTTTACCCAAAAAGTAGACATGATATGTGAGAAAATATCAAACATTGACAAACTTACCGAAAAACTTAGCAAATTTGATAAAACGGTAAACAGTATGGTTAAAGGTATCGAGAGTATCAATAAACGAGTCGACGAGGTTGAAAAAGGTTTGAACTTTATCAATGCAGAATTCGAAAATAACAAAAAGGATGTCCGAGAAGTAAAAAAAAACCTGACAGAGATCCGCTCTGAAAACGAAGAAGCAACCAGAACTATTGCTAAACTACGAACAGATTTCGAAGATCTCAACGAAAGACAACTAAATCTCCAAACTAGGTCGATGCGGGAGAATTTGATTTTTACGGGTATCCCAATGTATAACGAGTCTGAACAGTCGGAGGAAACAGAGAAAATTATTGAAAATTTTATGACAGTGGAATTAAAAATGGAAACATTACCGAAGTTTCATAGAGCTCATCGTTTCGGTAAAGAATTCAACGAAAAAAATCCTGACGGTTCTATTAAATTTGTTACTAAACCAATAGTATGTAGATTTGTTAGTTTCAAGCAACGAGAACTCGTACGGAAAGCGGCTAGAGAATTAAAAGACACAAAATACGGCATAAATGAACAGTTTCCGAAGGAGATAAACGACCGTAGGAAGGCACTGTGGCCCCACTTCCAGGAGGCACGTCGTCAAAGGAAAAAGGCTTTCTTCAAGAGGGACCGCTTATTTATTGAAGGGAACGAATTTACACCAAAAGACAACACTAAAGAAATGGACACTAACGATATACAGACACGTTCACGCCACCAACACAACGAACAAGGTGCTCGACCGAGAGAATTTAACCAGCCGAAATTTTCACAACCCCGTAGAGGACCCCGAAAAGGCCCGCACTAGGTATACCGTGGAGGATTCAACAGTACCGTTAGAAATGACCAGTGTAAACAAACTAGCGACCTTCACTCGTGTTCATTACCTGTAAATAAAGATATTGATGTTCACAATAAAACAATTGAAATCCTTTCATTAAATGTTTGTGGTATAAAAACAAAACTTATGTACCCAGAATTTAAGTCATTATTAGATAAACATGACATTGTATGTTTAACAGAAACAAAACTAGATGATGTAGACGAAATAAATTGTGATAATTTTATTTTTCACTATAAAAATAGAAAGAAGCTAGCAAATCACAAATCTGGTGGTATTGCTTTAGGTTTTAAAAAATATTTAGACAAGTATATCAAATACATTCAGTCAGACTGCCAATTTGTACTTTGGTTTAGTATAGACAAAAAGTTTTAGATTTACCAAATGATGCTATTTTTGGAATTATATATATCCCACCGGTAAATACTTCATATACATCAGAAGATGCATTTACTGAAATTGAATTTGAATTACAAAATTTTTGTAGTAAAACAAACTATATTATTATGCTTGGCGATTATAATAGTCGCACGGGAAATTTGTCTGATTTTTATAACATTGATCAAGATAATTCTTTTGAAAATAATACCACAGATTAAAATGAATTAAATGATGTTGATGTTTTAGACGAACTTGGTATACCAAGGCTTCGAAATAGTATAGATACTGTAGTAAATGGATATGGAAGAAAATTAATTGATTTTTGTAAAAATAACAGAATGTTTATTCTTAACGGTAGACTTGAAGAAAACAAAACAGGTAGTCCAACTAGTAGAAATTCTAGCGTTATTGACTATGTGTTGAGTTATACTCACTTTTTATACAACATTTGTAAACTTGAAGTGTTAAATTTTTGTAAACTTTTTTCAGATGTACATTCTCCTTTGTCTCTACAATTGTATACAAATGATGAAATAAAAGACAAATTGTTAACAGAAAGATTGTGTTGTGGTGACGAAAGAGTTAATAAATGGGAAAATGAAAAATGTAATGAGTATAAGAACAATATAGATAGAAATAAAGTTGATGATATATGTAATAGATTGTCTGCATATGCGCATGATGTAAATAATGTTACTAAATATGATATGAATAATATTGTTACTGATATTTGTGATACTTTAACCGAATCTGACAAGGCAACATTCGGAACTTCGACATTTAATAAAACTATGTTTAAGTGTTCAAAGAACCAGTTTAGTAAAGACTGGTACAATAAAGATTGTAAAAAAGCGCAACGAGAATTTAGAAAATCTCAGAGGTTATACAAACATTATGGGTCGAACATTTTTAAAGAACGACTTAGACAAAGTGAATTACATTATAAAAAAGTTATGGATGTTAATATTAAGAATCATAATACTGAAATGAGTAAAAAGATGAAGGGATTGAAAACAAAAAATCCAAAAGAATTTTGGAAATTGTTCAATAGAGGTAGAAAAAGAGAGAAAAGCAATATTTCACTGCAAAACTTATTTGATTTTTTCAAGGACTTAAACAAAAATAAGTTCGAAAATGAGTTTTTGATAGAAAACGATATATACTCTGATACAGTAAATGAAAATTTGAATTGTCCAATAACCCGGGATGAAATTTTGAAAGCTGTAAAAAAAGCTAAAAATAATAAATCACCGGGTGAAGACCAAGTTATTAATGAATATATTGCTTCTTCTCTTGATTGTATGGTTGATATTTATGTACATTTATTTAATATTGTATTTGATACGGGAATCTTGCCCGAGGCTTGGCTTATTGGAAATGTAATACCTATTTTCAAAAACAAGGGGAGTAAATTAGACGCCAAAAATTATAGGCCGATTACACTTTTGTCATGTCTAGGGAAAGTTTTCACGTCAATTCTTAACGACAGACTTGGGGATTTTATTGAAAATTATAACATCTTAAACGAAAACCAAGCAGGTTTCCGGCAAGGTTATTCCACAACGGATCATGTTTTTTCATTATATGCTTTATTTGAACTATTGCGGGTGAAAAAGAAGAAATTATTTTGTGTATTTGTCGACTTCGAAAAAGCTTTTGATTTTATTCATCGAAACTCATAATTTTTTTAAACTGATATTAAACCATGTGAACGGAAAATTTCTAAGAATTATTAAAAATATGTATGATGATGTCAAATCTAAAATTGTTCATAATTCAGAGGTTTCTGATATTTTTGCTTGTGAAACAGGAGTTAGACAAGGGGAAAACCTTTCCCCTTTGCTTTTCTGCTTGTATCTAAATGATTTACAAGAATTTTTAGAAAATTCTAATATTGAAGGAATTCAGTCTGTAACAAAAGATATTGAAAATGAACTTTTTGTATATTTTAAATTTTTTCTGTTATTGTATGCTGATGATACAATACTACTTTCTGAATCTAGCCATGATTTACAATGTATGTTGGACAAATTTTCAGAATATTGTAAACAATGGAAATTGAAAATTAATATAAATAAAACGAAAATTATGATATTCTCAAAAGGTAGAATACCTAGAAACTTGTTATTTAATATAGGTGGAAATGAAATTGAGATAGTCAGTAGTTATAAATATCTTGGTATTATATTTTCTAGAAGTGGCTCATTTCTTTCCACCAGAAAATATCTTCGTGACCAGGCGATTAAAGCAATGTATGCTGTAATAAAAAAAATCCAGATTAAATAACTTGTCGATCGAGTGCCAACTCGATATGTTTGATAAGGCTATTGTTCCTATACTTACTTATGGGTGTGAGATATGGGGATTCGAAAATTTAGATATTCTTGAGAGAGTTCATTTGCGTTTTTGCAAACATATATTGAGGTTAAAAAATTCAACCCCCAATTTTATGGTCTATTGGGAATTGGGAAGATGTCCGATTTCTGTTACCGTCAAGTCACGTATGATTAATTTCTGGTGTCGTTTACAAGAAGGAAAAGAGAGCAAAATATCATGTTTATTATATAAGCTGTTATATGTAAATCTCAATAACTATGGTTATGATAGTAAATGGATATTATATATAAAGAAAATTTTTGATGACTGTGGAATGTCAAATATATGGCAAAGTCACAACTTATTTGAGAAATGTTGGGTTGTATTGAGTGTTCAGCAAAGATTAAGAGATCAGTTCATTCAAGAATGGTCAACAGAAATGAACAATTCGCCCAAGGGGCTGTGTTATAGATTGTACAAAAATATTTTTAAATTTGAACACTATTTATCAGTACTACCATTTAATTTATTAATAACCTTATGTAAATTTAGATGTGGGAATAACCGTTTGCCCATCGAAACTGGAAGGTGGCGCAACATCCCAAGATCTGAAAGATTGTGTCACCTTTGTGGCTCAGCTGACATTGGTGATGAATACCATTATATCATGTCTTGTAATTATTTCAAAGATGAAAGATGCAAATACTTACCACATTATTGTAATACAAATATAAATGTTATCAAATTCAAACAAGTATGTTCAACCCAAAATATTGTTGAGCTTGAGAAACTTTGTAAATTTATTAAATCTATTTCTGTGAAAGTCTATCCTCCTGGTTAATACAACTATATGTTTATTTATCATTTGTGTAAATATTTATCATATTAATTTTGTATTTCACACATGCTATGTCTTATATATGTTATATATATTATTGTAATATCTTCTCTGTAACTATGTATTTGGTTTATGAGAATAAAGATCATTCATTCATTCAAGTATTAACTTACCTGTAAATCCAATCAGGAAAAAATGAAATCGGCGCAAATGAAAGAATGAAAATTTTAAAAATCGGCGCAAATGAAAGAATGAAAATTTAAAAAATCGGCGCAAATGTCATACGCCCCATTATGGCAGCCCCTCTGGTGTTGGTCAATATACATGTCAAGTATTTCAACTTTGAAATCATATCAGTTCTCAAGACATAGAGCGGACACGATCTTAATCATAAGACATGGATTGTCAATTGAAACCAGTTTTTAATATTGAAAAGTAAATCACAAAAATACTGAACTCAAAGGAAAATCTAATCGGAAAGTCCATAATCACATGGCAAAATCAAATGCCGAAAAACATAAAAAAACGAATGGACAAGAACTGTCATAATCCTGACTTGGTACAGGCATTTTCAAATGTAGAAAATGGTGGATTAATATAAAAACAAAAAATAAGATGTGGTATTATTGCCAATGAGACAACTATCCACAAAAGACCAAACTGACACAGACAGTAACAACTATAGGTCACCGTACGGCCTTCAACAATGAGCAAAGCCCATACCGCATAGTGAGCTGTAAAAGGTTTTAAAGCGCTAAACCTCTCACTTTGATGACAGGATCACCAAATTCTGTTATATTTTAAATGATGCGTGAACTAAACAGACCTAAGAAATTAAATAGTCAAAATTTTGGTCGTGTAACAATTTTAAAAGGAACAATTGACTAAACAGAACACAAAAACATCAATCTACAAACACATTCATCGATGTCAGAAAATTGTATACGTTACATATATTTGCATATACAAACAATTTAAAAATTCCACATGGGCAATGTTAGCATTCAGTGTTAAAAAATCAGAAGTATGTAAAAATAAATTTCAGAAATAGACCGAGATTCCAAATAGTCCAAAAGTTGTATATAATTTATAAGAATCCATAAATAGTTCATTCCACTACGCGATTGCATAATTTTGAAGTTTGTGGTTCAACGTATTTTCTAATATGTGTGTGAAGTTAGCAGCCGGTTCGTTATTCGATATTCGATATTCAATATCCAACTGGCTGCTAGCAGTGGGTTGGATATTCAAAATTAAGTTGAAAATAAAAAAAAGAATAATACTTAATAACATTAAAAGCATGATTTTTATAGTTAAAAGAACTGATAAGATACGTAGGAGATAGTTTCATGACCTCTTCAAGCTGTCGCAAATTCTCGTTGTTCTCGAATATAAACCCTTTTCTAATTTGCATATTTGTCTAAATGTAATATAGATTAATGTCAATAAAAAAAAAATCAAAGAGGTACAGTACTTTAATACAGGATTTTTTTTTAAAACAAAAACAAAAACCGATTACTCTAGAAAACAATTAGGATTATAAATAGAAATATTTATGGAAAGCCCATAAAAGAAATATATAGTGAAACGCTACCTGAGACCGCGTAAATGAGGGTGAGACCCCCTAGTCTTTCAATGTTCACAAAATTTAAGTAAATCATAGACTCTGTATATATAATGGTTGTATCAGAAGGATTGCCCAGAATAATGTCATATTCGATATTTATGAGGGCTTGTATTGTCACTTTTCAGCTAAAAATTATCAAAATTTTAGGACAAAGGGCACAGGGCAATGGTGAGAGCCCCCTAATTGCTCAATCTTTCTAATATTATGCAGACATTTAGTCAATAGGTAGATACACACGTGACTAAACGGAATTTGGATAAACTTCCTGTCTTTAATGTTTACGGAGCGCCCAAAGTGCCAGTTGGATATTCAAAATAGATAGTGAAAACCTACCTAAGACCGCTTAAATGAGGGTGAGACCCCCCTGGTCTTTCAAAGTCCACAAAATTTAAGTAAATCATAGACTCTGTAAATATAAAGGTTGTATCAGAAGGATTGCCCAAAATAATGTCATATTCGATATCTATGGAGGGCTTGTATTGTCACTTTTCAGCTAAAAATTATCAAAATTTTAGGACAAAGGGCACAGGGCTATGGTGAGAGCCCCCTAATTGCTCAATCTTTCTAATATTATGCAGACATTTAGTCAAAAGGTAGATACACACGTGAAAAAAAGGAATTTGGGTAGACTTCCTGTCTTTAATGTTTACGGGGCGCCCAAATTGGCTGTTGGATATTCAAAATAGATAGTGAAAAGCCACCTGAGAACGGTTAATTGAGGGTGAGACCCCCCTGGTCTTTCAATGTCCACAAAATTTAAGTAAATCATAGACTCTGTATATATAAAGGTTGTATCAGAAGGATTGTCCAGAATAATGTCATATTCGATATCTATGGAGGGCTTGTATTGTCACTTTTCAGCTAAAAATTATCAACATTTTAGGACAAAGGACACAGGGCAATGGTGAGAGCCCCCTAATTTCTCACTCTTTCTAATATTTTGCAGACATTTAATCAATAGGTAGATACACACGTGACTAAAAGGAATTTGGATAGACTTCCTGTCTTTAATGTTTACGGAGCGCCCAAAGTGCCAGTTGGATATTCAAAATAGATAGTGAAAAGCTACCTGAGACCGCTTAATTGAGGGTGAGACCCCCCTGGTCTTTCAATGTCCACAAAATTTAAGTAAATCATAGACTCTGTAAATATAAAGGTTGTATCAGAAGGATTGCCCAGAATAATGTCATATTCGATATCTATGGAGGGCTTGTATTGTCACTTTTCAGCTAAAAATTATCAAAATTTTAGGACAAAGGGCACAGGGCAATGGTGAGAGCCCCCTAATTTCTCACTCTTTCTAATATTTTGCAGACATTTAGTCAATAGGTAGATACACACGTGACTTAAAGTAATTTGGATAGACTTCCTGTCTTTAATGTTTACGGAGCGCCCAAAGTGCCAGTTGGATATTCAAAATAGATAGTGAAAAGCTACCTGAGACCGCTTAAATGAGGGATGAGACCCCCTGGTCTTTTCAATGTCCACAAAATTTAAATAAATCATAGACTCTGATTATATAAAGGTTGTATCAGAAGGATTGCCCAGAATAATGTCATATTCGATATCTATGGAGGGCTTGTATTGTCACTTTTCAGCTAAAAATTATCAAAATTTTAGGACAAAGGGCACAGGGCAATGGTGAAGCCCCCTAATTTCTCAACTCTTTCTAATATTTTGCAGACATTTAGTCAATAGGTAGATACACACGTGACTAAAAGGAATTTGGATAGACTTCCTGTTTTTAATGTTTACGGAGCGCCCAAAGTGCCAGTTGGATATTCAAAATAGATAGTGAAAAGCTACCTGAGACCGTTAATTGAGGGTGAGACCCCCCTGGTCTTTAATGTCCACAAAATTTAATAAATCATAGACTCTGATTATATAAAGGTTGTATCAGAAGGATTGCCAGAATAATGTCATATTCGATATCTATGGAGGGCTTGTATTGTCACTTTTCAGCTAAAAATTATCAAAATTATAGGACAAAGGGCACAGGCAATGGTGAGAGCCCCCTAAATTGCTCAATCTTTCTATATTTATGCAGACATTTAGTCAATAGGTCGATACACACGTGACTTAAAGGAATTTGGTAGACTTCCTGTCTTTAATGTTTACGGAGCGCCCAAAGTGCCAGTTGAATATTCAAAATAGATAGTGAAAAGCTACCTGAGACCGCTTAAATGAGGATGAGACCCCCTGGTCTTTCAATGTCCACAAAATATTAAATTAATCATAGACTCTGATATATAAAGGTTGTATCAGAAGGATTGCCCAGAATAATGTCATATTCGATATCTATGGAGGGCTTGTATTGTCACTTTTCAGCTAAAAATTATCAAAATTTTAGGACAAAGGGCACAGGGCAATGGTGAGAGCCCCCTAATTTCTCACTCTTTCTAATATTTTGCAGACATTTAGTCAATAGGTAGATACACACGTGACTAAAAGAATTTGGATAGACTTCCTGTTTTTAATGTTTACGGAGCGCCCAAAGTGCCAGTTGGATATTCAAAATAGATAGTGAAAAGCTACCCGAGACCGTTAATTGAGGGTGAGACCCCCCTGGTCTTTTAATGTCCACAAAATTTAAATAAATCATAGACTCTTGATTATATAAAGGTTGTATCAGAAGGATTGACCAGAATAATGTCATTTCGATATCTATGGAGGGCTTGTATTGTCACTTTTCAGCTAAAAATTATCAAAATTTTAGGACAAAGGGCACAGGGCAATGGTGAGAGCCCCCTAATTTCTCAACTCTTTCTAATATTTTGCAGACATTTATCAATAGGTAGATACAACGTGACTAAAAGGAATTTGGATAGACTTCCTGTCTTTAATGTTTACGGAGCGCCCAAAGTGCCAGTTGATATTCAAAATAGATAGTGAAAAGCTACCTGAGACCGCTTAAATGAGGGTGAGACCCCCTGGTCTTTCAATGTCCACAAAATTTAAATAAATCATAGACTCTGATTATATAAAGGTTGTATCAGAAGGATTGCCCAGAATAATGTCATATTCGATATCTATGGAGGGCTTGTATTGTCACTTTTCAGCTAAAAATTATCAAAATTTTAGGACAAAGGGCACAGGGCAATGGTGAGAGCCCCCTAATTGCTCAATCTTTCTAATATTATGCAGACCTTTAGTCAATAGGTAGATGCACACATTAATAAAAGGAACTTGAGTAGACTTCCTGTCTTTTATCTTTACGGAGCGCCCAAAGTGCAAACTGGATATTCAAAATATTTAGTGAAAAGCTACCTGAGACCGCTTAAATGAGGATGAGACCCCCCTGGTCTTTCAATTTCCATTAAATTCAACCAAATCATAGATTTTATATATATAAAGGTTGTATCAAAAGTGGAATGTTCTTGAACGGACTGTTTGCTGCAGATCAGATCAGACCAGAACCCTAGGCCTAGTAGAATCGATGACCTAGTTTAAAATACAAACCGTCACTATAGGTTGAAGGGAAAATATACAGACCTTTATCACACACCTTCACACAGCTCACACAACCACCCCTTTTGATGTAAAATCCAGGTCCAAATGCATTGTTGATCGCTATTTCACACAGACAACTTAGGGCTCCAACACCTCATGCTGACATGAATTGTGTTCGCCAACATAGGAAAGGCTCGCAATGCCCTTTCCGCTAACATGGATAGGAATCCACTTTCTTTTTGAATGTTTTTCTTCAATTGGTTAGTGCTTTTTTCCACTAGAACCATTTTGTAGAAGCTTGGTGATCTTTTCAATCTGTCGCGGGGTAAACAACATCTTGTGTTCACCATGCAAGTTTGTGTGGGATAAACGAATGGTGACCGGGAAACCTTTTTTGTCTGCTCTCTGTAATATTTAGATTGACCTTTTATAAAGTTCAAACCGTATTTCAATAGACTATTTATTCATGCCTCGCGAAGATGGAAGCGGATGGTGAGATGTTCTCTGCGGAGATTGTGGAGGATCGCCGTCTGGATTGGTGAGGTATGTCTGCATGCGATTGATGGTTCTAAAGATCACGGGTAAGAACACCATATTTTTGGGGGTTTGAATGATCTTTACCCCGAATCGATTGCAGGGGGGGGGAGCTTCAGATAGTGGACTGTTGGGAGCCGTGTATGTAGCTGCTATTGATGATGCCACTGTTCACCAGGATGCTGTTGATGCTTCTGATGCTAACAATGTCTTCACCCTCTTTGTAACATTTGTTGCCCGATCAAATGTGTAGAGCTGTCGCTTAAATCCCAATGTGGTGTTCGATTCCTTAAATTGTAGTTGGGGGAGGGGGTTGAACAGAGTAAAAATGCGACTGTCGTTTCAAGAGACAAGGACGGAAAACCCTTGTTTTAGGTCTGTGTTGTGGACGATTTGCTGCAACAGTGTGGTGTCCATTTATTTATTAAAACACGACGTTCAACTACTGACCGAACGATTCGAACTGGATGCCTAGGACTCCTACGGAGATTTGAAGTGCAAATGCTTCGGTGTTGGTGGGAACATAACGCTCGAATTCCGCTCGAATTTGGATGTCCGCTCGGACTGATGACTTACATCGATGACCAACAGCGGCTATATGTCAATGAAATCAGAGGGGTTGACATCACCGTTACTAAGGAGGGTGTCAATGTTGTAGAATTTCTTTCTGAAGTCTACATCCTCCTTGAACACTATGGCAACCTTGTTTTCTGAAAAAAAAACCGGCATTAAAGTCGACGGCTGAGTAGCGTTCATCTTTGAGGGTGACATGGATATTTTGCAATCGACAGCGATTGAACACGGAAGCATTATTGGTTTTGTCATTATCTCTGTCGGTTTGAAAGGCAACGATAATATATCTTGGCTTTTTTGCGACCACTATTGGCAGCTAGGCGGCAGTTAAACTGTGAGGCTTGGAGAACGACTATGAAATCACACTGTCTCATGCGAAATCCACAGAGGATCGTGGATTTTTTCTGGATGGTTTTGTACAGTTGCATCTTGTTTTCGTCTGCAGGAGTGACGCTCCAGAGTTGGTAAGTTGGGCGCCGGCTTAAGGTTCGAATTCGTGAACCTAGTATTAATATTTTTGAAGACTTTCATCGAAGGTCAACCCTTCTGTGATTGTAAGGATGTCAGACATTATGTATTTATTTATAGCATTGGAGGAAGTTGGTATGGTACCGATGCCACGACCAGAGATGAAATTGTTTAACTGGGTTTGGTTGTTGGGCTTTCTGCGTTTAACACTGAGCTGTTGATTGGGCTTGCTGCGTTGGTCAATGGGTTTTCGAGTGCGGGTCACTTTGTCAACGACATGGTTGACGACTACCACCTACCACTCCTATCATGGCTGCATTGGTGGCAGTGCTCATAGGCCTACTTTTCAATGTCTTGGCAGCAGAGGAGGTGAACATGCGACCAGCGATACTGGTGATAGTGTCAAAAAAACTTCTACCACCGTATGCATACTTTCAAACAAAACCTTTCTTAATTGAGGATATTACGATGGAGTTGCTTATATTCCTTGATGCTGATGTGTTCACCTTTCTTTATGGCATCGATGATCGCCATAATCGCGTTGCGCACACCATTGTTTCCAGCACGGTATGCAGTGTTGCACAGATCCAAGCAAAAAAGGAGCTGGTCAAAGTCGGAGGGTAGAAACACGGTTTGAAGTCCGCTACAATGCTTATCTTGCTTTAGATGTGAGACACAATCTTCGTCCACTTAGATCTTTATCGCCTTAGGGTTCTCGAGAGGGTTAATTGCCTTGATACATGCACCGGAACTGTGCAGGATCTCTGCATAGTCGACAAGGTCTTAAAAACTTCGGACTCGAAAGATTCTGATTTCTTTTTCACCATGAGTTCCCAGAGGTTAAGGGTTCCTTTGTACCTCACACCATCCACGAAAATATCATCGTCGTCAGAAGTAACTGGTTAGCTTCCGATGAAGAGATCGAGATCCAAAGGTGTGGTCGGCGAAGGATCGTTACTGATCTGCAAATACTGCTGTGCTCGAAGTCCGAGGATGGTGTCTATAGGTGGTGCAATGGATAGTGGGTAGTCAAACTTGGGCGGTGGAGGCTGGAGGGCTGTCACTGCTGCAGGAAGTTAAACGATCGTTTAGGTGATCGGTGAAGCTGCCTTTCTCGCTGAGCCTCAACCACAGGCTTAACACCTTGGAAAGGTCAGGGTTGAGTCCAATCTTCTCCAGGCGATGCTGCATGTTACTGGCTTGAATCTTCCGCTTGATCTCTTGCAACCCTTGGCGAGCGCCTCACACTGTTTCGGGTCTGTAATCTTTATAAACGTTCATTTATTTAAAGCGTTGACGTGAACCTTCCTAAGTGAAGGTTTGAATACCTGTAAGCGTTTGTTTGAACGCCCCTAAGCGTTGGTTTGAACAGTTGTACCTTTCCTGAAACTATAGGCATATATCTATCGAAAGGTTAAAAAAACACACATGCATTTTTGCTCGTTTTTCCATAATTTGAATTGAAAAGGTCGAGCTATAAATATTTGTTGATAAACACTACAATAATTTATGGACCTATGGGTGGTACGGATAGAAAAATACGGACTGTCAAACAGATACATACCATATAAAACATGCTAAAAACAATCTAAATGTTCATATAACCCCACTAAGGAGGCTATATTATTCTTCAATTATCTAAAAATGTATTTCATTGTACAAAAAACTTTCATATTTAAAAAATTCACCATGGCCATAATGCGATACTAAACTTCTATTAAACTGTGTATTGCTACAGAACCTTATCGTTTTTGATTTCAACCTTATCGGTAAATCAAAGCACTCAAGTCCGCGTACACTACGAAAGGGACTCTCATCGGGTGGGTGTTGTTGACAAAAGTCAGCTGGTATGTCCCTTCTTTGGGCAGCTCTGATCTTGGCTGCCTTGTGGTTGACGCAACACTCTTTGTTGGTTTCCAGAACTTCCTTGCTATAAACGTGGTTTAAGCACATGTAGCCTTGGATCAGCAGTAAGTTGAGTTCTCTCTCCCGCTGTTCACCAATGTTTGAAATGTGCAGCGGGTATACTTCACTATCATCTATTCTAAATCAAGGGTTAATCTACCCTTCTCAAGGGTTTCAAGCAAGTCCGTGGTTGAAGGGAAAATCTGGTTTCCCGAGTGAAAGTATCCCACGTTCTCATCATCCATCTTACCTGTTGGGTTAATCTTCACAGTGCAGCATCACATTGACTTGTTATCCTTTCAATGCCCAATCGTCTATAAGTTCCACTCTTGACATCTGAGAGACCTCAAGGAAGGTCTGCACCTCCATGTCAATAATAGTGGTCATCTTTCAGGTAGTAAATACATCTTTAAAGGCTTTCTTCAGTGGATGTACCTCAATTTTATCCCCAATGATTTCCTATCTTCTCTGATCTGTTCCTGTAACTTATCCAGTAGTCGATCTTTCGACATCCTGCTAACCTCTATCAACTCATGCTGTTTGGCTTGGGTGATAATATCCTTCCTAGTATAGGGTTGGAACAACGCTAAAAAAATGTTGGTCTTCGTTCCGATCAACTGATCCAACTGATCCTTCCTCATCCGGGAGTACCATCGGCGGTGGTTCATTTTGGCAATACCACTCAGGGCTTTGACGTTTTCAACAACTAATTCCAGCTATTAATAGTTATTGGATCGATGTCTTAATCTTTATAACAATCCAAAATAAAATCAATTTGTTTCACCCAAAACCAATATCCACGATTAAACGGTTTTTAGACCCAGCTTTTGATCTTTCGATCCTATCGTCCATATCAAAAAATATAAAATTCGTGGTAATCATACCCCGGGGCGCCTGTTTTTTTTTCATCCCATAGCTCACAATTTGCCGAGCTCAATCGGTCTCTCTCTTTGTCAAGACGGTGGTCAGCTGCTTGTTTAATCTCTCACAACCCCAAGTGGGGATATGGTTGGCCCTTTCCAACATAAGGTTATAATTTCTGCATACCTATTAACTAAATGTCTGCTTAGTTAAAACAAAGATTGAGAGATTAGATGGCTATCACCATTGCCCTGTGCCCTTTGTCCTAAAATTCTGATAATGATTAGCAGAAAAGTGACAATTTAAGCCTCCATATATATATCGAATATGACAATATTCTGGGAAATCCTTCTAATACAACCTTCATATATACAGAGTCTATGATTTAATTAAATTTTATAGACATTGAAAGACCAGGGGGGTCTCAACCTCATTTAAGCGGTCTCGGGTAGGTTTTCGCTATATATTTTGAATATCCAACTGGCACTTTGGGCGCTCCGTAAACATAGAAGACAGGAAGTGTACCCAAAGTCCTTTTAGTCACGTTTGTATCTACCTATTGACTAAATGTCTGTTAAATATTAGAAAGATTGAGAGATCAGGGGCTCTCACCATCACCCTGTGCCCTTTGTCCTAAAATTTGGACATTTTTTGACTGAAAAGTGACAATCTTAGCCCTCCGTAGATATTGAAGATGACGTTTTTCTGGAAACTCCATCTAATACAATCTTTATATATACAGAGTCAATGATTTGGTTGAATTTTAGGGACATTGAAAGACCAGGGGGGTCTCAACCTCATTTAAGCGGTCTCGGGTAGGTTTTCGCTATATATTTTGAATATCCAACTGGCACTTTGGGCGCTCCGTAAACATAGAAGACAGGAAGTGTACCCAAAGTCCTTTTAGTCACTTTGTATCTACCTATTGACTAATGTCTGTTAAATATTGAAAGATTGAGAGATAGGGGGCTCTCACCATCCCTGTGCCTTTGTCCTAAAATTTGGACATTTTTTGACTGAAAAGTGACAATCTTAGACCTCCGTAGATATTGAAGATGACGTTTTTCTGAAACTCCATCTAATACAATCTTAAATATACAGAGTCAATGATTTGTTGAATTTTAGGCATTGAAAGACAGGGGGTCTCAACCTCATTTAAGCGGTCTCGGGTAGGTTTTCGCTATATATTTGAATATCCAACTGGCACTTTGGGCGCTCGTAAACATAGAAGACATGAAGTGTACCCAAAAGTCCTTTTAGTCACGTTTGATACTACCATTGACTAAATGTCTGTTAAATATTAGAAAGATTGAGAGATCAGGGGGCTCTCCACCATCAACCCTGTGCCTTTGTCCTAAAATTTGGACATTTTTTGACTGAAAAGTGACAATCTTAGCCTCCGTAGATATTGAAGATGACGTTTTTCTGGAAACTCCATCTAATACAATCTTTATATATACAGAGTCAATGATTTGTTGAATTTAGGACATTGAAAGACCAGGGGGTCTCAACCTCATTTAAGCGGTCTCGGGTAGGTTTTCGCTATATTTTTGAATATCCAACTGGCACTTTGGGCGCTCCGTAAACATAGAAGACAGAAGTGTACCCAAAGTCCTTTTAGTCACGTTTGTATCTACCTATTGACTAAATGTCTGTTTAATATTAGAAAGATTGAGAGATCAGGGGCTTCTCACATCACCCTGTGCCCTTGTCCTAAAATTTGGACATTTTTTGACTGAAAAGTGACAATCTTAGACCTCCGTAGATATTGAAGATGACGTTTTTCTGGAAACTCCATCTAATACAATCTTATATATATACAGAGTCAATGATTTGGTTGAATTTTAGGGACATGAAGCCAGGGGTCTCAACCTCATTTAAGCGGTCTCGGGTAGGTTTTCGCTATATATTTTGAATATCCAATGGCACTTGGGCGCTCCGTAAACATAGAAGACAGGAAGTGTACCCAAAGTCCTTTTAGTCACGTTTGTATTACCTATTGACTAAATGTCTGTTAAATATTAGAAAGATTGAGAGATCAGGGGCTCTCACCATCACCTGTGCCCTTTGTCCTAAAATTTGGACATTTTTTGACTGAAAAGTGACAATCTTAGCCTCCGTAGATATTGAAGATGACGTTTTTCTGGAAACTCATCTAATACAATCTTATATATACAGAGTCAATGATTTGTTGAATTTTAGGACATTGAAAGACCAGGGGGTCTCAACCTCATTAAGCGGTCTCGGGTAGGTTTTCGCTATATATTTTGAATATCCAACTGGCACTTTGGGCGCTCCGTAAACATAGAAGACAGGAAGTGTACCCAAAGTCCTTTTAGTCACGTTTGTATCTACCTATTGACTAAATGTCTGTTAAATATTAGAAGATTGAGAGATCAGGGGCTTCACCATCCCTGTGCCCTTTGTCCTAAAATTTGGACATTTTTTGACTGAAAAGTGACAATCTTAGCCTCCGTAGATATTGAAGATGACGTTTTTCTGGAAACTCCATCTAATACAATCTTTATATATACAGAGTCAATGATTTGGTGAATTTTAGGACATTGAAAGACCAGGGGGTCTCAACCTCATTTAAGCGGTCTCGGGTAGGTTTTCGCTATATATTTTGAATATCCAACTGGCACTTTGGGCGCTCCGTAAACATAGAAGACAGAAGTGTACCCAAAGTCCTTTTAGTCACGTTTGTATCTACCTATTGACTAAATGTCTGTTAAATATTAGAAAGATTGAGAGATCAGGGGGCTCTCACCATCACCTGTGCCCTTTGTCCTAAATTTGGACATTTTTTGACTGAAAAGTGACAATCTTAGACCTCGTAGATATTGAAGAGACGTTTTTCTGGAAACTCCATCTAATACAATCTTTATATATACAGAGTCAATGATTTGGTTGAATTTTAGGGACATTGAAAGACCAGGGGGGTCTCAACCTCATTTAAGCGGTCTCGGGTAGGTTTTCGCTATATATTTTGAATATCCAACTGGCACTTTGGGCGCTCCGTAAACATAGAAGACAGGAAGTGTACCCAAAGTCCTTTTAGTCACGTTTGTATCTACCTATTGACTAAATGTCTGTTAAATATTAGAAAGATTGAGAGATCAGGGGCTCTCACCATCACCCTGTGCCCTTTGTCCTAAAATTTGGACATTTTTTGACTGAAAAGTGACAATCTTAGCCCTCCGTAGATATTGAAGATGACGTTTTTCTGGAAACTCCATCTAATACAATCTTTATATATACAGAGTCAATGATTTGGTTGAATTTTAGGACATTGAAAGACCAGGGGGGTCTCAACCTCATTTAAGCGGTCTCGGGTAGGTTTTCGCTATATATTTTGAATATCCAACTGGCACTTTGGCGCTCCGTAAACATAGAAACAGGAAGTGTACCCAAAGTCCTTTTAGTCACGTTTGTATCTACCTATTGACTAAATGTCTGTTAAATATTAGAAAGATTGAGAGATCAGGGGGCTCTCACCATCACCCTGTGCCCTTTGTCCTAAAATTTGGACATTTTTTGACTGAAAAGTGACAATCTTAGCCCTCCGTAGATATTGAAGATGACGTTTTTCTGGAAACTCCATCTAATACAATCTTTATATATACAGAGTCAATGATTTGGTTGAATTTTAGGGACATTGAAAGACCAGGGGGGTCTCAACCTCATTTAAGCGGTCTCGGGTAGGTTTTCGCTATATATTTTGAATATCCAACTGGCACTTTGGGCGCTCCGTAAACATAGAAGACAGGAAGTGTACCCAAAGTCCTTTTAGTCACGTTTTGTATCTACCTATTGACTAAATGTCTGTTAAATATTAGAAAGATTGAGAGATCAGGGGCTCTCACCATCACCCTGTGCCCTTTGTCCTAAAATTTGGACATTTTTTGACTGAAAAGTGACAATCTTAGCCTCCGTAGATATTGAAGATGACGTTTTTCTGGAAACTCCATCTAATACAATCTTTATATATACAGAGTCAATGATTTGGTTGAATTTTAGGGACATTGAAAGACCAGGGGGTCTCAACCTCATTTAAGCGGTCTCGGGTAGGTTTTCGCTATATATTTTGAATATCCAACTGGCACTTTGGGCGCTCCGTAAACATAGAAGACAGGAAGTGTACCCAAAGTCCTTTTAGTCACGTTTGTATCTACCTATTGACTAAATGTCTGTTAAATATTAGAAAGATTGAGAGATCAGGGGCTCTCACCATCACCCTGTGCCCTTTGTCCTAAAATTTGGACATTTTTTGACTGAAAAGTGACAATCTTAGCCCTCCGTAGATATTGAAGATGACGTTTTTCTGGAAACTCCATCTAATACAATCTTTATATATACAGAGTCAATGATTTGGTTGAATTTTAGGGACATTGAAAGACCAGGGGGGTCTCAACCTCATTTAAGCGGTCTCGGGTAGGTTCAATGATTTGGTTGAATTTAGGGACATTGAAAGACCAGGGGGTCTCAACCTCATTTAAGCGGTCTCGGGTAGGTTTTCGCTATATATTTTGAATATCCAACTGCACTTTGGGCGCTCCGTAAACATAGAAGACAGGAAGTGTACCCAAAGTCCTTTTAGTCACGTTTGTATCTACCTATTGACTAAATGTCTGTTAAATATTAGAAAGATTGAGAGATCAGGGGGCTCTCACCATCACCCTGTGCCCTTTGTCCTAAAATTTGGACATTTTTTGACTGAAAAGTGACAATCTTAGCCCTCCGTAGATATTGAAGATGACGTTTTTCTGGAAACTCCATCTAATACAATCTTTATATAATACAGAGTCAATGATTTGGTTGAATTTTAGGGACATTGAAAGACCAGGGGGGTCTCAACCTCATTTAAGCGGTCTCGGGTAGGTTTTCGCTATATATTTTGAATATCCAACTGGCACTTTGGGCGCTCCGTAAACATAGAAGACAGAAGTGTACCCAAAGTCCTTTTAGTCACGTTTGTATCTACCTATTGACTAAATGTCTGTTAAATATTAGAAGATTGAGAGATCAGGGGGCTCTCACCATCACCCTGTGCCCTTTGTCCTAAAATTTGGACATTTTTGACTGAAAAGTGACAATCTTAGCCCTCCGTAGATATTGAAGATGACGTTTTTTCTGGAAACTCCATCTAATACAATCTTTATATATACAGAGTCAATGATTTGGTTGAATTTTAGGGACATTGAAAGACCAGGGGGGTCTCAACCTCATTTAAGCGGTCCCCGGGTAGGTTTTCGCTATATATTTTGAATATCCCAACTGGCACTTTGGGCGCTCCGTAAACATAGAAGACAGAAGTGTACCCAAAGTCCTTTTAGTCACGTTTGTATCTACCTATTGACTAAATGTCTGTTAAATATTAGATAGATGAGAGATCAGGGGGCTCTCACCATCACCCTGTGCCCTTTGTCCTAAAATTTGGACATTTTTTGACTGAAAAGTGACAATCTTAGCCCTCCGTAGATATTGAAGATGACGTTTTTCTGGAAACTCCATCTAATACAATCTTTATATATACAGAGTCAATGATTTGGTTGAATTTTAGGGACATTGAAAGACCAGGGGGTCTCAACCTCATTTAAGCGGTCTCGGGTAGGTTTTCGCTATATATTTTGAATATCCAACTGGCACTTTGGGCGCTCCGTAACATAGAAGACAGGAAGTGTACCCAAAGTCCTTTTAGTCACGTTTGTATCTACCTATTGACTAAATGTCTGTTAAATATTAGAAAGATTGAGAGATCAGGGGCTCTCACCATCACCCTGTGCCCTTTGTCCTAAAATTGGACATTTTTTGACTGAAAAGTGACAATCTTAGACCTCCGTAGATATTGAAGATGACGTTTTTCTGGAAACTCCATCTAATACAATCTTTATAAATACAGAGTCAATGATTTGGTTGAATTTTAGGGACATTGAAAGACCAGGGGGTCCCAACCTCATTTAAGCGGTCTCGGGTAGGTTTTCGCTATATATTTTGAATATCCAACTGGCACTTTGGGCGCTCCGTAAACATAGAAGACAGGAAGTGTACCTAAAGTCCTTTAGTCACGTTTGTATCTACCTATTGACTAAATGTCTGTAAATATTAGAAAGATTGAGAGATCAGGGGGCTCTCACCATCACCCTGTGCCCTTTGTCCTAAAATTTGGACATTTTTTGACTGAAAAGTGACAATCTTAGACCTCCGTAGATATTGAAGATGACGTTTTTCTGGAAACTCCATCTAATACAATCTTTATATATACAGAGTCAATGATTTGGTTGAATTTTAGGGACATTGAAAGACCAGGGGGTCTCAACCTCATTAAGCGGTCTCGGGTAGGTTTTCGCTATATATTTTGAATATCCAACTGGCACTTTGGCGCTCCGTAACATAGAAGACATGAAGTGTACCAAAGTCCTTTAGTCACGTTTGTATCTACCTATTGACTAAATGTCTGTTAAATATTAGAAAGATTGAGAGATCAGGGGCTCTCACCATCACCCTGTGCCCTTTGTCCTAAAATTTGGACATTTTTGACTGAAAAGTGACAATCTTAGACCTCCGTAGATATTGAAGATGACGTTTTTCTGGAAACTCCATCTAATACAATCTTTATATATACAGAGTCAATGATTTGGTTGAATTTTAGGACATTGAAGACCAGGGGGTCTCAACCTCATTTAAGCGGTCTCGGGTAGGTTTCGCTATATATTTTGAATATCCAACTGGCACTTTGGCGCTCCGTAAACATAGAAGACAGGAAGTGTACCCAAAGTCCTTTTAGTCACGTTTGTATCTACCTATTGACTAAATGTCTGTTAAATATTAGAAAGATTGAGAGATCAGGGGCTCTCACCATCACCCTGTGCCCTTTGTCCTAAAATTTGGACATTTTTTGACTGAAAAGTGACAATCTTAGACCTCCGTAGATATTGAAGATGACGTTTTTCTGGAAACTCCATCTAATACAATCTTTATATATACAGAGTCAATGATTTGGTTGAATTTTAGGGACATTGAAAGACCAGGGGGTCTCAACCTCATTTAAGCGGTCTCGGGTAGGTTTTCGCTATATATTTTGAATATCCAACTGGCACTTTGGGCGCTCCGTAAACATAGAAGACAGGAAGTGTACCCAAAGTCCTTTTAGTCACGTTTGTATCTACCTATTGACTAAATGTCTGTTAAATATTAGAAAGATTGAGAGATCAGGGGGCTCTCACCATCACCCTGTGCCCTTTGTCCTAAAATTTGGACATTTTTTGACTGAAAAGTGACAATCTTAGACCTCCGTAGATATTGAAGATGACGTTTTTCTGGAAACTCCATCTAATACAATCTTTATATATACAGAGTCAATGATTTGGTTGAATTTTAGGGACATTGAAAGACCAGGGGGGTCTCAACCTCATTTAAGCGGTCTCGGGTAGGTTTTCGCTATATATTTTGAATATCCAACTGGCACTTTGGGCGCTCCGTAAACATAGAAGACAGGAAGTGTACCCAAAGTCCTTTTAGTCACGTTTGTATCTACCTATTGACTAAATGTCTGTTAAATATTAGAAAGATTGAGAGATCAGGGGGCTCTCACCATCACCCTGTGCCCTTTGTCCTAAAATTTGGACATTTTTTGACTGAAATTTTTTTTTTTGGCTTTCCATATATATTTCTATTTATAGTTAAAAATATTTCTAGAGTTATTGGTTTTTCTTTTTGTCGTAAAAAACATTATACACAAAAGTACATCTTTGAAGTCGTTTGTATGACAAAACTCTATATTACATACAGACAAATAAGTCGCACGGAAAAGGGTTTATATTCGACTTACCTTCTTCATGAATATTGTTCGAAATTCAGGAACCATAGAATGTGAAATTCTGCGCCGACAAATAGCATTTTCAGACCAAAGAGGAAAAGACTTTATCAACAGAGTAGAAAAAACTCTATCAAAATACAATTTGAAATCTAGCAGCTACTACATAGAAAATCCACTGAATAAAATCGAATGGAAAAGACTAGTAGGAATAAAGATCAAGGAATACTGGGAAAATGAATGTCATAATGAAAAAATGGAAAAAACATCACTTAAATACATAGAGATACAGAACAATCTATTAAATGAAGCTCACAATATATGGAAAAGTGTAAAAAACAATAGTAAAGATGTAAAGGTAGGAGAAATAAAGGCAAGAATAAGTACTCAAACGTACATATTCCAAGCCAAAAGAGCTAAGTTCGATCCGAAAGTTAACCCGATGTGTACAATCTGTGAACAGGGAAATGAAGATCTAGAACATTTTATTCTACACTGCAAAGAATTAGAGCAAATTAGATCTAAATACTTCTCAAAGATTGAACAGACAATGGATGAAATTGATACCTCTCAACATACAAGAAGATCATACAACAAGGGAATTTACTGCAGCTCATAATGGACTGTACTAGCAAAGACATAAACTGTTACTCAACTGTGTATGAAAGCATTGAAACTCTGGCTAGAAATATGTGTTATGAGATGCACATGCTGCGCACAAAAAGGATAAAAAACTTAATCACAAGTACAGTATAAGCAAACTTTTTAAAATAAAACAGTTCATTACAAATAGTATATCATCTTACTATTTTATGACTTATAAGTACATGTATATAAAAATAAATCTTATCTTTTTAAAATTGTAAGATATCAGTTATAATTCAAAGAATAATGACAAGATCCCCATATAGCAAATTAAACTGTGAAGAAAATTTATGTATATATATTAGCTTAAATTTTTCCAAACCCCAACCATTTTACATAAGTCTTATAAAATATAATTTTCATTATAGTTCCCGATGTATTTATAGCACTCTTAACTAATAATTATAAGTAATTTTTATTTGAGACCATTTTAATTCTTATTTGTAAATATATGCAGTTGTCTCTTAAAATTTTCTTACAACCCAGCACATATGAATTATTATATATCTTTTAAAACTTTATGATGACAATCCTATGAATTAATTATGATATTTATCATTTAGTGATTATTATAACCAAATTCAGTCATCTGTATATAATTATTTGTTTCCTTATGTTTTAAGGTGTACATAGTTGCTAAAACTATACCCTTTTGGTAGTGCTCCACAACTAATGGAGGAATATCAAGAAACTGAACTGAACTGTTGTAATGTTAAACTATTGTTTCAGATAAGAATGATACAGGTAAATGGTTGGTACCATTAAAACGTTTAAACCCGCTGCAATATTGTTGGCACCTCTCCTAAGTCAGGAATCTGATGTTCAGAAGCTGTCTTTAGTTGATGTGGATCATAAGTGTTTCTTGTTTTTTTTAATTTATATAGACTAGACCTTTGGTTTTCCCCTTTGAATGTTTTTAAATTGCACTAGTAATTTTTTGGGCCTTTTATAGCTTGCTGTTCAGAATGAGCCAATGTTCCATGTTGAAGACTGTACTTTGACCTATTATGGTTTACTTTGATGGAGAGTTGTCTCACTGCATGGCACTTATACCACATCTTAATATCGTGCGTTGGTCTTTTTCTGTCATATTGTTTGTCATAAACTGTTTTCGTACTAATTAAGCCATTGGTCTTCTCGTTTGAATTGTTTCTTCAGGAGAACATTATACACCATATAAATATGTAACAGCCACTATGTTCCGTCAGTTACTTTGTTCCGTCGGAACTTTTCAACTAGTTATTTCGTTCCGATGGAACTTTCCAACTAGTTGTTTTATTCCAAGTGCAGTTGAAAATTTCCAGAAAAAGGAGCTAGTTGAAAAGACCCGGAACAATGTAGATAGTTGAATGGTTCTGGCGGAACAGAACAACTAGTTACATCGTTCCGAATATACCATATTTCGTCCTTTTTGTAGAAAGAGGGGGAAGAATGAGTATCAGTATATATAAGAGAAAAGCATTAATTTACAATAATACCCATTGCACTGAAAGGGGTTTCTTTGGGGAAAAGGGACATGGAACTTAACTTTTGGGGAAATAATGAAAATGTTTTTAAATTTTGATGTACTGAGGGGAAAGAACAAACTCCCTCAGCAAAATTTAAGTTGTATTTCATAGCTCACATAAAACGGAATAAGTTGCATTATCTTGCAAATTTAGTTTTCATAGTACCCTCAAGAGAGGGAAGAATAACCCCCTCCTGCATCAATTCTCCAAATGGAACTATGTAACTGGTTGATATGTTCCGTTGGAACTTTTGGGCTAGTTTGTTAGTTCTGGTTTTGACTAATTTGTAAAAAAGGACTTTTATAACTAGTTGATATGTTCCGTTGGAACTTTTCAACTAGTCACTTTGTTCCTGTGGAACTTTTAAACCAGAGGAAGAACAAAGTAACTAGTTAATAAGTTCCTCCGTACTTTTCGGCTAGTTAGTTCTTTCCACCTGGAACTTTCCAACGTCGGAACAAAAGAGCATTTACAAATACACTACAAAGTCAGTTTCATTACAGAAAAAAAGAAATAATCATATCCTTAAACCCATGTTTATTATGCTTTGATATAAAAGTTGATAAAACAGACATGAATGTGTAAAATTTCAGCTGTTTGTGGTTGTTTGATTTTCATTGCTGTCCATATTTGGAAAGTAATTGTGACATTCACCAATACGTCGAACATCTGAAGTCTGGCAGTGAATGCTACCACCAAATCTGTAAGAATCTCTGTATGGTACACAGATACATTTAATACCTGAAATATATATAAATATTAATCAATCTTAAAACGCTTAATTGTTTACAAATATATGCATTTAATATGAAATATATTGAGATTAAGTAATTTTAAATAATTTCTGTTTGGAAAACTGATTCATTTGACACCTCAAATTTTTAATGAACTTCAAAAATAACTATTTTTATATAATAACTAACGTTAATAAAGAATATTAAATGTATTTGTTTAGTGTATGTTCACTTGTGTTTATACTATGTCTTTTGATTGAGTTTAGCCATTTCAATTAATATTTTACACTGTCGCTGTCGTTTTGATGTTACACTATTGTTTCCGATAAGGGTGAAGGTTGGTACCTATTAAAACGTTTAAATCCTCTGCAATTGTTCAGGACTCTGATGTTCTGTAAATGTCTTTTTTTTTGTGGTTCATAAGTGTTTCTCATTCCTCGTTTAAAAAAAACCCGGTAATAATGATTTTCCCGTTTGAATGGTTTTACACTAGTCTTTTTTGGGGCTCTTTATAGCTTGCTGTTTTTTGTGATCCAAGGCTTCATGTTGAAAACCGTACTTTGACCTATAATGTTTCACTTTTATAAATTGTGATTTGGATGGAGAATTGTCTTATTGGCATTACATTATAACGTTGTGTCGTTTGTTTTCTCTTATTTTTGAGTGTAAATTCACATTGCGATAAGACGTGTCACGGTACTTGTCTATCCCAAATTCATGTATTTGGTTTTGATGTTATATATATATGTTATATTTGTTATTCTCGTGGGATTTTGTCTATGTGTGTTACATTTTAGTGTTATGTCGTTGTTCTCCTCTTATATTTAATGCGTTTCCCTCGGTTTTAGTTTGTTACCCCGATTTTGTTTTTTGTCCATGGATTTATGAGTTTTGAACAGCGGTATACTACTGTTGCCTTTATATGCCACATATTTTTATATCTATTATAAATATGATATGTCATTTATTTTATTTTCAACTATCTAAGATTGTCATTTTCATTTGAAATTTTATCCTACTTTGAAGCAGTCAAAGCAGAATTTCACAAATAAATAATCAAGTTCCGTCCCCTACCCCTCCCCTGAACTGTAAGATAAGTGCAGCCACTGTTTAAGGTGGTAAGTGTGTCTCTCACCATCTTGGATTGTAAATAACAGAGAACATAAGGTCTTGATTTTGCAAATGAATTGGCAAAATAATACGAGGAATGAAGTTAGCTTATAAATATGAATTTCATTTAAAAAAAATAATTATAAGAATTTAACTATAAATATTGATATTTTTACAAGTGCAAATTGTTTTTGCTTGATTCTTATTTGTTTTTAAAATTGACATTTTATGGGGATATAACTCTGATTTAACATGTTTAGTGGTGCATGTTTTGAGGGAATCTACATGCAATTTTGCTATTTTGTATTTTAGCCGGGAAAAAAACGTATGGCACACTATCTGTTCTTTTGATATTCTCAAAGCACTTCCTAAAAGCTATCTTCTTGTATTTCAATTTTCAATTCTATCATTTAGTTTAGCATCTAATCAAATAATGGTGTTTTTTCTTGTATAAAACCATACAAAATGTGTTATTTTATAATTTGTATTATAGTTTTGAACATATCACAATCTATACTTCGTTTTGGGAATGTATAAACAAATTCTATCAAGTATACTTCTATACCACCTTAAGATAAAATATTCTACTCTAGAAATAAACAGAATAATAGAAGAATATGCTCTCGCTTAATCCTTTTGGAATTTTGTTTGTTACAAAACTTAAACATTTTTCGAAAAAAACTAAGGCTTTTCTTATTCAAGGAATAGATTACCTTAGCCATATGTGGCACAATTTTGGGAATTTTGGGTCCTCAATGCTCTTCAACTTTGTACTTGTTTGGTTTAACAACTGTTTTGATCAGAACGTCACTGATCAGTCTTATGTAGACGAAACATTTTATACTGCACTCGTTCTATTTAAGCAGTCAAAATGCGTTGAGCCTATATTTCTATGTCTTTGAACTTGTTTGGCTTTACAACAGTTTTGATCTCAGCTTCACTGATGAGTCCTATGTAGATGAAAAGTGTGTGTGGTGAATAACATCCTGGTAACTTTGATAACTATAATCAAGCTTCAAAATGGTACAGCCAGAGGGAAAGATATAAGGAAGAGATGGTCAAGGGTAGCAATTAATGTTCCTGTCTCCTATGGACTCCTATGACCAGCCAGATGGAAGGATGGAAGGAAGTAATGGTCAAGGGTAACACTTAATGTCCTCATCTTTTATGGCAGGCATGGTCAAGGGTAACACTTCATGTCCGTTTATTTTTTGGCAGGCATGTACAAATAGACTTTATCATACCTATTGACTCAAGGAAGGGATTTTCAAGGGTAACAATTCATGTCCCTGTCTTTTATGGCAGACATGTAAACATAGACTTATCATACCTAATGACTCAAGGACGGGATGGTCAAGGGTAATACTTAATGTCCCTGTCTTTTATTGCAGGCATGTAAACATAGACTTATCATACCTAATGATGGAAGGAAGGGATGGTCAAGGGTAACACTACATGTCCCTGTCTGTTATGGCAGGCATGTAAACATAGACTTATCATACCTAAAGATGGAAGGAAGGGATGGTCAAGGGTAACACTTCATGTCCCTGTCTTTTATGGCAGGCATGTAAACATAGACTTATCATACCTAATGATGGAAGGAAGGGATGGTCAAGGGTAACACTACATGGCCCCATCTGTTATGGCAGGCATGTAAACATAGACTTATCATACCTAAAGATGGAAGGAAGGGATGGTCAAGGGTAACCCTTCATGTCCCTGTCTTTTATTGCAGGGATGTAAACAGACTTATCATACCTAATGATGGAAGAAAGGGATGGTCAAGGGTAACATTACATGGCCCCGTCTTTTATGGCAGGCATGTAAACATAGACTTATCATACCTAAAGATGGAATGTATGGCAGGCATATAAACATAGACTTATCATACCTAATGATGGAAGAAAGGGATGGTCAAGGGTAACAGTACATGGCCCCGTCTTTTATGGGAGGCATGTAAACATAGACTTATCATACCTAAAGATGGAAGGTATTGCAGGCATATAAACATAGACTTATCATACCTTATGATGGAAGAAAGGGATGGTCAAGGGTAACACTACATGGCCCCGTCTTTTATTGCAGGCATGTAAACATAGACTTATCATACCTAAAGATGGAAGGAAGGGATGGTCAAGGGTAACACTTCATGTCCCTGTCTTTTATGGCAGGCATATAAACATAGACTTATCATACCTAATGATGGAAGAAAGAAATGGTCAAGGGTAACACTACATTGCCCAGTCTTTTATGGCAGGCATGTAAACATAGACTTATCAAAACTAAAGATGGAAGGAAGGGATGGTCAAGGGTAACACTTAATGTCCCTGTCTTTTATTGCAGGCATGTAGACATAGACTTATCATACCTAATGATGGAAGAAAGGGATGGTCAAGGGTAACACTTAATGTCCCTGTCTTTTATTGCAGGCATGTAAACATAGACTTATCATACCTAAAGATGGAAGAAAGGCATGGTCAAGGGTAACACTACATGGCCCCGTCTTTTATGGCAAGCATGTAAACATAGACTTATCATACCTAATGATGGAAGGAAGGGATGGTCAAGGGTAACACTACATGGCCCCGTCTTTTATGGCAAGCATGTAAACATAGACTTATCATACCTAATGATGGAAGGAAGGGATGGTCAAGGGTAACACTTCATGTCCCTGTCTTTTATGGCAGGCATATAAACATAGACTTATCATACCTAATGATGGAAGAAAGGGATGGTCAAGGGTAACACTACATGGCCCCGTCTTTTATGGCAGTCATGTAAACATAGACTTATCATACCTAATGATGGAAGGAAGGGATGGTCAAGGGTAACACTTCATGTCCCTGTCTTTTATGGCAGGCATATAAACATAGACTTATCATACCTAAAGATGGAAGGAAGGGGTGGTCAAGGGTAACACTACATGGCCCCGTCTTTTATGGCAGGCATATAAACATAGACTTATCATACCTAATGATGGAAGAAAGGGATGGTCAAGGGTAACACGACATGGCCCCGTCTTTTATGGCAGGCATGTAAACATAGACTTATCATACCTAAAGATGGAAGGAAGGGGTGGTCAAGGGTAACACTACATGTCCCTGTCTTTTATTGCAGGCATATAAACATAGACTTATCATACCTAAAGATGGAAGGAAGGGATGGTCAAGGATAACACTACATGTCCCTGTCTTTTATTGCAGGCATATAAACATAGACTTATCATATCTAATGATGGAAGGAAAGGATGGTCAAGGGTAACACTTAATGTCCCTGTCTTTTATTGCAGGCATATAAACATAGACTTATCGTACCTAATGATGGAAGGAAGGGATGGTCAAGGGTAACACTACATGTCCCTGTCTGTTATGGCAAGCATGGTTTAGGGTAACACTTAATGTCCCCGTCTTTTATATCAGACATGTAAACATAGACTTATCATACCTAATGATGGATGGAAGGGATGGTCAAGGGTAACACTACATGTCCCTGTCTGTTATGGCAGGCATGGTCAAGGGTAACACTTAATGTCCCCATCTTTTATATCAGACATGTAAACATAGACTTATCATACCTAATGATGGAAGGAAGGGATGGTCAAGGGTAACACTACATTGCCCAGTCTTTTATGGCAGGCATGTAAACATAGACTTATCATACCTAATGATGGAAGGAAGGGGTGGTCAAGGGTAACACTTCATGTCCCTGACTTTTATGGCAGACATGTAAATATAGACTTATCATACCTAATGATGGAAGGAAGGGATGGTCAAGGGTAACACTACATGTCCCTGTCTGTTATGGCAGGCATGGTCAAGGGTAACACTTAATGTCCCCGTCTTTAATGGCAGACATGTAAACATAGACTTATCATACCTAATGATGGAAGGAAGGGATGGTCAAGGGTAACACTACATGGCCCCGTCTTTTATGGCAGACATGTAAACATAGACTTATCATACCTAATGATGGAAGGAAGGGATGGTCGAGGGTAACACTACATGGCCCCGTCTTTTATGGCAGGCATATAAACATAGACTTATCATACCTAATGATGGAAGGAAGGGATGGTCAAGGGTAATACTACATGGCCCCGTCTTTATGGCAGGCATGTAAACATAGACTTATCATACTTAATGATGGAAGGAAGGGATGGTCAAGGGTAACACTTACTGTCCCTGTCTTTTATGGCAGGCATATAAACATAGACTTATCATACCTAATGACTCAAGGAAGTTGATGGTTGGTAATTCAGATTCTTCAACAATGGCTTTATCTGGTCCTACCATTAACAGATTAATACTCAGCCATGCACTAGACTCACAGGACTCTGGTACAACCATGCTGTTAGGGAATGGAGCATATAATATCTAGAAAAAACAGGAATGTTTCATTTAAACATATATTTGTGGAAGCTAACTATACTGACGATGGCATGAAGGATCAGTTATGTCTCGCTTTTTCGAGCAGACCCCTTTTCTTTCAAAACCTTTGAAAAAATAACAAACACGATTGTATCCATAGTACACAATTGCCGAACTCATACTGCCACATTCTTTGTTTAGTGTACCATGATATTAGGGTAAAGACTTTAATTTGGCATTAAAATTAGAAATATCATACCGTAGGGAACATGTGTACTAAGTTTGTAGTTGAACGGAATTCAATTAGGCCACAAAACTTTAACCTGAATCTGGACAGAGGGACGGACAAACAGATGGACGGAGGCACATACTACAAACATAATGCCCATAAATGGGGCACAATAAATTTCGGCATAAAACAGGATTTTATAAGATATTTAGATATCAAAAAACAACTTTTTAAACTAAAGAATGTATATGTATTAGAATATGGATAAGAAATGTTGTGGTAAGCGGGAAAAATTTGTATTGACACAAAAAAAAAAAAAAAACAAGATGATTTTGAATATCTGACAAAAAGTCAAAAATCAGAGTAGTATATGGTTTATAGAGAATTGCTTAGTTCCTTGTGTTGCAGGTTATAAGAAATTATAATAACTGATTTAACTTATAGATACTCACTTCCCAAGATTAACCTGTGAATATTCTGTCTTTGTCTTCCTTTGTGATTGGTCGATCTGGAGGGTTGACGAGGATTCCTTTCCTTTCATTGGTAGGTGGTACTAATGGGACCAGTGATGCATCTATCAAATTTTGAAAATAAGAATAAAATAACAAACTATAGACTTTAACAATGTGTGTCTGGAATCAATCACCCATGAAATATTTAATAAGACTTTAATAATGTATTTTATATAGGACAAGTTCAATAAAATCATACATGGTACCCCAGGTGAATGCCATTTTATCATCTGCTGGGAGTGTTATAATTTTTTGTTTACTGTAAAAATTTATCTGATAGTCTAATAATCATCAATTGAGCTTTTACCCTGTTACATGTACCTCTCATACTCAACTGTTACTTATACTTTACAATAATTATTATGACAGTAGTCGTAGATACATAAATCAATAATTACTTCTCTCAGGAAATGATTAAATATTATCATTTTAATATTTACAGTTCAATAATCCTATTTGTCAACTACACTTTTGAATAATTTAATTTTGGATGTAACACGTCTCCTGATTAGCTGACTTTGTTTTGTTTATCAGCTTTGACTTCATAAACGTGTTTTCATGATTAACTAAGAATTAAATTATAAGAAATGACAGTAACATTTGTTCTGTGTATGAAGAAATAACATCAAAAATGTGATTAACACATACTGAAAAACGAGTAATCATTGCAATTATAGGACAACACTTTATCTTCCAAAAAGTACATTTTTATTTGTTTTTGTTTTCTCATGATTATAGCCAAAAGCACAAACAATTGTAAATAAAGGGCAATAACTCCTTTTTCATTTGTTTGGTCAGAGAAAGTAAATTTGTTAAAAATAAAATGGTGGACTACTAACTCTAAGTTCATGCAATCATCTTGACAAATATTCATATTAAAAATAAAGAGGTATTGATTTTCTTTATGACTAAATTGAAAATATACAAAATCTATTTCAATATGTACAACCTATATGTACTGGATTCAGATCACCAGGAATGTGAACTTCGTGTACTCGATAACCACGAGATTTCATGTGACGTCTGAGCCAATCAATGCCTTTTCTATTAGCTGTCATGCTCTGCTGCACAACCAGATTTTTTCCAAGTCTCAAAACTTCAGCAGCGTCAAAACACTAGTAAAATCAAAAAAAAAATTATACTATATAAAAATAAAATATGTCTAGTTTTTACTTCACAGGTGTATCTGGAGAGCATGATTCTTATTACAAAAAGGAAAAGTCAGCTGGGACTGTAATTTGGTACCTCTGTGTTTCAAGTTGGTGCTCTAACTGACAAAGCTAATAAGAAGAACTTAATTAGCTCAGCAGCTTACGGCTTGATTAGTATCAACTAAATGTACCTGTACTAAGAGAAACAATCCTGTCACACATCATGAACATGTGTTGTATACCTCTTTTCGGTATTTCCAGTTACCGGAAATATAGAACATAATTTAGACTATATACTTTGCCTTTGCTTGTAGGCAGGTAACAGTTCGTGTTGTCTGCCATCCATGTGGTTTTGTCAATGGCAGTAGAATAAAATTGATCGATATAAAGCGTGACTTCAACCTCATAGTCCCCAGACAACAAAGGGTTTGAGGCCCACGACACATTTATATAAAAATCAATCGCCATATTGGTCTTCAACTATTGTCAATCTTTACCAAGTCAGTTGCCAGTAATTCTTAGTTTTGCTCTCTGCTATATTTGTTTTTCTTTTTAAATGTTTTAGTATCAATCAGGCAGTTTTGTTTAAATTGTTTCACAATTCCTCATGCAAGGCTTTTAAATGCTAAAAAATAAGTGTGAATTTGGCTAATTGTTGAAGGCTGTAAAGTGACAAATAGTTACCATAAAATAAAATATTAAAAAAAATCAATGCATTAAAATTGGCATGATTGGATTCACAAAAGTTTTTGTCTGATATCCTTCATTTTTTTTATTAATAAATACTTACCGGTTCTGCTTTATTGATTACATATTTATAATTTTGTATCCAGTCTTTACGTTCCTGACAATTTGTGTCAAAAGGAAAGTCTAAATTATACATGTTTTCTGACATGGTCGGCTTGGGAGCCATCGTCCATAACATGTCTTTATCCTTCTCAAAATAATCATTCAGTATTGTCCTGCAAGATTATTTTTTTTAATTTTACAGTATTGAGCAAAAAATTGTAAAATACCAATTTTAAACATAAAAATTATGGCAAAATAGAAATTTTTAAAAAACAAGTTACATTTAAATTCCTTCTTTTTTTCTCCAGAACAACCTTTAAAAACAAAACCTCTAATGTGTATACTTTGTTTGTATTTATCTGCCTCCGTAATCATGCCCTTGTGGGACTGCTGTTTTTTTTTCATAAGCCCTTTTATAATGATCTACAAACATAAGAATCTTATGCATGTTATGGATCATTTTGGGAATGGAAATCTTTTTTTTTAATTGAAAATATTCCAAATAAAATAATGCAGTATCTTTAAATTATAACATCCGCTCTGATTTTAGGCATTTTTTTAAATATTTTTTGGTTGTACACATGGTTAACACAAGGCTTATCACTCTAATATCTACCTGTATGCCATAGACTCAAAATATCGAGCTCTACTGCTCATAGTGGACTCAATAATTTCATTCCCGATTACCAGCAGGGTGTCACGTGGACAGGAAGCTCCATGTTGATGCTCAATTGAAAAGAACGGTGTCATCACGGGTTGGGTAAAATCAATTTTATCAGGTCTTCTGACTGTGACATTACACTGGAATCTAAGTACCCTCTCTAAGTTGTCAATCTGGAGAGCTGCTTTGTGTATGTATTCATCGCTTTGTTTTCCTGTTCTTGGAAAATATATTTTAAATGATATTTAATAATTAAGATCAAATTTTAATCCTATATTTTAATTTAATCCTACTGCAATAATCACTGTTAATTACTTTTATATTGCAGAACATTTATATGTTTGATGGAATTGCTTCTCCCCATAAGTAGATACTTTGTTATAATCAGTGGTAAGAGGATAGGCAGATCCAGGGGGCCTGCCCCCCCCCTTCTGGGGGAACAATTTGATTAATTATATAGGGAATCACGTTCTTGAGATGCAATTAATCTCTCCGGTAAACTATGTTTACTGTGTGTCTTGCTGTGTGTTTCTTTATATCACAATGGGTAGGCTTGAGATCTCACAATACTTGTTTAGTCCCACTGCATTTATGTACCAGTTCCAATTCAGAAACTCTAGCCATTGTTAGTCGTGAATGGTTTTTCTTTTAATTTTGGTTCATTTATTTGTTTATTGCTGCTCTTTTGTTGGTGTTGTCTCTTATGTTTGGTGTTGTCTCTTTTGTTGGGTGTTGTCTCTTTTGTTTGGTGTTGTCTCTTATGTTGGGTGTTGTCTCTTTTGTTGGGTGTTGTCTCTTTTGTTGGGTTGTTGTCTCTTTTGTTGGGTATTGTCTCTTTTGTTGGGTGTTGTCTCTTTTGTTTGGTTTTGTCTCTTTTGTTTGGTGTTGTCTCTTATGTTTGGTGTTGTCTCTTTTATTGGGTGTTTTCTCTTTTGTTTGGTGTTGTCTCTTTTGTTTGGTGTTTTCTCTTTTGTTCGGTGTTGTCTCTTTTGTTGGGTGTTGTCTCTTTTGTTTGGTGTTGTCTCTTTTGTTGGGTGTTGTCACTTTTGTTGGGTGTTTTCTCTTTTGTTTGGTGTTGTCTCTTTTGTTTGGTGTTTTCTCTTTTGTTGGGTGTTGTCTCTTATGTTTGGTGTTATCTCTTTTGTTTGGTGTTGTCTTTTTTGTTTGGTGTTGTCTCTTTTGTTTGGTGTTGTCTCTTTTGTTTGGTGTTGTCTCTTTTGTTGGGTGTTGTCACTTTTGTTGGGTGTTTTCTCTTTTGTTTGGTGTTGTCTCTTTTGTTTGGTGTTTTCTCTTTTGTTGGGTGTTGTCTCTTATGTTTGGTGTTATCTCTTTTGTTTGGTGTTGTCTTTTTTGTTTGGTGTTGTCTCTTTTGTTTGGTGTTGTCTCTTTTGTTTGGTGTTGTCTCTTTTGTCTGGTGTTGTCTCTTTTGTTGGTAGTTGTCTCTTTTGTTGAGTGTTATTTCTTTTGTTTGGTGTTGTCTCTTTTGTTGGGGTGTTGTCTCTTTTGCTGGGTGTTGTCTCTTATGTTTGGTGTTGTCTCTTTTTTTTGGGTGTTGTCCCTTTTTTTTTGGTTTTGTCTCTTTTGTTGGGTTGTTGTCTCTTATGTTGGGTGTTGTCTCTTTTGTTGGGTGTTGTCTCTTTTGTTGGATGTTGTCCCTTTTTTTTTGGTTTTGTCTCTTTTGTTGGGTTGTTGTCTCTTATGTTGGGTGTTGTCTCTTTTGTTGGGTGTTGTCTCTTTTGTTTAGTGTTATCTCTTTTGTTTGGTGTTGTCTCTTTTGTTTGGTGTTTTCTCTTTTGTTGGGTGTTGTCTCTTTTGTTGGGTGTTTTCTTTTTTGTTTGGTGTTGTCTCTTTTGTTGGGTGTTGTCTCTTTTGTTTAGTGTTATCTCTTTTGTTCGGTGTTGTCTCTTTTGTATGGTGTTTTCTCTTTTGTTTGGTGTTGTCTCTTTTGCTGGGTGTTGTCTCTTATGTTTGGTGTTGCCTCTTTTGTTTGGTGTTGTCTCTTTTGTCTGGTGTTGTCTCTTTTGTTGGGTGTTGTCTCTTTTGTTGGGTGTTGTCTCTTTTGTTGAGTGTTATCTCTTTTGTTTGGTGTTGTCTCTTTTGTCTGGTGTTGTCTCTTTTGTTTGGTGTTGTCTCTTTTGTTTGGTGTTGTCTCTTTTGTTTGGTGTTGTCTCTTTTGTTGGGTGTTGTCTTTTTTGCCGGTGTTTTCTCTTATGTTTGGTGTTGTCTTTTTTGCCGGTGTTTTCTCTTACGTTTGGTGTTGTCTCTTTTGTTTGGTGTTGTCTCTTTTGTCTGGTGTTATCTCTTTTGTTTGGTGTTGTCTCTTTTGTCTGGTGTTGTCATTTTTGTTGGGTGTTATCCCTTTGTTTGGTGTTGTCTCTTTTGTTTGGTGTTGTCTCTTATGTTTGGTGTTGCCTATTTTGTTTGGTGTTGTCTCTTTTGTCTGGTGTTGTCTCTTTTGTTGAGTGTTATCTCTTTTGTTTGGTGTTGTCTCTTTTGTTTGGTGTTGTCTCTTTTGTTTGGTGTTGTCTCTTATGTTGGGTGTTGTCTTTTTTGCCGGTGTTTTCTCTTATGTTTGGTGTTGTCTCTTTTGTTGGGTGTTGTCTCTTTTGTCTGGTGTTATCTCTTTTGTTTGGTGTTGTCTCTTTTGTCTGGTGTTGTCATTTTTGTTGGGTGTTATCTCTTTTGTTTGGTGTTGTCTCTTTTGTCTGGTGTTGTCTCTTTTGTTTGGTGTTGTCTCTTTTGTTTGGTGTTGTCTCTTTTGTTTGGTGTTGTCTCTTTTGTTTGGTGTTGTCTCTTTTGTTTGGTGTTGTCTCTTTTGTTGGGTGTTGTCTTTTTTGCCGGTGTTTTCTCTTATGTTTGGTGTTGTCTCTTTTGTTTGGTGTTGTCTCTTTTGTCTGGTGTTGTCTCTTTTGTTGGGTGTTGTCTCTTTTGTTCAGTGTTATCTCTTTTGTTTGGTGTTGTCTCTTTTGTCTGGTGTTGTCTCTTTTGTTGGGTGTTGTCTCTTTTGTTCAGTGTTATCTCTTTTGTTTGGTGTTGTCTCTTTTGCTGCGTGTTGTCTCTTGTGTTTGGTGTTGTATCTTTTGTTTGGTGTCATCTCTTTTGTTGAGTGTTGTCTCTTTTGTTGGGTGTTGTCTCTTTTGTTGGGTGTTGTCTCTTATGTTTGGTGTTGTCTCTTTTGTTTGGTGTTGTCTCTTTTGTTTGGTGTTGTCTCTTTTGTTTGGTGTTGTCGCTTTTGTTGGGTGTTGTCTCTTTTGTTTGGTGTTGTCTCTTTTGTTGGGTGTTGTCTCTTTGGTTTGGTGTCATCTCTTTTGTTGGGGTGTTGTCTCTTTTGTTGGGTGTTGTCTCTTATGTTGGGTGTTGTCTCTTTTGTTTGGTGTTGTCTCTTTTACACTATCCATGTCACCATTCTCAATTTTATTAAAATGTAAATGCTGAAACATGTATAGCTCAAAATTAAAAGCAATCTTTTTTGTTAAAATAATAGATATTAATTCCAAAGAATATTTAAAATACTGTCTTTTAGTATTTCAAAATTTACATAAAATATGCATATCAAAGTCAAGAGTATGCATCTTAATTATACATAAACATTTAAAACTTTGTATAGTATAGTAATTAATATACATGATTATCGCTATTTTGTGCATTATTCCTTTGATCTTTATAATTTTTTTGTATTAATTTTTCATATCATGGTTCTCACTTAAAAAGGAAAATTATCTCTAGAAACTAAGGAGGCATGTGGGATTGCTTAAGAAATTGAAATGAACTTTATCGTCGTCATAGGTAAAATAACGATAAACAGATTATCATTGGTCATCTCAACTCTTTGCTTTTCTCGCTTTCGCCGTACCGGCTGAAGCGAGAAAATCAATCTAGTTGACATGATCATCGATAATCTATAATTATCACAAAAATGTTCATACCTGCTAGTAGGTAGATATCCTGGTTCTTTTTGAGGTGTACACCAAAAGTCTGGTACTCCCAATATGATTTCTTCTAAAGGGTCCCATTCATTGTGAGAATTCACAATTTTCATTTTTGAATAAGCTAGCTATAAGTTATCATAGAATGTCAGCTGAAAAATAATCATTGTTGTTACTGGACTCTGTAAAAACTCTGTACAGTCCTTCCAAAATTAGGAAGATACATTTTGTAATCATTCATTATACATGTAATATAAACACAAATTGAAGAAATTGTAAGGGGTATTTTATTGTTCTGCTACAGTGACTTCATTTGCATGCTGCATGTCTTGTTTTTTTTTGTTATTGTATATGTTTTTTTTTATATTCAGTGAAAAGCTCATAAAACATGTTAAAGCTAGTGTTTAATATGTTTGTCAAATATAATTATATGCCGAATAAGAAAAGAAAAATGTTTTTACTTAATTACTTAATTAATCACTCCCCATCTATGCCATCTGTACATGTTTATAAATCTAACAATATTGAATAATAAGTGTAATTGAGGAAGGGGGAGGGGGTAGGAGGGGTCCTGATCCCGAAATCCTAAATTTTGATAAATTTAAATCCTGACATCCCGAAATTCCAAAAAAAAAATCCCAAATACGGCAAGGGTTAATTCCGAAATCCTGAGCTTAGAAACACCCGATCCCAGAGTCCCGATAAAGGTCCTGTCCCCCCCCCCCCCTCATTGAGCTGTTTCCCTTATATAAATGTGAAACATTGTGTTGTGTGTCGCCCTGAATTTGGCTGCTCTATGGTTGGATTGTTGTCTCTTTGACAAATTCCCCATTTCCATTCTCAATTTTATGAAATAATCACCACTGACAGCTGAAGAATACGATTGTCATGCATGAATATTTAAAGTCATATGAAACCTCAAATTAAAAAAAAATATGCATATGTTATTTAAAACTAAATGGATAGTTTTCATTATACAACTTATGTGCATATACTTTTTTCTGAAGAAAATTCTTTAATTTGTCCACATTTAGAAGAAGTTTACTTATTTTTAATTGATTGCTGCCAGGAAGCAATTCGCCGACATATTTTCCGTATGCATAGTGACCTAAGCGTGACCCTCCTCGTAAAAATCTGGCAATAGCAATACGCCTAAAACTATCTGTCATTGAAATAAACAATTACCTGATTGTATATGTGAAACACGTGCTAAATACCCATGCTTTTTGTTGATTATTTACTATAAGGTGACAATCGGTAAAAATCGGCTTCAAAACACGGCATTTAATGAGTAGCCATATTTGTTAAATCTTATAACAGACAGAGAGAAAAAAAATTGACGACTATACGATATATTAAATATAATAATTTGTGTAAAAAAATGATAAAATCGTGCACAGAGGACTAAGTTTATGATATATACATGCATTGGTTCAAGAAGTGGAAAAACATTATTTTTCACCAGTCACTCGTTTCTTATGACTTTAATCTGTATCTAAATAAAATCAAAAAGTTAGTTTTCAAATAGAGTTATTCCTCTTTGTCCCAAAAATGTGTACTTTCTCTTTGTGATTTGTATTGATTAAAATATACTATGAAAATTGTGTTTTTAATTCGTTATAACGAATTTTGATTTGCTTATACATGTTAGAGAACTTTATTGAGTTAAAAAAGAATATTTTACCATTCGTGAAATCGTACTGTAATAATTTTGGGGTTACCCTTTTCTTTGATGGCAGGTATAAATTTGCAACATTTAATTATTTTCACACAAAATACAGTTGTTCTTACTGTGTCATATATATGGGGTAGTTCTTTATCCCTCTGCTGATTATAAGGGAAACATACCTTTACGTATATATTTTAAAACGTGTCAAAAATATGATTGAAAATACTGGAGATCAATCCCTGTAGAAGTACCACATGTTTCGTGTTTACATTCGACCGGAAGTAAGACAAAAACTTCGCGGTTGGCCAATTTATTTATTTTTTTGGGGGGGAGGGGGGTCTGCGCGTACCCGTATGTACGGATAGCCAAATATTACCTTTCGTAGCTAGCTACGCTTACCCCATAACCGATTTTTGAATAAACTGTCGATTATGATTAATGTGATTAGAATTAGGTCAGAGAATACAAAAGGTTCTTTTCCAGAGCACATCAAGGAGGAGTTGTTTGGGCTCAGCCTGATTCATGTATTCGATAGGTCAATGCACCAAGTCATGAACACTGGGGTTGGATGGAATAAAGACTTTTAATGACTGCCTGTACGTGACATATCAAATGCGTTTGGTCCTTGTGTAGCTGCTTTCGTCCATGCATTCAATGGATGTGACACTTTGTCGAATTGTCGTAGGAAAGGTAAGAGATTAGCTTGGCTAACAATGGAAGGTTTTTCGGATGTAAAGGACGTTTGTGTTGGCTTAAGTATGAAGCGAGGCACGATGTGAATTGTTTGCCAGGAAGCAGCGGCATTGTGATGCAATTCCGTCTACAAGAGGTTCTTTTCCAGAGACATCAAAAGAGAAGAAAATCAAGGAGGAGTTGTTTGGGCTCAGCCTGATTCATGTGTTCGACAGGTACATGTACCAAGTCATGAACACTGGGGTTGGATGAAAAAAAGAATCAATGACAGTTGGAAACCGAAATAGACTTCTGTGACTGCCGTTGCATTCTCGTGTCAGGAACTTTTGAAATGCGGAGGCAAAAATCCAGCTGTGTTAGTAGCTGTAAATGCTACCGTTCTGGACTTCCTTGTACGGGTTGTTTAGGCAACTGTCAAATAATTATAAAATAAACAACCTGTCTTTCTAACCAAACTTAACAAAGAGTGTTATCACTTGTTAAGTTGATGGAAATAATAAAAGTATTTTCTACGCATTTGCCTCCATTTTGGAACCGGAAATCACTATTTTTCTTCATTTATGTGTTGTTTTGTCGTACTTAGGAACTGTTTTTAACGTTTTATCATAACTTACATTGAATTTAACCTGTAACACATCTTTCAAGGATTTACATCCCTTGTGAAGTTGCTTGAACGTATAGAAATTTTTTACTTTTTTGCCGGCATTTTGAAACCGGAAGTCACCTTTAGTTTCATTAATGAAATGTCTAGTCGTAATTTTGAAACTGTCATTAACTTTTTATCAAATCTAACATTGGTTTTTACATATAACACACCTTTCAAAGGATTAACGAATTATTGCCAATTACTAATGGCGCCATTTTCAAAATATGTGGTGGCCATCTTGAAAAATTGATTTTTTTTCTGGCCAGCAGCGGATTTTTTATAAGTATCATTTAGTCAACCTTTATACCAAATTTCATGCTTGTATCACGATTTGAACAATTATTTCCATAATATCTCCCACTATTAGGTCAGTGATCAATACCAAACTTCAAACTTTAGTTTAAATTAAATGTGCATGGTCTGTCGGTTTTCTATTGAAAAATATCGGATATCATGCTAAACATTGATTTAAATAACAACCAGGTATGGCAATATAAGGCACATTATACAATCATTAATATTGGGGTTTTTATACATGAATCACAAAATGTCACTTTTCAGTTCAAAATGGAAAATCCGTTTTGTTAAAAGATAAATTATATCAAATAACATTTCACTTCGATGATAAATATCTGATGGAATTATAATGGACATCATCAATCATTTATTTCATCATCTTAGTCTCATGTGGTTCTGGATAAAGTAGATTCAGGTAAGCATATAATGTTTTGTTTACATTGTCATTCTATGTTTTATCAATCTTAAAAAAACATTTTTTCAATGTTTTCAATATCTTAAGATCTTAGACCACGCGGCATGTTGCTAGGGTATTGAGACACTGACGCATCGTTTCTGTCATTCAATTTGTGATTTGTGACCGTAACACTGTAGTTGGTATTCCCCATAATTATGTTGGGTCAGCTGTTGTTTCAACTTGGATAAAATCTATAAAATGAAAAATGTACAATGCTATATATAAATCGTAAGGCCACACCAATTTAATTTCTTGTTCTACGGATTTTTGAACTCCAAAATTTGGGGCGTGCAAGCGATTTGATAATTTTAATAAAATAATATTTAATCTGAAATTTTTTGAGGCGAAGCTTGAAAAGTAAAGGCGAGCGATTATATATTTTTTTGGTAAACATAAAATAGTCGGTTTTGACAATATTAAAACTTGATTTATCACTTGTACTTTGACATTTCTTTAATTTCTGAAGTATTTTTTCCCTGTTCACCAAGAAATAATTAAATCTGGTCTATGTATGTGTAACTGACAATGAGACAATTCTCAATCCAAGTCATAATCAGTTTTGGAGCAACCCCTTAATGTTATAAATATCCCTTTTCAGTGGCGGATCCATAAATTTTTGTAAGAGGGGACTCACTGACTGACCTAAGGGGGGGGGGGGGGGGGGCGCTCCAGTCATGCATCAGTGATTCCCTATACAAGCAACCAAATTTTTTCCCAAAAAGGGCCCCCCCCCCCTAAATCCGCCTCTGCTTTTACATGTTTTATGAGGGATCAATATAAAATATAATATATTTATTTGTACAAATGGGCTCATATTTTCTCAAAGAACTATACATCTATCTGGTATTAAATGGTCAAAACATGTCTAAGAATTTTTGTAATATTCCTGGACTTTAACCATGTTAACACATTTACTTTAACAGTTTTAAATAAAGGCAACAGTAGTATACCGCTGTTCAAACTCATAAATCTATGGACAAAAAACAAAATCGGGGTAACAAACTAAAACTGAGGGAAACGCATTAAATATAAGAGGAGAACAACGACACAACACTACAATGTAACACACACAGAAACGGACCAAGCATCAGACAAAATCCCACGAGAAAAACAAATATAACATCAAAAACAAAATACATGAATTTAAGATAGACAAGTACCGTGACACGTCTTATCGCAATGTGAATTTACACTCTTTATTCAAAATAAGTGGACCTTTTAGAAAAAGTTGTTTAACATATGATGTAACTTTCCTCTTTTTTGAGTACGAAATTATAAGTTTTCAAAGGTTTTGTATAGAAAAACTATACAAATCTTTGGTATTTCTATTTTCTTTTCTACATCAGTAAAATGACCCCTTGTCTGATGGAGGGTTGTTCTCAACCTGATAATAACAAACACAGGTCAAAGTACGGCCTTTTACACAGGGCTTTGATACAGACCAAACAGCAAGCTAAAAAGGACCCCAAAATTATTAGCGTACACAATTCGAACAGGAAAACCAACGATCTAATTTATATATCCGAACCGGAAAATACCAATGAACCACATCAACAAATGATAACTGTTGAACAACAGGCCCCTGAATCAATCAGGACAGGTGCATAAACATGCAGCGGCTATGGATAGTTTGTTTCGCCAGCATACAATATAATTGCAGTTGAAGGCAAATCCTTCAGAAGTTCTTTGTACTTTATTCTAACAACGAACATTTTTTGATAGGGAATATAAGTAAGGGGGAAAGAAACCAATTTTTTGTTCTTTACAGGTATTCCCGCTGTTATAAATTTACATAGGAGCACTCTCACTTTTGATAAATAGGTTTCATGCTAAAACAAATATTCTCACAAATATTTGCACAGTGTGGTGGGGTGCTTTTATGTTTAAAATCGTTATATACAGGTTAGACTGTGATTTTAAAAACAAATGTTGATATCTTTTTATAATATTTACAAAAAAACGGTGCGGGAAATGGACATGATTACATTTTCGGATGCGGGAATATAACAAAAATATAAATATTCTGTTTTTAAAAAAATAGGTGCGGGCGGGTCCGTCGAACAAGGAATCAAATTGGTGTGGCCTAAATGATAGTTGAAATTCTGCATTTGTAATAATGCTTCCACAACAAATATATATATATGTGTAATGCAATGTTATAAACTTTTAAAACAATTATAGGTTTTAAAAAAAAAATGAGATTATATCAAAAGATCTATTTGTCATTTTTTCTAAATTCATCATTTTGTCTTCAAACTTGTTTTCGTATTATCATATTATCATTTGTTTAAAATTCTAAGTCATTTGTGTAATCCGTGATCATCTTCCAGAATTTGAGATCGTTATGCTTTTGATAAGAGTGACCACGACGGAACACGATATCTTTTCTGTGTGCATAAAAGACATATACCTACTTCAAGAAATACAATACGTATACATAAAGGTCAATACTATTCTTCAAATCGACTCACTAATGAGATCACACTTCACTGCGCATTTTGTTATAAAGATAAGA